>APKU01000044.1:0-303701 GCA_000472125.2 Hirsutella thompsonii MTCC6686
CCTACCTATAGTATATTACCGGCGCGCCTATTATATATTAGCTTAAGTATCGGTAGGTCTATATTCGGCCTATTAGCCTTTATTAGCTTAGGTATAGGTAGGGTAGCGCCCTATATATACCCTATAGTTGCCTCTCCGATACTTTATTACCGGGGCCGTTATAGCCTCTATCGCTACGCTTCCGCTTTAAGCGCTTCCGTCCGCTTCCGTCTGCTTCTATCTCTACTCTCGGCCCCGGGCCCTCTACCGCCTTTTATTCTACCGGCTACTACCTATTATACCTTCCTCCGAACTATAAAAAGGCGCTTTCCCCCTTTCCCTCCGTTTCTTTTTCTTTCCTTTCTTCTTTACGCTATACTTTAAGGTAAGTCCTTTATCCCCTTATAGCTCGCGCTAGCGCGCCGGCCTTAGGCCGGCTATACCGCGCTATTATTACTTAGCTAGCTAACCGGCTAGTTAGTAAGCTACCTACCTACGCTATCGCCCTATCTTCGCTTTATCCCCGCCGCGACCTCGCCCTGCTATCGCCCTACTATTAGCTATAGCTAATAACGATAATAATAATACCGGCCCCGCCCCGCTATATATCGCTACCCTTAGCCCGCCCCGAAACGCTAATATCGTCGGTATAATAAGTATACCCCGCCTTTACGGTAAGGTTAATACTAACTCGCTATATAGACTAGCCGTCCTCGCGATATCCCCTACGCGCCCTATATATAGCGTATCTATAACTATAACGCGGTTCGGTATTATAATCTAATCGGTATATCTTCGGTCCTCCTTTACTATAATATTAGGGCGCTAATAGCCTAAGTAGCTAGAACCGGTCTAAGGTATACCGCCTATATACGCTTATATAGTATATATAAGAGTATAAGTCGCCCCGCCCTTACTATACCTTCGGTATACTAATAGCCCTAGATTACCGCTCTTAAGGCCGCTAAAGCGGCTAGACTTTTATCTTCCGCGTCCGCCTTACCGGACTTTATAAATACCCTCGGTTTATTATCGGTATAATATTATATTAATTACGCTTAGCCTAATAACTAGTTAATCGAGCTAGGCTAGGCGGCTATATACGCTATCCGGGAGTTCCGCCGCGGTATTACCGCCGCCGCCCCGACCCCGCGCTACTAGCGCGCCGCTGCTACTACCGACCCCCTATCCCCGGTACCCGCCCCTATAGCGCTTATACCGTATAGGTAGGGTAATAGCGCCTTACTATCGGTCCTCCGGGATATCGCTATTATAATAGAGGATATAGCTAATCTCCTTAAGGAGATTCGGGATAAATTACGCTTATTTTAATATACCTTTAATACTCTAGCGGCCCGCCCCTATAGCGAGGGCGCTATAATAAAAGACCGCCCTTAGGACGAGGAGGTAGAGATAAAGGATACTAAAAGGGGGGGATTAAAGGATATAAAGTAGCCGGGGCGGCTTTACCGCTCCTATAGGGGGAGACCGCCCCGCCGGTATTAGGCCTATAGGCTAGAAAATTAAGATCTTAATTTCCCTACCTTATTAGCCTATTTCGTAGTAATTATATACCTATATCGTATTATCGTCGCTATATTCTTCTCCTATATATTCCTATTTAAAGATATTACTTTAATAAAATAAAGTAGGTAGTATTAAAAGAATTAATATATAAATATCTAAGCTAAGCTAGGGCGGTCTAAGGCTAAGTTTAGCTTAGCTATAATATATAGGATTTTTACTTAGCGTCTCGCGGTCTTTAATATATTTTTATAATCGAGGAAGATATACTTTAGGGTTTCTATCCTATCGCTATACCGATAAAGCGGTATTATCGTTCTAGGGATACCCTATTTATAAAGGAAGCCGTTAAGACCGATCCTACCTATATATATCTAGATTAAAGTAAAGCTTTTATATTTTCGAAATCCTTTATAACGCTTAAGGGTTCCCTTAATATTATAATCGGGTAAGTAGTAGTCTATTAGGTTAAGGTAGCCCTTTAGGCGCTTAATCCTCGATATAGCTACGCTCCGCCTCTATCTTTCGGTTTATTTTGCTTTTATTACCTCCTTATATTACCTATTTAGAGTAATCGGGACTATTAGTTCTACTTATAGCTTAAGTAGGTTTCTTATTAATTATCTCGATCTACCCTTAACTATTACTTAGGCTATCTCGCGCGCGATATAAAGTAGCCCTAATAGCCCCGCTACTTTAATCCGGGTTTTAAATATATATGCTTTAATATTAAGGTAAAGGTCGATTAATATAATTATTATCTCGATCTTTAGGCTATAGATTAAAATAGCTTAATATACCCCTACTATAATATATAGGTACTTTAATTACGCCCTTATAAGCGCTTTCGTAATACTATAGGGTAGGCCGCTTATTACTATTAAGGTATAAAAGGTTAATACTCTATATAAGATTAGGCTTCTAATTACCTTCGAGTAGATCTCTCTCGCGCGGGCGATCTAATAGCCCTATATTAACGCCGCAAGGGCGGTTAGCGCGACGGTTTACCTTTTTAGCTTAACTCGAACTTCCCTTAAGTAAGCGGATTAATTTAGTTTTCGGTTAAACTAGACTCCTAAGAACCTAGCGCTCTCGCGGGGTATAATTATAGTAATTCCTAGCCGTACTTAGCGCGTTAGCGGCTTATAGGTATAGCTAAAATAGATTAATTCGCTTTTATTTAGTTCGAATTATATTCCGATTCGGGCCGCTTACGCTATATATATAGGCTAAGCTACCTTAATACGGTTATAAGCTTAATCTATTATCCTCCTAAAGGTAAGTATATTTATATTATCGGCGAAGCCGATAATAGTTATACCCGGTAATAGGGCGAATATAATATATAAAGGGGTAATATAAAATAGGAAGAGGATCGGGGAGAGCGGTAACCCCTATAGGACTCCCGCGCTAATATTATAGGTCCTTAATTATCTACTATCGAAGTAAAAGTAGGCTATTCTTACCGAAAGGAAGCTATATATCTAGACTAGGAGCTACTAAGGGAACCCTATAGTAGTTAGGGTATAAATAAGGTAGTTATAGTTAACTCTATCGAAAGCGCCGGTAAGGTCTAGCTATAAGAGTAATACTATACTACCCTACTTTTAGGCTACTTTCGTCGCGTCGATAACTATCCGTATTACTATTTCCGTTAAGCGGTTTCGGCGGTTACCTATCTAGCCGTTAGGTAGAAGTCGGTATTCCTCTACCGTATCGGTAATACGATTTATAACTATTACCTTAAGGATCTTACCTATTATACTTAGGAAGGAGATAGGGTATTATACCTTCGCGAATATCTTTTCCTCCCTTATTTTACCTAGCTTTAAGATAATAATAATATCTACGCGCCGAAAGTAGGATAAAAACGCGCCGACCTTATATAATACGTTTAATAGGCGTATTATTACCGTCTATATTAATAGGCTATAGGCCTTAATTAAGCTATATAGTAGGCTATTATCTCCTATAGCCTTTTAGGGCGCGATCCTACTAATTATCTTTATTACCTCTACGACTTTAAACGTATTATATAGCGGTATTATAGTATCTTCGGACCGTAATAATAGGGGTAATAAGGGTCTAGGAGCTAAGGATCGCGGGAAGAATCGTTCTATTAGGATCCTCGCCTTCTCTTTATAGTCTCTAGCTAGTAGCGGGTCGTTATCGATACGGGTTAGGGGTAAGATATAGCCGGCTAATAGGGATTAATTGCTATAGAGTCTTACCTATCTCTCTATCCTCTAGAGGTCCTTTATTAAATAGGAGATTTCCTTTAGGTATTCTCTTTATACTTACTATTACGCCTACTTTATAACTCGGGCCTACTTTACTACTACTTCGCGCTAGTATTCCTAATAGATTAGGTTATATATTTTTAGATAGGTCCTCTTAGCTCTTTTTACCTCTCTTTTAACTTCCTCGACTTCGGGTATCTACTACTCTAGCCTCTTACCGAAGCCGCCCTGCTTTACCTTAAGGGTTAATACTTTCGCTACCTCTATTAGTATCTAGACTATTTAATCTATAAAGTTATTTATTTTACCTTAGCTATAGGGCGTAAGCGGGATAATATTAAGGTAGAAGTAGCGCGCTACCTCCTCCCTTATAGCTTTCTTATCTAGGAGTCTTTAGATTAAGGGTAGGCCTTTTTAGTTTTAAGGGGTTAGGAGCGCGGCGGTCTCGATATAAACTCGCTATACTATATAATCGGAGCCCGTAAGTCCTATTATTTCTCTATATTCGACCTTTAGGGTCCTATCTACCTAATAGAGGTCGATTATATTACTTCTCTTATAGGGTCCCTTTATTCTCGTTATTATTCCTAGAGGTATAGATAGTATAAAGCGAAGTTAGTCCGTTAGTATAAGTAACTTATCGGTATTATAGGACGTTCTCCCGAATTAATCCTAAAAGGGGTAATATATATTAAAGTCGCCGATAAGTATATACCGCCCTTATCGCGTTATTATAGCGATCTCTTAAATTAGATTACTTAGGTCGTCCCTATTTACGCTTAGGGTATAGATCGATTAGATAATTAGTCCTATCTCTCGGAAGGTAACTAAATACTAATCTTCGCCTCCTTAAGGCTCCTATATCGCGCTATTATACTACTTATAGATATATATCGCTACGCGCCCGCTAAAGTAGATTAAGGTATAATCTCTTCTATTAGGGTAGGCCGAGGCTTACGTTTTTCTATTTATCGCTAGTTTTTAGATTACGATTATATCGGGGGCGGGCTAGTATTAAAATACTATTTTAATTAATTCGGGGGTCTTTTATATATTCTAGTAGAGTATCTTAATTATTTAGAGTTATTAAAGTTTTAAGAGACTTATATTATTAGCGCCTCGCTTATAGCTCGATCTTAAAGTATTATCGTATCGATTATAAACTAGCCTAAGGTTCTAACCGCTCTCTTAAGGTTAATCGGTTATCTTAATATTTATACTTATTAATAGCGCTTATTCGGTAGGAAGGTAAACTCGTTTACTATCTTATACGCTAGGGTTAATATCGGGGGGTTTATGCTACGGCTATATTATATAATCGGTATAGGTTCGGTCGGTTTTATTATAAATCTACGCGCTTTATATATATAAGCTTACCTAGCCTTTTCTTAGAAGGTACCTATTACCCTATAGGCCCGGTCCTAGGCTATATACGCTCCGCTATAGGAGATATACCTAATAAGTAATATATCCCGTTCTACTCGATAAAGCGCGCTATCCGTATACGCCCCTTTAGTATACCGTCTATACCGCGCCTTTACCTTATAGTACTTTACGATATATCCTATCTTAAAGTAATAGAAATATTACTTTAAATAGAGGGTCTCGTCGTATAGCTTAGCGTTAAAGATCTCTAAATATATAATAATACCGTTATCGTAGAATCGGTTTGCCTCTATTATATTATCTACGGTTAGAATAAGGGTCGATCTTATTACTCCTATACTCTATTTACCGCGGAGGGGTTTAATATACGCGTATACTACCTCTATCTAGTTCTCCTTTCCGATTCGGGTTATAGTCTCCGCTACGGTCGGAGGGATAGACTTTATAGGGACCCTTTTAATAATTAATATAAAGCCGCTATATACTATAGTCGTATTCGGGCCGAAGGTAGGTAAGGTTTATTATATATTTATCTTAAACTTCTTTATATTCCCTTTAAAAGTTATCGTAATATCTCCGCTTCGGAGGGTACGGGCCGCTACCGCCTCGGTACCGCTAAGTACTCGGTTAACTACTATTACGACCTCCTCCGCGTTTCTTACTTTTAGCTCGTCCGTAATACCCTCTCTCCGGACCGTAACCTATCTCTTAAGCCGTATAGGTACCGGCTTCTCCCCGCTTACGCTATAGTAGCGGCCTTACTAGCTTAAGGGGTCTCCTCTTACTATAACCTCCGCTTACGTTCTCGGGCGTTAATTGCTTAATCCGGTCTCCGACTCCTATAGTATTTCCTTAATAGTCTTCTTTAGTTCCTCCTTTATTATAGTAATTACGGAGCGCTTTTAGGCCGCTCCCTCTCCGCGGATATTCTTAATAAGTCTTTAGATAATCCCCTAAACGTCTTAAAGGATTTCCTATAATATTAAGCTAGCGATAATTTTATAGGATTCGCTTTTATAATCGAATTCGCCCTATTCTCGTGCTATTATCGCCTCGCTATTAGTCTACGGTCGTAAGGTATAGTTAAATTCTCCTTAACCCGCGTTCGGGTAGTATATACTTTAGTTTAGCCCCTTTCTTCTTTCGTTAATTACTATCGGCACGCCTATATTAGCGTTATCGTCCTACCCTCGGTATACTATCGCGCCGTAGGTAATTCGACCCTCCTAATTCGATTCCTAATAATAAAAATAATTTTAGGCGTATAGCGCGGTCTCGGGGTAACTACTATCTAGATAGATCTTTTTAATATAAGGATTATAATTTATTTTATACCTTTTTTATTTTTAAATATTATTAAAGTAATATATAAGGTAGTCGAAAAATACTTTAGGTTATTATATACCTTTAAGGCCGCTATTCTCCTAAAAGGCTATAATATAATATATATAAGTCTCTAAAAGGGTATAAAAGAATATATATTAAAGAGTATTTATATTACCGTTAAGGCCTAATTACTTATCTATTATATACTTTATTTATAAGTAGCTAAAAAAGAAATAAAAGGACTTAGGCTTTCTATTTTATTCTAGCTAAAGGAATAGCTTTTATTTTAAGGCTAGTATTATATTAAGAAATATTATTATTAAAGCTATAGGTAGCCTTAAAGGGGTAGTATCCTATAGCTATAGGATATATTATATTTCGTTATATTATATAGGGTTTTATATTATAGCTTTAAGTACTATAAGGAGCTTAGATATATTATCTATTAATATCTATATATTTTATTATATTTATATTAATAGGGCTATACCCTTTATTATTAATAAGTCTTTTATTATTATAAGGGTAATAATTTAATATATTATAGGGTAGGTAAAGGTCTAGCTAGGTATTTACTATAATAATAATATATTAAACTATAAAAAGAAAAAGAAAAGAAGGAATACCTTTATATATACTACTCCGCTCCTTAAGGGTCGCTATAGCCCTCCCTATATATAACCGGCCTAGGCCTATAGCCTAGGCTACCTATAGGTCGAAGACCTTTATATAAATATATAACCCCCCGCGCTTTTAATTAAAAATAAGGATAAATATACTATTAAAAAGATATATATTATATATTAGAAAGTAAAGCCTAATAGTAGGTATATATAAGAAGTCTTAATTAAATAGATAGGCTATTTAAACCTAACCTAAAAGCTACTTTTAGAGTTTAAAGATATTATAGCCTTAAATATATTTAAATAATAATAAGGCCTAATAGTAAGTAATAATAGCCTTATAGCTAAAGTAATATTAATATAGCGCTTTAAACGCTTATATATAATAGAAGGATAGTTAGGAGTTATAAAATAAATAGAAAATATAAGTAATAGTTAAATCTTTTTATTTTAGCCCTTTAAGGTATAATAATAAAAATAGCTTTATATTATATAATATTATTTAATAGCTAAGCGCGGTTTTTTATCCTTTTTATTATCGTTATTATTATTATCCTTATTACCCTCCCCCTTTTTATTTAATTCCCCTTTTTCCTCCCCTTTTTTAATAAGCGGCCTTATATTACCGTATATACCTTTTAATACCTTTAGGCGGCGCTTTATAGCTTATATTTAGATATCTATCCTTTAGATAGCGAAATTAGGCGCCTTAAATAGCGCGTTAGCTAATACCGCAATAGGGGCCTACCTTTAGCCGGTTAATATAACCTAACCTATAATTTAAGTAGCATTAATTTTATTACCTATTTTTTTAATTACCCTTAAAAACGCTTAAGCGGCTTCTTTATAATATATAATTAGCTTATATATAGCTATAGCTAGATAAAAGTTTATTTATAGATTTAAGCGCTTTACTTTTATAAAAAAAAATAACCCTTTCTTTTATATATTTCGCTTAAAGTATTAGCTAATAGCTAGCGCTATATTCTATAAATATATAAGCGCTTTTTTAAAGGTTTTATATATTAAAGAATATTATAGATATTAATATATATTTATAACTCCTTTATAAATAAATAAAATATAGCTTTTATTTAATAATATTATAATAATTAATATTTAAGCTAATATAATAGCTATATAATATATTATAGAGTTCCTTTTATTATTTTAATTAATAATATATATATATATATATTAATAAGTAGATATATAATAATTAATACCGGTTTTTTTTTCTTTTTTACCCCCTTAAGGGTAAGAGTATTATTAAGGGTAATAATAATAATAAGGGCGGCCTAGGCTATAGCCTAAATAGTAATAAAAGTAGTAAAAGTAATAAAAGCAGTATTAAAGTTATTATTTATAGCGATAATATTAGCTATAGCCTAAATAATAGTAGTAATAATAGCAGTAATAGAATTACTATCTATAGCGAGGGTAGCGGAATTAGCTTAAATATTTATAAATATCTATATATATTAATTAGTATTTTAATAGCCTATAAGTATAAAGTAAAAAGCGGTATATAATAATAATAATAATAATAATAATAATAATAATAAAGGGAAGAAAGAAAGAGGCCTAAAGGGTATATAATATAAAGGGTAAGCGGCCCTCTTATATAAAGTATAAGTATATTATCCTAGCCGGTTAATAAAAGTAATTATAAAGTATTTATAATATACCTATTAATATTATTATTATCCTTTATATAGAAGCCTATAGCGATTAAATATAGCGCGTAAGGGTTACTAGCCCTATATATACCGGTCTAATAGCCTATTAATAATAAAAGATAATATACTTATACTAAAGATAGGGTAGGAGTATTATATAAGGGTCTTTAACCTATAAATAGCCTAGGCTATAGGCCTAGGCCGGTTATATATAGAGAGGGCTATAGTAACCCTTAAGGAGCGGAGTAATATATATAGAGGTACTCTCTCCCTTCCTCTTCTCTTTATAGTTTAATATATTATTATTATAATAGGTACCTAGCCAGACCTCTACCTACCCTATAATATTAGCTAGTTAAAGTTAAGAATAATAATTAAGATTAAAATTAGAAATATAATCTTAAAATATATACTTAAATAGCTTAGCTAAGCTATAATTAACCTATATAATAGGTATTATAGAAAAAGTAATATATTAGATAGAAGGAGACTAATATTATTCCTAACCTTTATATAAAAGTACGTCCTTAAGTAGATACCATCCCTATATAAGGTTATTAATAGGGCTTTTACTCTTATAGGAGGGGTTAAGATAGTGCTGGCAGGAGCTATAACAATCCTCGCTAGCATAATACCCTATTTTGAACTGTCCTGCGAGTCCTGTTGATCAGAAAATAATTAGATGTCAGTAAACCCCGCCCCCCCTATTCCCCGGCGCGCGTAAGTGGGTAGGTAGGTAAGCTCCTAATACTAGGTACCTACCTAGGTACGAATAGCATTTTCTCCTACCTACCTACGTACCACCGTGCCTTAGTGCTTCGAGATCCACAGTCCACCTCTTCGCTTCCCTTGCGCAACGACTGAAGCAAAGCGACGAGGCCATACCCGTCCCCTACAAGACGCCTCGTCTTCCTGACACTTATCCATGCCGCCCTATTCGTCTCAGCCAGAGGAAAAGTTTTCCGGACAGCCCATAACATAGCGCCTGGCCCGATACCGCTTGCTGGGTGTCTGCCGCCGACCTCCCTCTGCCGTCAGCCTCGCTGTCGCCGCCATGGATCGCGCAAGGAAGCGTACGCCAGATCTACATCCGCAAGACTTGGGAAAACTAAGCAGTACTGAATTGTGTACAGGCGAACTGCGATCACTCAACGAAAGAGCTTGGTCTGGCAATCAAGGTTGGCACGATCCCTCAAATGACCCCTCATCCACCTTCGACCGAGATCGCGAGCGTGCGCCTGCATTCGGAGCCAGGGAAGCTTGGACAAGACTTCAGTGATGCTGATGCCTTACTGGCAGGTCTGTTTCCCGTCGGCGGCGCACTAGATTCGTCTCTCAAGAAAAACACTGCTTTCATCAAGCGACTGCGCACTGCCGTAACGCCTGCTACGCTTGGTACCTTTTTGCAAGAAATCCGCACGCTCAGCTTACACAAGTATCTCTCCGAGATTGTCGCTGCATGCTACGAAGGCCTCTGCAAACTCAAGACTCCTGGAGATATCGATGCCGGTGTTGAGATCGTGAGCGCCCTCCATCAGCGCTTCGGTCCGGCCGAGTTCACAGAATATCTTGCCTGGCTGCTCGGCAAGGGTATGGCAACTCCCGACAAGAGCTTTCTGAAGACTCTTGGTTTGGAAGCACGAGAAAAGGAGGAAAAGGAACGCATCGTTCGGCAGCGAGCCCTCCTGCGCGTCATTACAGAACTCTGGCTTGTTGGCATACTCAGAACCCTGGACGATGCCACGAAACCTGACGATGCAACCAAGGGAGCTACTGGAAAAGTGGCTGAACTGAAGCCTCGTGGTAACTCGAATAAGAGCGGGAGCACAGAGCCCTTTCCTCTAGAAGTACTCAAGGACCTCTTGGGCCACGACCGCGAGCATGTCAACTTACCGTTACTCGTTGTGTTCGTCAAAGCCTTCAGCTGGGACATCTTGGGAGTCAAATCAATCGGCTCTGAAGGCCGAAAGACTGTCGAAGAGGATGGTGCAACCCAGGACTTGGATGCCAATGTCCACTCCTCCGCTTCAGAAAACCCCATGACTCCCCCAGACGTCGCCGAACGCTTTCGCAGTATACTGAAACGTTACTTTGACGATGTGGCAGCCCACATCGTTCGCGACCAGAAATCTATTCAGTCTCAGGCTCGCAGGAACGCAGAGGCTTATGTCAAGTCCGGAGAGGTCTTTGAGGATCGTCAGGCCAACTATGAAAGGTTGGTAAAAGCCCAAGACCGGATGGTTTCTAATGCCCAGGCTATAGCCGACGTTATTGGCGCCGAAATGCCAGACTTGAAAGATTCTGAGGATGGTATGATGACCTCCAGTGGCTCCATTGGCTTGGTAAAGACCAGCGACTATCTACGATCCATGGCCGATGGTCCCGGGATCTGGGCGGATGAGGACGAACGTCGATTCTATGAAAACCTGGTTGATCTCAAAGGCAAAGTTCCGCCTATTCTTCTTGAAGACGGTCGAAAGAAGAAGGCAGACACGGATGAGCAGGTAGGCAAGAAAATCGAGGCCCCGGATACTTCTGACGCCGCCAAGGCGGCTGAGGCGACCGACGAGCAGTCCATGGCAATTGCCAACAAGACCATCGGAGCTCAAGTTGACGCTCTGTTGGCACGCCT
Organism: Hirsutella thompsonii MTCC6686; assembly: GCA_000472125.2. NCBI lineage: Eukaryota > Fungi > Ascomycota > Sordariomycetes > Hypocreales > Ophiocordycipitaceae > Hirsutella > Hirsutella thompsonii. The sequence continues at coordinate 11,390 of APKU01000044.1, forward strand.
TCCAGAGCTTACGAATAAGGATATTATTGACCAAACTGCGGTTGACTTCTGCTTTTTCAACTCTAAAGCCTCGCGCAATCGCCTGGTCAAAGCCTTGACAGAGGTCCCCAAAGGTCGCAGCGACTTACTACCATCCTGGTCACGTCTCGTAGCTACGCTTGGACGTTATATGCCTGACGTTCCAAAGGGTCTAGTTGACTATCTAGACGCTGAATTTCGCAGCCTGCAGAGGCGCAAAGAAAAGGACTTCCTTGGTCAAGTTCGATTGAGCAACATTCGATACCTCGCAGAGTTGACTAAGTTCGGTGTTGTTCCCGAACACGTCATTTTTCACTGCCTCAAGGTCAGCCTGGACGACTTCTCCAGGATGAACATCGAGATCCTCTGCAACCTGATTGAGAATTGCGGACGTTATTTGCTGAAGACTCCAGAAACGGCACCGCGGATGGCCAGCTTCCTGGAGACCTTACAACGCAAGAAATCCGTGCAGCATGTTGGCCAACCTGAAAGAATGCTCATAGATAACGCCGTCTACTACGTAGACCCGCCCGAGAGGCCTGCGATCGAACAGAAAGAGAGGACGCCTATGGAACTCTTCATCCGAAAACTTGTCTACAGCGACTTGACCAAGCGAAACTACGGAAAGATCTTGAAACAGATCCGAAGATTCCATTGGGAAGAGGCCGACGTGAGATCACTCCTTATTTCGGATATTGGTTGAATTTGAGTCATCGTTAACCAGCGATTCATAGGTCGTCGCTATCTTGGAAAAGGTGTTTTCAAAACCTGGCAAGGTCAAATACGGCAACATTCATCTTCTGGGCATACTGTTGAGCGCGCTGCATCGGTATCATCCGGAGTTCGTGGTCAAGGTGATTGACAACGTCGTTGAGTCCGTAGCTTTTGGGTTGGAGCACAATGACTTCAGGTTCTTTCAGCGTCGCATTGCCGAGGTGAAATACCTCGGTGAGCTCTACAACTATCGCATGTTAGAGCATCCGGTCATCTTTGATACAATGTACAAAATTATGACCTTCGGATACGGTTAGTGGCGCAACGATGGTTGATCATCGAGCCTATGCTAATGTACTCACAGGTGGACCGCCAGTTCCGGGGCGGATCAACCCCTTTGATGCTCCCGACGATTTCTTCCGCATACGCCTCATCGCGACTATCCTGGAGACTTGCGGCATGTTCTTCAACCGCGGGGCGGCGGGCAAAAAGCTGGACTACTTTCTATCCTTCTTTCAGGTGAGCCAGTCACTTGTGATAGTTTTCGTGACCTCAGAATTTGACGGCTACGACTAGTACTACATTCATACCAAGACGTCGCTTCCTATGGAAATCGAATTTGTCGTACAGGATATCTTTGCTGTTACGCGACCGCAGTGGAAGCTGGCGTCTGGATTAGAGGAAGCAACCAAAGCGTTTCAAGTGGCCATAGCCCAGGATCAGAAAACCGCAGGTATCGACAAAGTTATCGAAGCAGATGAAGCCACCAGCGAAATATCATCGGATGACGAGAATGGCGATGTTGACGACGTTGAGGCATACGGTGAAGGAGAAGAGGAAAGTGCCTCGGATGAAGACGAGGTAGAGGTGCGTGCGAAGATTCAAGCTCTAGAAAAAGCTGGTCTGACTCCCGTTACAGCAAGATGACGAAGACTCAGCACACGAAAGTGATTTCAATGAAGAGGCGATCATCGTCACCAGACAAGAGGAGACGGTTGATCCCCAGGACGAGGCAGAGTTCGAACGAGAGTATGCTAGAATGATGGCTGAAAGCCTCGAGTCACGCAAGTTTGAGCGTAAGCAGCTATTCGACGTACCGTTGCCGGTCAGACCGAAGAATCGCGATATGGCGGTTGCGGGACCACACGCCGAGGAGAATAGCACTCAGAATCACAAGATGGCCTTTTCGCTTCTAACAAAAAGAGGCAATCGTCAACAGGTTCGGGTGACGTCTTGGTATAGCCTGGTGTATTTGCACTAACATGGCCATAGACTCGAACGGTGGAGCTTCCTTCGGACTCGACATTTGCTATTGCCATGAAGTCTCAGCAACAAGCAGAAAAGGAAGAGCAGCAAAGAATCAAGAACCTCGTGCTAAATTACGATTTGCAGCAGAGTGAGGACCAAGAAGGTAAGTCATGAGGGACCTTTTGTTACTGAACAGTGTGCGCTGACATGTCCAGCCCTACCGGGACACGACCGTTTACCCACTTTCCATCACAACCGGACGGAGAAAACGACCAAGGATCGAGGACAAAGAGTTCGGAAGCTACAGCTGAGTGACGTCGACTGGTGACTGTACGTGTGATGCCGGGACGGGGCAAAAAGGCTCTGCAGGGTAGAGGGGAGCAAGCTGGACCGCCAGCAAAGCGGACCGACGTGAAACTACGCTGAACTTCGCAGCGCCCCCTCATGCACGATACCATTGCAGAGATTGCTTCGAGTCTACACCACTCCTATCCTTGCTTCCTTATTGACCGACACGTCCGGCGGGCTATGAAAATTGCAACATGCTATCAGTCCCAGGAGTGAATTTGCGGCTTCGATGGCAACGATGGACATAGGGGGAGGGGGGCGAGTGAAACTTATCTCGAGTTATCGAGAAGACACAAGGCGCTCAACCACGCGATGCTCAATCGACCACGCAACGGCAAGACGCTGCCGCGCGAGATGCAGCATGCACCCCTCTGATGCGGACTGCTCTCGGTTCAGCAACGGTTCGCTGAGAAGCGGTAGATTGCCACGTGCCTAAAGCTCATCTCATGCCAGCGTACCAAGCGCAAAGCACGCTCGAAGCTAGATACATGGCTTCACGTCAGAGACTAATGCTGTTGCTGTGGTTTATCACATGGACTCCGGAATACACCAGATCATTGGCCGATGCATCTGGCACAGAAGCACGGACACGTTAAGGGTTCGGAGTGGTTCGCCTTGGGGCGAACTTTCGACTAGATTATGACACAAGTAAAACATTAAGCTTATAGCAAAAGACCGAGGGCAGCGCCCAGATAAATATGAAAGGCAGCAAGCTCCTGTCGGCGAAACTTGGCGTCGACTAATGACAACACGTAAATCCATGGATTGGCTTGGGTCAGGCGTGGCGACCTCGACGGGTTCCGATCCGCGAAATCAACAGGCACGCTGCGAGTACGCTGTGAACGTCGCTAGAGGTTACCTACCTACCTAGGTCGGAAACTATTGACCAGGTAGATACCTACCTAGGTAAGGTATGACTAGGTACCTACCTACAGTAGGAGGTACCTAGGTAAGTTACATACGGCCTTAGGAGTAGGAGTGAGGGTTCAAAAACTCTGGAACGAAGCCAACGAATGAGCGCAACTTACCTAGGCAGGAACACGATTTCAGGTACCGACAGCAACGACCGGAGCATCTATGATATCTTTACCTGTATACTACTACTCTACCTCTGTGAGAAGCATTGTAGGTAGGTACCTGAGGCAGGTAGATAGGTACCAATCATGAGTCGACGAGGAAGCGCCAGTTACACCCAACTGCAGATGACAGTACTTCAACCTGATGCATGAGACAGCCACCGACTGGCTGGGTGCACGTGGTTGGAGGCGAAGTGCAGAGTGCACTTTGAGGTCAGGTAAGACAAACAAGCCAAGCCGAGTCGGCAAAATTTCACGGGTCTCGAAAGTCGGCCTGTCGCGGTGCGCCGTCCAAAACCAACCCCCTTTCCTCTCGTCTGTTTCATCTGTCTCCGTCCTTCTCTTTGTTCTGAACCGCATTCTCAAGCTCTCGGCCGAGCCGCTTTTCTTAGCAGCCTGTTGGGCCTGGCTCACGCTGTTTTAGTGCCTCGTTGGCGAGCGATTGAGCGGCCAAGCAGACTTGCTGCAGTGTGCAAACAAAGAAGAGCAAAGAAACGGAGCTCGGTACACAGACTGATCCATGGCAGGTTAGCCACCAGGTTGAAAAAGCGATCGGATGCCCTCTCTTGCAAAGAGAATCTTGGATATTGCCAACGCCGTGCTCTTGCAGCCGCCACCTCTGTCCCTTTCTCTCGCGCGCGCAAGCTCTCTCTAAAAAAAAAGCGCAAAACTCATGAACGGCGAGCCGTCCTCTTATTCAAAATGACAGGCATCAACGGATGGCCGGTCAGAGACGTGAGTTCCCGCATACTGGCGTGGTCCCGTGTGCCTGTCCCATGCCACGAGAAATATCTGATTATGTCTCGCGCGCGCAGATCGTCTACACCTCGATTGTGGGTGTGGTCATGTTGATGGCCTGCTTAGAGTGGTTTTTGTGGCTCGCAGCATTCATGTACTGCCTGTACAAGGTATTCAGAAAGGCCGAACACTGGTCTATTCGGATCCTCTGCGTCCTTGTCGGAGTGGCATTCGCTCTTCTTCGGTGAGGCCCCTCGACTCTACAAACTTCTTGACGCTCACACAACTCTTCAGCTTCATCTTCTTGCCCATAATGGTGGTAACACTTCCGTTACCGAGCCAGATCTCCAAACACTGGCCCCAGGAAGTCGTATCATTTCTGCAATGGTTTGCTTTTTGGAGCTTCGCCATACTACTCACCGTTCCCTGGTTATTCTGCATCTACCAGCTCGTCACGAATCAGCTCGGGCGCACCACGCGGATCAAGCGGGTTCTCGACGACGTGACCGCCCCCAAGGTCGTCATTGTCATGCCTTGCTACCGAGAAGAGCCCGAAGTCCTCATCAAGGCCCTTGATTCGGTCGTTGATTGCGACTATCCGCCTGCCTGTATTCATGTCTTTCTCTCATTTGACGGCGAGCAGGTTGACGAGCTGTATCTGAATACAGTCGAGAAACTTGGTGTCCCTCTGAGTATTACTACCTATCCCCGCAGCATCGACGTGACCTACAAAGCCGCCCGTATCACGATATCGCGTTTTCCCCATGGCGGCAAACGACACTGTCAAAAATCCACCTTTAAACTGATCGATAGGGTATACGCCCAATACCTCAAGCGAAACGATAACCTCTTCATCCTCTTCATTGACTCGGACTGTATCCTTGACAAGGTCTGTTTGCAGAACTTTGTGTACGATATGGAGCTTAGCCCGGGTAATTCGAGAGACATGCTGGCTATGACTGGAGTCATTACTTCGACCACCCGCAAACATAGCATCATTACGTTACTGCAGGACATGGAATACATCCATGGCCAGCTTTTCGAACGTACCGTCGAGTCGGGCTGCGGCGCAGTGACCTGTCTACCAGGAGCCCTCACGATGCTCCGCTTCTCGGCCTTTAGGAGAATGGCCAAGTATTACTTTGCGGACAAGGCGGAGCAGTGTGACGACCTCTTCGACTTCGCCAAATGCCACCTGGGCGAGGATAGATGGCTCACTCACTTGTTCATGATTGGCGCCAAGAAGCGTCATCAGATTCAAATGTGCACATCGGCGTTTTGCAAGACGGAAGCTGTGCAGACCTATCGGTCCCTGGTTAAGCAGCGGCGTCGATGGTTTCTAGGCTTCATCACCAATGAAGTATGCATGCTAACGGACTGGAGACTTTGGAAGCGATATCCAACCCTCATCATTGTGCGCTTCATGCAGAATACGATTCGTACAACCGCCCTACTTTTCTTCATCATGGTTCTGGCCCTCCTGACAACTGTGGTCAAGGTGGACAATCTGCCTGTGGGTTTCATTGCCGTATCGCTTGGGCTCAATTGGCTCTTGATGCTCTATTTTGGCGCCAAGCTGCGCCGCTTCAAGGTCTGGCTTTATCCGCTCATGTTTGTCCTCAACCCCTTCTTCAACTGGTACTACATGGTATACGGCATCTTTACAGCAGGGCAAAGGACATGGGGTGGGCCAAGGGCCGACGCCGCAGCGGCTGACACCAACACGACGGCGAGGGAGGCCGCCGAGCAGGCCGAGATGCAGGGGGACGAGCTCAACGTGGTGCCGGAATCTTTCAAGCCAGCCCAAGAGGCGCGACGGGCGCTGAGCAACAAATCCCCGTCCCGTGCGGGAACTCTTGGTCGACAAAGGAGCGTGGTACGGCCGCCGAACAAGATCGATGGGCGTTTCTCAGCGCGGCAAAAGACAGCGGCCGGCATATACGCACATCCAGACGAGGCAGCCGAGGCGAATATTGCGTTAATGGGTAATGCACCCTTGTCTCAATCATACTGGGAGACTGGCGATTGGCGAGACTCGCTCGACAGCCTAGACTCAACCAGAACGGAGGAGAAGGTACCACCTGCCGAGGTGCCGGTCGATAGGTTCATGGGAGAGGAGGACAGGCGCAAGTACATGATTGCACAGCAGGCACAGCTGCAGCGCCCATAGGGTTGAGTCACGGCCCCTCGCCTAATGTGGCGAGAGGCATTCGGTTGTATTTGAGCCATGTCCCCCTATCCGCGTGCGAACGCAAATGGTCGGTTACATGCAGCATGTATGTATGTGACTGAAGGACAAATGTAGTAGAACATGGGCAGCAACACGCAAAGCCTGTAGATGATTCGACGAGTCGTGTTACGGATGGGCGATGCAAGGGTTCAAGACAGGTCGAGTGCGAGATGTTGACGAAATTGATTGGGCCAGCTGGCAGAACATACTGTACAGTACGTGTAAGTTATATCAACCAAATACTATATGTACTGTACGAGCCTCGAAGTGCAAATGTCTCTTCTTGGTTTTGGAAATAGGTCCCCGGCGTTTCAACGTACTAAAATCAAAGGATGGCTTGAATGGTTGTTGAAGCAGCGGACGTTCTTCAGCTGACACGGCAAAAATTACCTACCTGGAGTATGCACAGTACAGCATGCGCAGTACCTTACCTATTACCTACGAAATATGGTAGACCTCGTGGGGAGTAAGTTACAGTAGAATCCGATATAATCTCGGGGGTGATGACTGGTGATGTACACCCTGTGGTGAACCAGTAAGGAGCATGTTGCCCACCTAGGCAGGCAGGTACAGTAGGTAGGTAAGGTAGGTAGTTAGTTCGGGTGTTGACTTACATGTAAGCTATAAGCTGATTAGTGTGATGCCGCTCTTCATTGCACCTAGGGTTGTACGTGAGGTATTGTCTTATGTCCTTGAGAAGACGGCGACTTACGTAGATCGACTGTACTGTAACCTATAGTACTACACGCAGCCTCAAAGCGGCTCTCGAAGGGGGCGGACTAGCCTACTAGGTAAGGTCATTACTTCGCAACAGGCACGCTGCATCCAAACTCCAGTCATCCAAGTCAAGGCTGTCGACGGGAGCGGCTCTTTCCCCTGGTAAAGAGACATGACGGAACAGGCGGGTTTGCCGGCCAGTAGTACGAAGTACCTTAGTACGGTAGCAGCGTCTGGAAAATTCTTTAGCCTTCTACGCCGGGGCTGAAGAGGGGTCGTCGATACTTGGGTTTACCATGGCGGGGCAGATAATCAAAGTACTTTTTACCTTTGAATGCGGCATCTGGGTACTTCTCTCTGCCAGAGCCCCGCGCTACTTTAAGTACTATCTACTTGAAGCTCGTGATCTCGAGAGCACCACAGCCAACAGCCTGAGAATGAGCTCCCCGGCAAGTTCCAAATGGTAGAAGCTACCTGATGTCTGGTGGAATTGAGGGAAAAGGCAAGTAGCGATAACTTTGGGGGGGCAGAGGTGTACACGGCTTTCCGGACCACACACCGCCCGCGGGAAAGAAAAAAAAGCTGGGCCACGCTATCCGTACCTTGGCCCAACTCGCCTCGATTCCACTGCATCGTTCTCCAGTAGAAACCGGGCTCCTACTCTTTCTCAACGTTGATTTCCCCCTTTCCCGACACATTCACCTTCACCGTTGCCCATCGCAAAGTCCGCCTGGCCATTCGATTCTGGTATGTGACTCTTCACGACTTCGCGCTTACGCCGGTCATCCTGTCATCGAGTAACTAACTTGTTTGCGAACGACATAGACGCCGAAAACAAACACTTTGGCAGAAAAAGGCGCGGGTCTAGCTTGCAAAGAGAGAAGCAAGTAAAGACAGATTGAAACCACAAACCAATCTTTCCAAAGCAGAATCAAGAACACCGAAAGAACACGTCTTGAGAGCGTAGCGTCTCGCAACACCAGAAACATGTCTGTCGTGGGTGCGTCTTCACATCCTCGTCACTGATCCCCCACACCCAGATTGCCGGTGCTGACGTTTGGGTTCGCCCGCTTGCAGGTGTCGATTTCGGAACCCTCAAGACAGTGGTCGCGGTTGCCAGAAACCGTGGCGTCGACGTGGTGAGTGCGGGCAACGATTATCCATTCAGGCTAAACTACTTGTTCCATCATCTTCTACTGACACGAGTGCTTTGCGATAGATCACCAATGAAGTCTCCAACAGAGCTACCCCGTGCGTGGCCCTTCCCTCTCCTACTCTCAACGTTCCCCCTGTCAAATACCACATCAGCTGACTTTGCGTGCCCGTCGCGATAGTTCTCTGGTAGGCTTTGGTCCAAAATCGCGATACCTTGGAGAGGCCGCCAAGACGCAGGAGATTTCCAACCTCAAGAACACCGTAGGCTGTCTCAAGCGCCTCGCTGGCCGCACCCTCAACGATCCAGATATCCAGATTGAGCAGCAATATGTTACCGCACCACTCGTCGAAGTCAACGGCCAAGTTGGCGCCGAGGTCTCCTACCTCGGCAATAAGGAAAAGTTCACGGCCACGCAGCTCATCGCCATGTATCTGAGCAAGATTAAGCAGACGGCCGCAAACGAGCTTAAGCTGCCCGTATCAGATCTTTGCATGAGCGTTCCTCCCTGGTTCACCGATGTCCAGCGTCGAGCTCTTCTCGATGCCTCCGAGATCGCAGGCCTCAAAGTCCTGCGTCTCATGAACGACACCACCGCCGCCGCCCTTGGTTGGGGCATCACCAAGCTGGATCTTCCAAATGCTGATGAGCGCCCCCGTCGCGTCTGCTTCATCGACATCGGACACAGCAACTACACTTGCTCCGTTGTCGAGTTCAAGAAGGGCGAGCTTGCTGTGAAGGCCACCACCTGGGATCGCAACTTCGGCGGCAGAGACTTCGACAAGGCGCTCGTCGACCACCTGGCTAAGGAATTCAAGGGCAAGTATAAGGTGGACATCTATACACACGGCCGTGCTATGGCTCGCACTATTGCCGCCGCCGAGAAGACCAAGAAGATTCTCTCCGCCAACCAGCAAGCTCCCGTTAACATCGAGTCCCTCATGAACGATGTGGATGCTTCTGCCATGGTTACTCGGCAAGAATTTGAGGCTATGATTGAACCCTTGCTAAATCGCACTCAGCAACCCTTGGAGCAGGTACTCGCTCAAGCGAAGCTCACCAAGGACGACATTGACGTTGTTGAGATCGTTGGTGGTGGCTCCCGCGTTCCCGCACTCAAGGAGCGCATTCAGGCGTTTTTCGGCAAGCCCCTCTCTTACACCATGAACGCCGATGAGGCGACCGCCCGTGGTTGCGCCTTCAGCTGCGCAATTCTCTCCCCCGTCTTCCGCGTCCGAGACTTCTCCGTCCAGGACATTGTCAGCTACCCCATTGACTTTGCCTGGGAGAAGGCTCCCGACATTCCCGACGAGGACACCAGTCTAACTGTGTTCAACAAGGGCAACGTTCTTCCCTCCACCAAGATCCTGACTTTCTATCGCAAACAGCCATTTGATCTCGAGGCTCGCTTCGCTCACCCCGAGGAGCTGCCTGGTCGAATGAACCCTTGGATCGGTCGGTTCTCGGTAAAGGGTGTCAAGGCTGAGGGCAAGGACGACTTCATGATTTGTAAACTCAAGGCTCGCGTTAATATCCACGGCGTCCTTAACGTTGAGAGTGGCTACTTTGTCGAGGACCAAGAGGTTGAGGAGGAAATCAAGGAGGATGAGTCGAAGGAGGATGGAGACAAGAAAGATGGCGAGGTAAGTCTCGGGCCCTCATCCTGTTGTCACGCTGACGGCCTCCACCGTTTCGAAGCGTACGCTAACCCTCCCCAAGGCAATGGACACGGATGGCAAGGACGACGCCCCGAGAAAGACCCGCAAGGTGAAGAAGCAAGTTCGTAAGGGTGACTTGCCCATCTCCAGCGGAACTTCGTCTCTGGATGCCTCTGCGAAGGCTGCCCTGACGGAGAAGGAAGCCAGCATGGTGATGGAGGATAAGCTGGTGGCCGATACCGAGGAGAAGAAGAACGAGCTCGAGACGTACATTTACGACCTCCGCGCCAAGCTCGATGACCAGTACGCCGAGTTTGCCAGCGAGGAAGAGAAGTCGTCTATCAAGAAGCACCTGGAGGCTGCCGAGGTAAGAGATCCTCGATTAACCGTCCAACCGGCCTTGACCTTATATGCTGACAACTTTTTGCCCAACAGGATTGGTTGTACGACGAGGGTGACGACGCTTCGAAGGGTGTCTACATTGCCAAGATGGACGAGCTGCGAGCCATGGCAGGCCCTATCGTCCAGCGTCACTTTGAGAAAGTGGAGGCAGAGCGACGCGCCGTGCAAGAGCGCGTCGAGGCTGAGCAGGCGGCGAAAAGAGCCGCTGAAGAAGAGGCTCGCAAGGCTTCTGAGGCTGAGGCCGTTCAACAAGGAAAGGACCAGGAGATGAAGGACGCCGACGCCCCGCAGGCTCAGGCGGAGGAGGCTGGTAACAACTAAGAAAGAAATGCCCTTTCAATCATGCCCGGATCACGAAGACACGAGGGACAGAAAAAAAGCCGAAGGGACCAGACGAAGAAATCGGGTAAGCGGCGCCGTATAGAAGGAAACGTCAGGGACGACGAGTCGCTGGCGTTTTGGCCACACCGGATCATGGGTCTGCGAAAAGATTTTGTGTTATGACGGGAACGCAACGCATGTTAGACAATGTTGATATATGGACGTCCCCTCGGCTCGTATCTGCGCAATGACTTACGTGAAATAATTTGAGATCGTGCCCGACGAAACAGACTGCATTAGGTTTCCAATGGCCAGTCTGCTCGGTCGCCCGAGGTTTAGCCTCCAGGAAGCCTCGGTTGCCGGCGAAGGGAAAGACAATATGGAGGCACGGCGGAGACTTTGAACTGGGATGACGAGAGGATCAAAGTTTGGGTTGCCGTCACTGGTGCCCAAGGATCCATCATGCTCGCTAAGACCAAGACGACAATTGCATTGAATCGACATTCTAAGACCTCGTTCCCTCTTTTAACGTCGTTAATAAACACAGACAAAATTTGACACCTTCCTTTTCGTTGCCATAGAGTCTCCCTGCTCGCGGAACGCGTGCCCAAGTGGTAGAGCCGTGGTCGAAGCATCCATCGAGATCTGACGGCACACGATTCAACCAGATTCCACTCCGCGTCCAGAGCCCACAGCCCTAGTTTAGCAACTCCGTCTTCGCCTTCTCCCCTCACCTCCTATCCGCCCACCCCTGATTATGCCGAAAAGGCATCAACCCGTTTTAGTTGATGTCGAAGAGGGGCTTGAGTTTGATGATGAGCTGCCACTCCTCGTTAGATACTTCCTTACGGTAGAACTCCTTGAGGCAATCGATGCTGGCTCGCGACACGAGACTGTAGAGCGTGTCGTTCTCCTCCAGCTGGCGTCCGTACATGGGCTGATGTCCGCCCATCTCAATCTTGACGGCGACGGATGGCTGGCCCTTTTTGCAGACTGGTATTTGCTTGTGCTCTCGCTCAATCGACGTCCTATATGGTGAGTGAGTTAGCCACGTGGAGCAGGGTAGCCAACTCGCCCATGGTGGTAGAAAGGGGGGGGGGGGGTTCATTAGTGCGACGGGAGGCGTATCATGGAAGCCACTTACACTCTGCCAAGATTGATGATTTCCTTGGTGTTGGTGATTGGATGTGTCTTGACGGCAGCGATGGGCGTATTGATCTTGAGCTGTCCCTCGACAACATCGACGCCAATGACAATCGGGCTGGTCTTGTTGAAGACTGCGATGGGTTTCAAGACGCAGGGGAAGACGGCCAGCATCTTGGACTCCTCCTTCTTCTTCTCCAACATCTCTTCCATGTGTTTAGTGAAGGAGTCAAAGAGATGATAGATGATGTCGGCCGTGAAAATCTTGATGCCTTGATCGTCCGCGTACTGCTGAGCTTCCTTATCGACCTTGACATCGAAGCAGAGCATGACGGCATAGTCGGGAGCCTTTTCCAGCATAATGCCGCACTGCATAATATCTCGCTTGTAGACAGGGCCGATGCCAACGTTGGCTACGGGAATCTTGCAGTCTTTGAGGAAGTCTAGCAGGGCCTCGAGCGAACCCAGAGTGGATGCTTGAACACTGACACCACGACCCGACTTCTCGACTCTGCTAAGCAGGTTGGTCAAGTCAGACTCGACTTCGTCCTCGATGTCTTCCTCATCGTCATCGGGGCCGACGACCATGAGCCTAGAGCCTGCGATTGCGCCTTCAAGGCCGGGTGCACTAATCTTGACACCAAGGGCAGCCTTGACCTCCTTGTTGTGTACGTATGCCGACTTGAGACGCAATTCGCGCAGAGGAGCTGGCGTGAGTAGAGCTCGGATGTTAGTCTTGATGGCGCCTTCCGTGCCGCACAAGACGATTCTGTCGCCCTCCTTCAGTACACCGTTAGAAAGGATGACGTCGATGGTCATTCCAAATCCCTCAATCGCCTTGACTTCAAGAACCGTTGCTTGCACCTCTGACAAATACATCAGAGAGCCGACCATACGTTCCTGGGTGAGCTGAACAATGAGCTTCAGCATGTCAGGCACACCTTCACCAGTGTGGGCTGACGTGGGCACAAGCGAGACATATTTGGCCATCGACTTGTTCTCGTAAAAGAGTTCGGCATTGAACCCTTGCTCGGCGAACGCGAGCTTGGTGTCCTCGAGACGCTTCTTGAACTCGTTGTGGACAGACTTGTTCTGAAGCGCCAGACTCTCTTGAAAGCCGTTATTGTCCACCTTCTTCCAGCCGTATAGACGATCAATCTTGTTCAGAGCCACAATGAAAGGCGTTTTCCTGTCTCGGAGAAGGCGCATAGACTCGAGCGTCTGTTGCTCTAGACCGTGCATGATGTCGACGACTAGAATGGCGATATTGCAGAGAGAAGAACCACGAGATCGCAGGTTGGAGAAGGACTCGTGACCAGGAGTATCGATAACCAGGAGACCGGGGACTTTGAACTCGAACTTATTGTCCTTATTGACAACGGCGGTCTTTTGCTTGATTGCATCGACGGGAAAGTATGTGGCGCCGATCTGCTGAGTGATACCTCCGGCCTCGCCCTCTTGAACGTTTGTTTGACGGACCTTATCAAGCAGCTTCGTCTTACCAGTATCGACGTGGCCCAGAATACAGCAGATAGGTGATCGCAGGTTATCCTTTGAACGAGCGGCAAGTGCAGCCTGATGCGCCTTTTCCCTTCGCTCTGCGGCCTCCTTTTTGCGTTGCGCTTCGGCTTGTCGCGCCGCCGAGACGTGCTCATCCTCGCTCTCTTCTTCAGACTCGCTGTCATCGTCTTCGCTTTCCTCTTCCGTTTTGGCCTTGGAAGCTGCATTGCCGTTTGCTCGCGCGCTCTTGGTATCTTTCTGTGCTTCCTCGTCAGAGTCGGCGTCCCAGCTGTCCTTGACGTCGTCGGCATCTGAAGCAGCAGCAGCCTCCCAGTCGTCCTCGATGTCACTCTCAGCAGCTTTCTTCTCTGCAGCTGCTCGAGCTTCCGCCTCGGCCTTCTCCCGCGCGGCTTTCTCTTCGGCCTCCTTGAACGCCTTTTCGGCTTGAATTCGCGCTCGCTCGGCAGCCTCTGCCAGCGCCGCCTCCTCATCGGCCTAAATTGATCTGTGTTAGCCACTTCACAAGTAAAGTACGTTATTCACAGCTAGTAGAGCACTAGGGAGGTTTACCTTCTGCTCCATCTTGCTGCGTTTCTTCCTGCTGTCGTAGACCACCTTCTTCTTCGTCTCGGTATCTGCCGTCTCCTGAGGACCAACTTTGATGCCGGCTGCCAACATTTGCTGAAGCTTCCGCTCATTGCGGGCCTTTTCTTCCTTTTGTGCCTTGGTGAGAAACTTGCCTTCCTTCTTGAGCTGCTCGATGCGCTCCTTTTCTTTCTGCTTCTTCAAAGCTCTCTGCTCTTCTTTGCGTTTGTCCTCTTCAGCAAGGCGGCGCTCTTCTTCCGCTGCTCGTGCTTCAGCCTCGGCTTGGAGACGCTCCTCTTCCTCACGTCGACGTCGGATTTCCTCTTGCTGCTTCTGAATCATAGCCAGATGAGCCGGAATCTTCTTCTTCTTGCCGCCAGCATCCGCAGCAGCTGCGTCCACTGGCATGGGCTCTGGTGCGGCCTCCTTAACGATCGCTGCCGGCTTGGCTGGCTCAGGCGCTTTGCTCGGAGCGGTCGTCTTCTTCTTAGCGGCCTGTGGATGATGAGAAAAAGGGAGGTTAGACATAGATATTTGAAACAAAGATGAAGATCAAGACAGCGGCGTCACAGATATTCGATACGCTTAGGGAGAGCGAGCTTACCTGTTCCTTTTTTCGCTGCTTCTCGCGCTCCTTCTTCAGCTTTTCCTTCTCAGCCTTGGTGAGAATCCTGCCGTCGTTTCCGCCGTCATCATCAACCGACTCCTTTTTGTTATTCGGCTTTCCCTTTCCCTTCTCTTGGGTTTTCTTGGCTGGAAGAGCGAAGTCATCGGTCGAAGCCTCCGGCGGAGTCTTGCTCTCCTCGGCGGCTGGAGCGACGCTCGGCGGATCCTCGCCCTGGACAAAGTCTTCCTCTTGTATGCCTTTCTTCTTGCGCTTCTCCTTGTTTTTTCTCAACATGGCCATGAGGCCACCGGCGCCCGTCCCGGAATCATCATTGTCGCCATCAGCTCCGGCCGCAGCATCATCGGGTGCGGCGGTCGAGGCTGGGGCAATGGACTCGCCGAGATCTGCCTCCCAGTCATCCTGAGCCTTCTTATTGCCTTTCTTTTTGGGTGGCATGGCGAAATTGAATCGAAGCGAAGGTGTGTGCCGGTATGAAGATGGATTCTGATCGATCGATCCCCGTCGAACTCAAGATTTCAAGCTTCGGTAGAAAGCGGTTCGCAAGGTAGTCAGTCGCACGTTACGATGAAGAAATGAACTTCAAAGACAAGGTCAGAAAGGCTATATACGGCAGGCTTTAGTCCCTTGATTTCGAGCCGACGATGACGGCACAATGGTGAATCGAAGATAAGGGCAAAAAAAAGCCAAGGAGTCACCGAAACTTGAAGGTGGGCGGGTGGTGGGATGTGGAGGCCAGGCAGTGTGCTGTGGTGAGTCGCGTCGCCCGCACCCAGTTGGAAAAAGGGCAAAAGTTCAAGAGAGTTGTGAACCGTTAGGCTTAAGAGGGGCAATGTATATACACTTGGGTCTAAGTAGTATCTCGTGGAAACTAAAGCCCTCAAAAAGTACAGATACTTTGAGCAACGACCATCGAAAGGCGGGGCAGTGCCTTCGCGGTCATACTGTACCCTAGCCTACCTACCTACCTACCTAGGTACCTAACCTACCTACGAAGTAATACCTAGGCAAAGAGTTAGCAGAT
Organism: Hirsutella thompsonii MTCC6686; assembly: GCA_000472125.2. Lineage (NCBI taxonomy): Eukaryota > Fungi > Ascomycota > Sordariomycetes > Hypocreales > Ophiocordycipitaceae > Hirsutella > Hirsutella thompsonii. The sequence goes on from APKU01000044.1 coordinate 26,890, forward strand.
GGTCCGGTATCTGCCCTTCGCACGTCGTGCCACCTCACAATACCTCAGATGAGTGATCGATCGCCATTTTCTATTTGACTAATTCCTGGACAATCGGAGACGCAAGGTAGACCACTGGAGATACACACACAAAGGAACACCCAGCATATCGTATGTATAATGTGACTCATCCTGTTCCTTACATGACGGGCGTCAGAAGATACGCCAGAACATCGTAACCCAACTGCATGTACTTGCTGCGCTGCTCTTCCTCTGTCAGTAACGCATCTTTGAGTTGTGTAGTGTGGGATCCTCCATCGAGCTTGTCCAGGTATTCACGAAACAGTGACATCCCACCGCTGTTACTCACTATCCTCTCCAGCGAGCGATTTCTCAGACATCTCTCGAGAAGATCACCGTCGATGTGCATATTCTTGGGGTGCACCTTTGGTTCCCTCAGTGTATCGCTTGTGCTGCCGCCACCGCCGCCGTCGCCTGCTGTGCCCTCTCCTTCAGAATCAGAGGCTGCTGTCCGGGTCGAATTGCCCGGTCTCATGCGTGCCATACTCTGTATGAGAGAAAGCAACCGCCACAGATCTATGTCGATGACAGTCAACTGTTGTAGAGACCCGTCAAGCGACACGCCCAGAATATCGCCATATTCTGAACTGCTGGGCACAATTCCGAAACGAGGACGATAGCCGCTTGTCATCCATTGAGGCCTGCTTCGCGTCCTCATAAATCTCCTCACAGACGTCGGTAGCAGTCCCTCAAAGAGAACCTCGAATTCTTTCCCACGTTGCTCCCAAGGAACCCGGACGCCCGCGATCCCTCCTGTCTGATCCGACAACATAGTGATTGGCTGATTTCCGGCTCCATCGGCCGAAAATCCAGTATCAATCATGTGTACTGTTCTTCGTGAAACGCAGTCGGAATGGGCGAGCGCCATGTCTCCACCCTTCTTGCCCTTGTAGTCTATCACCTCCAAAGAATGCAAAGTCGTAAGGGCATATAGATGCCCACGAACCACGCGGAGGGATGTCGCAGGCGAGTCTAGGACATATTCGTTCATGAGCTTCAGCTTCTTCTCCGCCAGATCCAAGACCTCCCAGCGAATCGTCCGATCGACGCAGTAAATGATGCCTTGCTCGTCACCAACAGCTGCATAAATGGGCTGTTCGAGCATCTTCTTGTAACGGGTCCAGTAATGGAGCTGCTTTAAGCGTCTTTCAGCCACTTTAGCTCTGACCTGGTTTATGGACACAATCAAGAGCCGCCCATCTTTGGTGGTGACGATCAGAAAGGCGAAAGTTTTGCCATCCTTGACGTAAAGCCACTCATGGAGGCCATAAATTCTGTCACCCATGTGTCCGAGTCCCACGATGAAATCTGAAGGTGTGCCGTCCTTGTCCGAAGGAATAGAAATCGTTTCGCCTGACTCGTCATCGATAAAAGCCAATGTCGGCTTGTTGTCTTTGAGCAAAGCTACTACCAAGCAATTCCAAGTCTGCGAATGTATTATCCGCGTGGGCGTGCCCTCGACCGGAATACTTCTGGGCACCAGCCCGACATGCGGCCAAACCTCTGCTAGTAGCAACCGCGATCCAGCCTGGACCATCAAAGACAGGTGCCCTGCATATTCAGATATGCTGTGCGCCAGGCTGCACACGGAATGAACAAGAGGTGAAGGCATCGAAGCATCCTTTGCATCCGTGAGCCACACGAAATGCTTTCCAAGGAACTTTTCCTCTCTAGGCGAAAAATCGGACATCATGACGAGCGCGGAATCACAGCACAAGAGTGCCGCTGCAGATCCGTTGAATGGCTCACAGGTTGGGAAAACCTCAACCGGTGCAATTCCCACTTGCTCGGCGGACCAAGTCAGTTGATGGGGGTGTCTTGGGCCAAGTGTGATGTTCAGCAATTTTCCACACCTTGTTCCTGCCACTAGAAAGACCTGATCAGAGGTCTCGTTGTGAACGAGGCAAACGCTTGTCAAGGATTCGATGTAGTCTTCACTGAGATGCTGCTTTATTTGCGAGTGGGATCCTGTTTATGTTAATAAATAAGTGCGCAAACGATGGTGCCGTACACTTACCAGACTTTCCGGTAATAGCCTGTGAGGCTACGATATCTCCACTTAGCGAGTAGGCGGTTATCCAGGGTGTTCCATCCAGCACAGAACCGGCAAGAACTAGCTTTTCCCCTGCGTTATTGATCAAGGTCAAGCATGTAATGTCACCCATTGTTTTCCATGTTGCTTGCCGGGTGATGATGTCCTCTGTCATCCGTAGTGAGTGCAGATGCGAGCTCTCTCCGCTGTGAGTAGACAAAACTACTATGTCATCATTACAGCAAGCGTTACCTGCAGTGACATTCTCGATATCCAAGAGGCAGTCAAGGGGACGATGCAAGCTTGGGGTGTATTAGTGTTTTAGGTCCATCTTCGCGTGCCGAAATGAAGTTCACTCACCTTTTTATACCATTGGCTGCCGTTATGGACTTCTCCGTGACCTGAACCAGTACTCCTTGTTGAGAACGGCATGCGTCAAGGGTACGTGATGTGAGGTCAAAGACCGTATCCTCTGAAGTTAGAGCATCAACTTGCCCAAAGTCTTCCGAGAACCGGAGAACGGCAGATGAGTTGGGTAGGGCCAGTAAAACACACAACCCATCGCCGTCTCCGGGACCCGTCTCAGTAAAGGCCCACGAATATCTGATGGGCTCGCCAGACTCAATATCCAAGCCAATCCTTCCCTGGATGCCCCATCTCCATTGCGTCACGCTGCCTTTCACCCCGCGTCCTGATGCGGTGAAAACCGCATCGGGCTTGACAGAAGGTGGATCGTTCGACAGCGTCTCAGATCCTACCGTTCGACGCCCTGGAGATGCAGCGCTTCGAGCAGGACAGAGGGCATTACGGTAACTGACCTTCGCGATATCTACGACCGGTGACCAATTAGGAAGTATGCTCACTTGCTCCAGGTCGGTGCGAGGCGCGAGCTATCCGCAGAAAGTCAGTCACGGCTGTCGACTTGTGACGGAATGAAGCGATTGCTTACCTTCCAAATGCCGCCAGAGCCCGAATCCCCTCCTATGATCAGAATATCGGAGAATATGTCGTAAGCGGTAGTGAAAGCCGTGTTGATGTTCGTGTCAAGGCAGCCCACGTTGGTCACGGAGGGCACAAGATCCATGGCCTCAATCTCGATGTGGATTATGGCACCATCTTCGCGTGCTAGGTATATGATGTCCGTCTTCTCGAAATACTGCTGGCGTCGAAACGGACGTGCCCAAGCAGTCCAAAGTGGAGGGCGTGCGCCGTGGTGTAGGGACGTCTGGTTCGGAGGATCTGCACAGAGCGATTCGAAAACAGGTGATCCCGACAAGGAGTGCTTGACAATCCCGATGTATTCCTCTGATACTGTGAAGAAGGCGGTGCTGAATCTCAGAGGGATGAGCAGGAGCGGCATTTTGTGCTCCTGAGGCAGCCGGTTCCCTGTCTTTTCTCTTGCAAAGACATCTTTTAGGCTGTCTCCCACCTCCCATTCGTAGATAACCATCCGCGTGACTGGCTCACCTCGAGTTCTTTCTCTTCGAATCACGATTAATATGAGTATAATGTGATAATCGTCTTCCGGCCGTGGGTGAAGGAACTCGAGTTGATGGATCAATCCCTGTATCGTGCGCAGCCTAACTGACTTGACTGGTGTGAAGGAGCCTCGGGACCCATACTCGGCGCTCAGCGATGACATGCTTTCTAGCTCGAAGGTGACGAGCATGCCCTCAGGGGAAGAGGCGGCCATGTAACGAGACGAAGGATCTATGACCAGGTGGTAGCCCAGATGGCGGATCTTCCTGGGCAGCTTGTGTGTATGTAGGACGAACTCTGGTGCCGAGTCGGATTGTTCTTGAAGGAACAAGAAGACGGCCTCGCCGGAGTCAAGCATCAGCACGAGCAGCTGCGGAGGCAGACCTTGTCGACTGCCGGGTGCATCGAGCGTAGCCAAGTCAACGTTTTCCGGTTTGACGTAGTTGTCTGGATCTCCGTCGTCCAACCCATGCTCCAATGCATCGCCAAATACTACGGCGCTGCGGATTCTAGAGCCGAAGTCTCTTTTCTGCGCAACCTCGTGCACTTGTCCATCCCTCCTCAGCTCGCTAATTTGCACGAAGCGTTCCTAAAGGGTCAAGAATCGTCAGCATCCTGGTACAATGGGCATCACTAGTCAACGCGAATGTGTTAAGAGGAATTTGGTCTGTCGTCTGCGCAGATGAGCGTTGAAGAGGAGCATTATCATGGCTAGTAAAACAGAGATGGAGAGTGACTGTGCTCTGTGTAGGCAGGAGACTTACCCCGATAAAGGCAATATCGTTATTTAACTTTGACCTCAGTCGGACTGGGAGAACGCAGTGAACGGTAGGACTTTCTAGTACAGTTCTCGACAGAATGCCGCATGTCGAAGGCTCGTTGCGATGCTCAACCGCCGGTCTTGGTACGGGAGGGGTGGCGGCCTGTTGAATTGCGGCGTCGAAGATGGCGGTTTGATTAACCCATTCCCCATTTATGAGGACACTCGTCTGGAAAGCCATGCCCAAGAACGCGAGTCACAGCTTGGCTCAGAGCATGCCCAGAAAGCAAGTGTCAGTCGCAAGAGGGCCCTTTACCCGGGTAGTCGACCTCTGATGTATGCGGAGAGAGTCGGACGGCGGCACAAGTCAGTAGGGCCCGATAGTGTGTAATATACCAGTGTGGCATGTTAGGCTACGGGATGCAGGAAGTCCTGGGGGGTTGTTGGACCATCCCAATGAGATTGACGCTGACGTAGAGATTCGGCCTCACAGGGCAAAATGTTGCCAATAAATGGGTGGAGTGGTGGTGACGGCAGGAGCCGCGGTAGGAATCGTGGCAGCTTTAAGAGTTGACACCAATGAATCTCAGGTGATTGAGAGAGAAATTGGCAGGCTGTATGAATCGTGCGCAAGGGTCACATATATGATCAAAGAAGAGATGAAAAGGGAATGTCGAGAGGGTCATCGTAAAGACGAGGCATACAATTCTATGCAGTTGGGTAGGTAGGCAGGCACGTTGATCCGGCCAGCCAGCCAAGGCCAACAGGGGAATTGGACGGACACCTGCTGGACAAGTAGCGGTACCTGGAGCACGAGGTAGGTACCTTTCTAGGTAAGTACCTACCTTAGGTACCTAGGTACAGTCACCAACCAAAAGTTCCGATAATCACCCTACTACCCTAAATTAACGCTATTACTACTATAATTTTAAATATATATATCTATTTCTAGATAAATCTAATTAAATAGAAAATTATACTATTATAATCCCTAGAAGTATAAGATTTTATATATATATATTAATACTTAATATACTAGCTATATATAGCTATAACTGCCTTATAACGCTAAGGTATTGATTTAATAAGATTTTTAAGGACTCTATTTTTAATTTATTCCTATACCTTAACCGCTACCTTATAGAGCCTTTATTTTACTTAGATCGTCTTTAGTATCTTAAGAAGCTTAGGATAATTTTTAATTACCCTATTTTTTAAGATTTTCTATAGATTTTTAATAGGATTAAGGTTAAGCGAATAAAACGGCTAGTCGGTTAAAAAGATATTATTTTCTTCGGCCTATAGTATTAGCTAGTCTTATATAATACGCGCCTTATATATTAAGGCGTTATCTTAAGTAAATATAAGGTCCGGTTTAGTAATAGTTAGGAGTTATTCTTTAAGGTATTATAGTATAATTCGTCTAGTAATATTACCTCTAGGAGAGTTAGGGTCTCTTAATATCGGTATAAGAGAAGTCTACCGATAATAATAAAACCCGGCTTAAAATATCTAGGAGTATCGAGACGGTATTATTTTTAATACGATATATTTTAATCGAATTAGGAGCCCTATTACGGTTAGAATAAATTCTTTAAGAAATAGGGTTAGGATATACTCTCGGATAGAAAACCTATTTAATCTTCTTCGACTTATCTTAAGCGATTACTATCTTATTAGAAAATATTTAATTATATTAAAATAAAGCTAATTTCTCGATAAATCTTTTAGCTTATTTAAATCTCTAATATATTATTTTTTTTAGAGAGCTTTAATCGTTAAAGTACGCGCTAGTATTCTATACCTTATATCCGGAGCTATCTCCGAATAGTTAGTATAGAATACGTAATTCCTATCTAATTAAGAAGATCGCGGTACGAGATAAAAAAGTCGGCGCTAATATATTAAAGGATATATCTTTTATCCTATTCCGTAATTATCTTTAGCCTATTAGGCTAAGTTAAACTTTTCGCGGATTATTACGTCGCGTAGCGCCTCCGGATCGCGTAGACCGTATATAGCGATAAACCTTCTCTTACGGCGATTATAGCGGCGGGTACGCCTAAATTTAATACTATTATAATCTTCGTTCTTTTATAAGGAGATTAGTATTTTTTTAGGGTTACTAGCTCTATTATATATTATATAATAGAAGGAAGAAGATAGAGGGATTAACCCGGAAGACGCGTTTAGCGCGACGCGGGGGGGTAATTGTCGGAACTTTTGTCCCCCTACTGTAGGTAGGTAGGTAGGTAGGTAGGTAGGTAGGTAGGTACAGTATATTGCTCGAGGGGGGACCAAATTTTTTACAGGTTACGGACAGCTCAAGCATCCACGCCAGGATGCTGGCACCCGCGGCATCCCAGTGAAATAGCAGCGGCGGTTGAATGTATGTCCCTTGAGGTGCTGAACTCCATCACATCAACCCACTGCGAGCCAAATACTCCATGATTGTGGGCAGATGGAAGTCCGGCGAGTGGCGGTGTGTGCATACAGTAGGCGTCGTTTTAGTGCCTCGGTGTATGGATACTTCGTAGCCGTAAATCGTGCCAGCAACGTCTGCAGGGCGTTGGGCGTATGACGATGACTGATGCGAGTTACTCGGGACAACACATAGCTGAGAGAAAGAAATATCCCATAGGTCCCAGAACGGCAGGTATATCAATGATTCTATGTCAAGCATTTGCACAGCGGATTGCGTATTAGCTGAGTAGCTGCATCCCGACATCCCAATCATCAAAGGCCGTCGGCCGAGGCGTTGGACTGGGTGGTGTGCGGGATTGCGGGGCAGTCTTTTGTATTGTAACTTATCTTGCAAAGTTCCACCCAAGCTGAGGTGCACCTACAGTACAGGCAAGGTACGAAGCTGAATCCTCAAGGCGTTCAAATTCGAACGCGGCGTACCAGGAGCAATCGATGGTCAGCGTGAAGGACACGCCCATGTTCGGTTTTCTTGCGAACAAAGAGCATGAACAGCCAGCTCGAAAATGAACAGGTAATCAGGGGATACGCCAGGCTCGTGATTCTCGGTGGCTATTCCCGGAGCGCATACGACAGCCTGTCTAGCAGATCCGAATAGTCGAGTAGTCTTCCAGGATGGCATGCACCAAGTTACGTCGAGGGTTTGGCTTCATGCAGAGCCTCCTTTACGGCGTCAATATGCAAGGCCGATGCATAGCATGCATCGGCAGTCGGCCAAGGGGCATCAGGCGGAAAGATGAATGCTGTACAGCAAGGCAAGGTAGTTTTGTCTTGCTGGCAAAGTGCGACAAGTACCACTGTACTGTAGACTCGAAATGGAGTTGGGCGCAAGCCAATAGGACAGAGGATAAGAGATGCTGTGTAGGTATCTTACGAGAAAGAAGAGTGTTTCGGCAGTAAGGCGAAGGTTTCTGCACCCATTGAGAGACACAACGTCCGACGTACTGTAGCTGACTTTAGGTTGCGCCTGCTCTGCCTTGCCCCGCGCTGCTGCTAGGTAAGGTCAGGAAGGTTAGAGGTAAGTAGGTACGAAGGCTGCGCCCTAAAGAAACTTGACTCCTCGAGGTTGCGATAGCCGTGCCAAGCTGTGCGGAATTACTTAGTCATCTTCAGCATTGCTACGGTATTGCCATACACAGCACTATATTTACAGGCAGTACAGTAGGCAAGGCACTTATAGTGGTCATAGCACTTAGATGATAGATCTATCGCAGCAGGGGCAGATAGCGGTAAGAGCGCTAAAGATTGCCGATGCCTAAGATAGTATAAAAGTCCTGTTTTAAGTTTTACGTTCGGTTTCCTAGCACCCTGCGTTACCTTTATAAGTTAAGTTTCTTTAAAGCGCAGCCTTAATACTTAGGTACTTTCTTAGTTAGTACTTATAATAGTAGGGGTATCTAGGTAAGTATAATAGGTAAATATCTACTCGCCTTATAGAAGCGGCCTCTAATAGATATATAGTAATAAGATAAGTTAATTTATCTACTTAAGCTTTTTAAGCTTTAATAGCCCGAGGTATATTAAATATCTCTTAATAAGGTCCGGTCTATTAGAAGACTTAATTTTTAGCGCTGGATTAATACTCTTATTAATTATTAAGGTCTAGAGCTTTTATACTTATATTTATTCTCTTTAATATACCCCTCGGTTCTATTAATATATTTATAGTACCTACTTAAGTAGGTATCTATCTTTTTAATATAAAACGCTATATTATCTATCGAATTAATCCTAAGATATTAAGTACCTTATCCTTTAGGAGTTTTAATACCTAACCTACCTACCTAAGTACCTTATCTTTTAGTATAATACTATATAGTAGTTAGTATCTATACCTACTATCGCGTATTAATACTAGTTATAGATATAGGTCGGGGTATAATATTAAGGCCGAAAATAATATTAGGAAATTTACTACCTTATAAACGTATTTTTATTAATATTATACCTCTTTAAATAAGTTCCTAAGGCCCTAATAGAAGCTCTAAAAAATAAGGTCTTAGAGGGTTAAGACTATAATAACCCTAATATAATCCTAGGCCTTTAAGACTATATTAGTATTAATATTATATTAATAGAAGGGGGAAAAACGCGCTATTATACCTATAGTAGTTATAGTAGCTAAAAGGCTAGGGGGGGGTATAAAAGGTATAAATAGTATAAAAGAAATAAAAGGCATAAGGTATAAGGGTTAAAAATTATATTATATTAAGTTAAATAGAAGATATATAGGCTATAGTAATTATATTAATAATATATTATAACCGCTCGGCTAAGCGGGCTATAAATTATAATATTAAAAGGTATAAAATTTATATATATAAGAATAAGAGTATTATAAAGAAAGGAGCCTATAGGGTCTTCTATTAATAGTATCTTAAGCGGGTAATAGGCTATTAATATAGGTAATAGTATTTTAAAAGGTTAATAGCTATTAACCTCTTAATAGCCTTTTACCTTAAAAGAAGTATTAAAGGGGATAAGTACCTCCGCTTTAATATTATTTTTTATATAGTAGGATATTACTTTCTTAAAGGGCTCTAACCCCCTAATAATACTTATAGGTCGGCTAACCTTTTTTAGCGGGTTTATTAGGCCTTTCCTAGAGGAAAGAAGGAAAAGAGATACGAAGTCGTCTAGGGTAGGAGGATAATATTATATAATATTATATTATTTAAGGAAAAGAGGAAAGGGGTATAATAATATATTACGGATAAAAAGGCGATTAGATATTAAGAAGTATCTAATTAAGTAAGTAAGAACTCTTCCCTTTATTTATTCTTTTCTCTAGTTATTTAAACGCTTAGATTAATTCTAATCTAATACTTAATATATTTTTCCCCCCTTTTTTATAATAAAGCTATTACGATATTATTATTATAAGAGTTACCTCTACGCGCTTAAAGAGCGTAATTAATAGCCTTCTTATAAAAAGACTATCTAATTATATTATTATATACCTTTATATATATTAATAAGCTAGGAAAAATAAAGCTATCCCCTCCTATAGTAGGGTACCTATTATAACGCTAGATAAGTACTTACCGCTAGGCTTTAGGTTTTCTTCCCTATTAAACTATCTTAATAACTAATATAGCTACCCGGCTAACCGACTACCCCCCCTATTTAACCGTATTATTATATTATAACTATATTATTAATATAAATATTAAATCTATATATATTTATTAATTTTTATTTAATTAATATTAAACCTTAATTATATCTTTATCTAGCGCTACCTATAAGATCTATATCTAAAACGCTATATAAGCTATTTAGAATAGTATTTTAATATATTAAGCTTATTAGTATTAAGATATATCTAGGATAATACTTTATAATTAACTTTATAGTTATATAATAAGGTAAAAAGCTCTTATAATAAGGTAATAGCTTTCCCTTTAATAGGAATAGGATCTTATATAATAGATCTTATTAAAAGAAAAAATAAGCTAGCCCTTAATATAATAAGAAATTATAATATTAATATAATATATTATAAGCCTTAATAATAATAATAGTCCTATTAAATATATTTAGGTTAATAGTTTTTTTTAAATATAACCTAAATATTAAAATAAAGCTTTTATAAAGTATTAAATTAATAAAAATATTATTTTTAATAAAAAGATAGCTTAAAGATTTTTATAAGCGTTTATATTATTAAATAATTATAAATTAATAGGATTTTTCTAAATTTATAATATAAATAAAATTAATATTATAGAAAGTAAGATTAAGGCTAATATTATCTTTAATAATACCTTAATTAATATACCCTTATCTATAAGTAGGGAATTATAGGGAAAACGGTATAGATTTTACTAAGAAGCCTTATTAAATTAAAGGTAATTTAGTTTAGATTAGATACTAAATTACTAATTCTTATAAGTAAGATTATAGGGTAAAGAAATAATAAATATCTAGATAGATATTACCGATAAAATTCCTTACCCTCCCTTCTTATTAATAAGGGGTTTTCTTTAATTAATATACCTACTAAAAGGACCTTAAAGTTCCCTAATCTTCTTTAGTAATCCTTTAGTAAATTATTAATTCTTTCCCCTTATAGCTTCCTAAGGAATTCTAGCTCTTCCCCTTTAAACTATATTATAAGTAAATAATATAGAGTTACCCTTTAATTATCGTAGGCTTCTTAGGGATTTCCCGAGGATTTCCTATACTTATATAAGGTTTCTTTAGTTTCTTTATATAAAGAAATACCCCTTATTTCCCTATAGTTTCCTTATTACTTCCTAAGGACTTCCTTAATAATTAGTATATTATTTTCCTTATAATTATTATAGTAATATAGGCGTATTACCTATCCTATATTAATTACCCCCCCCGGAAGAAAGGTATTATACCCTTAAGGTACTCGATAAGTATATCGGGATTAGGTATTAAGCGTAGCCGTTATTATAGGCTATTTATTTAGTAATATAGAGTTACCTACTATAGGGAAAGGATAAGCCTAGGAAATCGAGAGCTAATTACGCGAAGCTATAGATTTAAAGGACTTAGATTATATTTATTTATATATAGCCTTATTATTTATAGGGTTCCCTAAACTATTAAGGATTAATAATTAAAAGTATTAGGCTAATTTATTAATCTATAGCCTAAAATATAAAAAAGAACCTAATAAATAAATAATAAATATAAATAAATATTATATCTAGCCTTATATCTATTTTAGTAGCTATTTAAGCGAAATTAATAATAAAGGAAATCGATTAAGATAAAAGAGAAAGTAAGATTACGGCTAGATAGCTAATTAAGCGCTATCTATAAATAATATAGATAAGGAAAATTAAATAAATAAAAATTAATAAATATTAGGCTAATAGAGCGGTATCTAGCTTTACGTTTTCTTTTATTATTTCTATATCTTAATATACCTTATAGATAATAAAGCCGCTAGGATTATCCTTAAAAGCGATATTTCGCTAGGTTATACGACCCGGCTTACTATCTTTAATCTATATATCTTCGGATTATATAGGATCGGTAAAGTAATATTAGCTATTATTTAAGAAGAAATCTTAAAGCGGCTTTTTATATATACTTTAGCTATTTACTTAGAAATATACTATAAGACCGGTATATATCTCCTTAGCGGCTTTTAGCTCTTAAAAGGCTATAATATCCTTAATATAAGCGAGGATATTTCCTAAATCGTAGGTATAGATAATAAGGGTTTATTTATTAAATTTAATAATATATTTTTTTCTTATTCCCGCTATAATAAATAGTATATTAAGTAAAAGTAGGTATTTATATACCTTATAGGCTTCTTAAATCTATATTACCTATATTAAAGCAGCTTTATAGGATAAAAATAAAAATACTTTATTATTTAAGACGACCGAAAATACCTTATATCTTTAGCTATTAGCGATAAAGTATTAGCTAAAAACTATAAGAAGGAGACTATTATACCCTTTAGCGCGGAATATTATATCGATCGCTAATTCGATAGGCTTAGCCTTATAGAAATTTACGAAAGGATTATTATTAATTAGGCCCCGCTTAATATTAATAATAAACTAGCTTCCTAATATAGGCTAGTAGAAGGGGGTAAAGCCGGATATAATAATATTAATCTAGCGGATAATAGCTAATAAATAGATTAGGTTTGCCCTAAGGCCTAAGGGTTCCCTTTATAGGGCTTTAGCTTTATCTAAAGCTTTTTTAAAGCTAGTAATTATTTTAGGTAGATTACTATAATATATCTTAATATTAAATAGTTCTTATAGGATTAAGTCCTTAAGCTATAATTACCTATCGAATAGATAGCTAATAGCCCTTATCGTAAAGGAAATAAGCTAGGCTATATCTAGCGCGTTTCTTTTAGCTTTACCTATCTTAGGCTAAATATTATTAATAAATAGTTTTATATTAATATTATAATAGCTTATATTATTATTTAGTATTTCTAAGGGCCTAGCTAGCCTACTATTAGCTAGGATCGATTAAAGCGCGCGGTTAGGAGTTTTTAATATAAAGCGCCCCTTAAAGGTATAAATATAAGGTATAATAATCGTTTCGGCCTCGCTATTAGATAATAAGGAGGTTATAAAGGGAGAGATAAGGCGGCTATATAATTAAATCGGTATAATAAGTTCTTAAATATTAATATTAATTTAGGCTTAGCGGTATTATTCTTTAGCTTAATTAGGTAGTATAAAGTAAAACCTATCCTTAGCTATACCTTATAGGGGGTTAAGCCCGAGCTTATAAATATATCTTTAATACTCCTAATAAAGGATAGGATTATCTTAGCGCTAGGTAGTAAAAAGAGCGCTAGTTATTTTAGAGGCTTTTAGGAGTTTTACCTTATTATTATATAGCTAGATAGCTTAGATATATCTATTAATTATTAGATTAGGTATCCTTTTTATTATAAAGGCGTTATAGTAAAATTTAACGAAAGTCTTATTATACGATTAAAATAGCTTTTTAGGGTTTTTATTATTAATCCGTAATACTTCTAAAATAAATATATTTAATTAGTATATAATTTATAAAGAAGTTTAGGATATTTAGAAATAATTAAGAGGAGAAATAGTAATAATAGTAATAATAATAATATTAAGTAGAAAGATAGCGAAGGTAAATAAATAATATATAAAATAATAATAAATAATTATTAGGAAATCTAAATAGCTACTTTAGGTATTTATAAGGCTTTATTAAATATATCGAGCCTATTTAATTTACCTATTAGCTAATAGGCGGTAATTCCTTTATTTATAGGACCCTAAATATATATAGTCCGTAAATAGTATATTATTTAAAGTATTACCTTAGGCCTTCTTTAGGCCCTTATTCCTAGGGATTTCCTTTATATTTCCTTAGGCTATAAAGGAGAATACCTTTATATTTTATATTAATATTATTTTATTACTTTTATAATATAGTTCGCTAATAGGTCCTTTACCTCCTTAAACTCGCGGATAAAGTCTAATATATTTACTTTATCCGCTTTTACCTAAATATTATAGCTATTAGGCTATCCTTTTTAGGCGATTAAGAACTTTAGTTTAGCTAACCTATAGCTATAATAGTATTATCTCGAGTTTAAGATCCTATTTATTTCCTAATAATCGGTATTAAGCTTAAGTTTTAATCTTTATTTTAGATTTTTAATAAGGTATAGCTATATTACCGAAATAATAGGGTAGATATTTATAATATTATTTAGATCTAAGCGGTAAGCTAAATAGCCGATTCTCTTTAAGATCTAAAAAGGATTAATATACCTTTCCTTAAGCTTATTAACCTAGCTATTAGTAATATTATATCCTTTATCTAGTTATAGCTAAACTTAATCTTTAGGCTAAAATTCTATAAGCTTATATTTCGTATTATATTGCTTTTTTATAGCGGCTTAAATATATATAATAGATATTAAAGCTTATTCCCTTAATATATATTATTCGCTATTAAATTAATAATCCTTAAGGTATTAAAGTAAATTATCTATCTAGAAACTAATAATTAGTTCGCTTAGATTATAGTAAATTATTAATAAATATATATTATTTAAAGCGAACTATAATAATAATAATATATTAATCTACTGCTAATTAAGGAAGTTAATAATAAAGAATTAAAGTATAATTTCTATAGTTTAGTTATATCGCTTAAAAATCCTATCTATTTAGGGATATTAGGCTATAAATATAAGGAGCTTAATCCTAAAGCTTTCTTATAATTTCTTTTAGAACTCCGATATAAATTTAAAGTCCTAATCTAAGATAATTTAATAGGGGATACCTTAATTATAATATATTAGCTCGTTAAATAATCTTTAGGCCTAATCTTTAGTAATAAATTAATCGTAATTAGGTATAAAGAGGTATATTTTAGAGAATTTATCTATAACGATTAATAATATATTATAGAAATTTCCTATTAGGGCGTCCTATAAGGACTCTTTAAAGATTACGATTAAAAGGCCGGTTATAAAATCTATAGTAATTATATAGAATAGAACTTTTAGCGTTTATATAAGGATTATTTCGCTAGGTAGTTTAGCTTAATTAGTTTAATTTCGTCGGTAAGTATTATAAGCTTAAACGATTTACTCGATTTTACTTTTAAGTCTAGTAATTATTAAGCTTTAAAAAAGCTTAATCTAAAGCCTCTATTATTTAATATAGAATTTCCGCTTATAATCGCTCCGAATAATCGTTTTTAATACTAACTTTAGGATATATAGGTATTAGTTACTAAATAGCTCTATAAGGTATAATAATCTATCGATATAAACGAATAGTAGCCCTTTTATAGCTAATTTCTAGCTTAATTATATAGTAATCTTCTATTAATAGGTATTATCTTTATATCCTTCCTAAATCTCCTTCTAAAGGTTAATTTCGATTATAGCCTCGGCTAATATTAAAACTTAATCTACCGGAAAGTCTTCCTCCTAAATATATTCTAGCTTACCCTCTACTTATTAATAGTATCGCTTAGCTAATAGGTAAGATAGGGTATTAGCTAGGATATTTTATATTCTAGAAATATAATAAACCTCTAAGGGGTATTATAATAAATATTAAGATATTAATATTAATTAGTTATTTATCTTTAAACTAATAGAAATTAAAGATATTTACTTTATTATAGTATTAATAATAATATAATTAATAAGTATTATTACCTTACCTTAAGTAGTAATTATTTATAGTTATAGTTTATAATATACTTAAGCTAGGTAAGCTACTTTAAGCTTAATAGGCTAATATTAAGGCTTACCTTTAATTAGTTTTTAGCTAAGATATATTATCGGCTCGATCTTTATATATAGCGGGCTAAAAGCTTTATTTTACTTAACTCCTTTATATAAATAGTAAAGGATAGCCGAGAAGCCGAATTCTTTATTAATATCGACCTAAAAGAAGACTTAACGGTTAGGATTAAAATAATATAATTAAGCGTTATTAATAAGGGTAGCGGTTATATCCCGAAAGGCTATAAGTTCCTTTTCTATAGGATTAAAATTAATCTTTATAATATATCGGTTATAGCCGGCCCCTTTTAATAAAGAATTATCCTTACGCGCTATTCGAAGTATTATAGTCTTTTAGGCCTATAATAGGGCTATCCTTTAGGCGAAGTATAGGATAAGATATCTTAATTAATTAATTAAGCCGATTTATTTTTTAAGTAATTATATTATATTAAGAAATTTAATATTTATTAGGGTATATATTTATTCCGCTATATTTATAAGTCCTACCCTATTAACTCGAAATCCTAATAATTAAACTAATAGATAAGCTAGGAATAATTTTAATATAGATAAAATAAGGTTATATTCTATAAATAAAGCGAAGACCCTTATTAAATACTTAATATACTTCTTAGCTAATTAAGAGAAGATAATAATATTATTAATATATATAATAATATATTCTTAATATAGCTATAGGATTTAATCTATAAACCGCTATATATAGGCTAGAGAATTCTTATATCCTATTAAGGCTATAGTTAGGCGTTCTAGCCCTTAGTAGCTAATAATAGTAAATCGTTTATAATATTCTTTTACTATTAGGAATTAATAAAAAAATAAATAAGTATTAACCGCTAAAATATATTATTTCCCGATTAGCTTTTAGATTACTTTTTACTAAAAGGGTATAAGGTAGGCATCCGGGATAGCGATACTATTTAGGGTATATAGGTCTATTATTATATATCCTTTTTCCTTTTTATTAACCTTTCGCTAGATAATAAAGATAAGGCTAATAAAAAGAATTACCTTTATAGCCTATTTAAGCCTTCTTTAGGTATAAAGTTTATTATAAGTTTTATTAATAAATTTCTAATCCTTTAAATTAGCTAGATATATATAGTAAGTTAACCTTTTTTAATATTAGTTTTCTATTAATAGTATTTTTATATAATAAGCTATATCTACTTAAATAATACTTTAATCCTTTTAGAGGGTAAGAAATCGATCCGCTAAAATAGTAATTTTTATAGTAACGGTTAGTTTTATATTATAAACTTTAACTCCCTTTTAACTTTTAATCTCTAAAAGCTTTAGGTCTAGCTTAATACCTAACTTATAGGTTAGATCTATCTCCGGGACCTATTCTAGGCGAGGCTAATCCTTTATTTCCTTATTAAAGTAGATTTAATCCGAGCTTATAGCTTAAGTAAACCGGAAATCTCTATCGAGATCTAATATAACCTTAATCTTTTATCCTTTCTAGAAGTAAATTAAATAAATTCCCTAATTAAATATTATTATTAGTTTTTAATTCTTTATTAGGGTATATAAAAGGTTTTTATAAATAGGAATAAAGATTAAGTTTCGGTCCGTTAATATAGATTTAATCTTAATAAATAGGGGTAAGGCTATTTTAGGAGGAATTATTATATCCTTACTATAGGTTACGGCTTATCTTACCGTTAAGGTATAACGATATATTTAGGCTTCGATATAAAGATTATTATATATAATAATAAAGATCGCTAACCGGATATTATATATATTTACTCTATAAGGGAAATATTAATCTTCCTTAAGTAATATCCCGGTAGTAAGCTTAGCTATTACCTATATACCGATTATCGCTTATTTTATAGTCTATTACCCTATATATTTCTTAGGAATTCGGATATAAAAGGTAGCCTACTTAAGCGTTTACCTATATCTAATTCTAGATAGTTAGGCGGTTTAGGTTTTATTATATTCTAATAGCTCTATTTATTTAAGAATATTATATTTAATTATAGACCGGTCGGCTTTAATATTTATATATATTTCTATTAATAAGTCTAAGCGCCCTTTTCTAAGGATTATAATCTTAGCGCGGGTAAATCGAGATAGCCTTTTAGGGTCTATAGGGTCGATAAGAGATTAGGCTTAAATTATTAATACCCTATTTTAGGTTAGTTTATTAGCCGGTTAAAGCGGCTTTTATATATCCTCTTTTAATTTAGAATTATAATATAAGCTTATAAAATATATTTCTTCCTTAACGTTAGAATTATAAACCGGGTTATTCTTTAGTTTATCCTTATTATCTTTTTAATATCCTTCTTATATTATAAGGATTTATTCCTAAAGGTCTATTATTAATAAGACTACCTAGCTATCCTTTATTCCCTAAAGATTATCTATTATATTAACTATAATTAGGTTTTCCTTTAATCTAATTAGGTTAAATTTATCCTTAAGGCTAAACCGTAATCCCTAGAGTTAGGGTTTATATATTAGGTTCTAGCTTATTAGTTTCCCTTATAGATTAATTCCTATCTTTCTATTATCTAGCGCTTTTATTTAATCCTTTCTAGCGCTACTATTATTAAGGCGATTCTATAGTTCGTTTTTCTATCCGCGTTATATAAATAATATTTCTCTTTAGTTTTAGGTTATAAGTTTATCTCTTTATATTCTAGTAATTAGTTTAATTTATAGCTATAGGATCTCTTTTTTATATTTAATAACCTAATTATCGAGTTAGTTTAATCCTATTAAGTATTTAAAGGATTCCTTAAGAAGTAAGTCTAGCTTTTAATAAACCTAAAGGATAATTATTTAATTATTATAAAAGGCTACTTTAGCTATCCTTTATAGCTTTAAGATCTAGCTTTAAAAGTCCTTTTTTTTTATAAGATCTTATATTATATATTTTTCCCTTAAAAGGGCTAATAATATAATTTCTAAGCGAATAGTAAAGCGTTCTTTTAGCCTTTTATACTAATAGTAGTATTTAAATCTAGGTTTATAAAGTCCGGATTATTCGACCTTATTAAGGTCTCCTAAATATTACTTAATAGCTATTCTATAAAGTAAGGATAGGATTTATATAATTAGTTTATTAATAAAGGTCTCTCTTTATATCGCTATTTAGTATAAGGAGTTAATAAAGCGGTTAATATTATAATATATAATTATTTTCTTTATTTCTTTTAGGTAATTAAATATTAGGTCGAAAGGGCTTATTAGGTTAAATCTTCTTATTTCGTTTAAATAGATCCTTAGCTTTTTTTAAGAGGGTAAGATATCGTTTAATCCTAGCATCTATTTTAATAAAAGATTAACTAAAAGGAATTAAAATTACTTTAACGTTATTACTATTTAGGATATCGCTTATTAGTTAGTTAATAATAGCGCTATAGTTAAAGGCGGCTATAGCGCTCTTCCTTTATTAGGACTATTAGGTAGTAATATTTCTAGCTATTTATCGCTTAATAGCTAGTCTATAAATAGCTTTTTATTTATAATAAATATTCCTTATAGTATATAATCTAATAAGTTAACTCTTTTTAAAAGTATTTATAATTCCTTTTAGTATTTTAATCCCTAAAACCTATTAATAGCTTTAGCTATTATAGTTATTAATCTTATTTACCTTAAAGGGTATTTTACTAAAAGCGTTTCTTTATACTTAAAGCGGTCCTTTACTTATAAAATATTAAATAGGTATCGCTTATTTATTTTCTTATATTCTAAAAGGGTAAATATTTCTTCTTTTCTAGCTTATTCCTTATCGGAAAGGAAAATAATTAAAGGCTTTTAGAAGAATAAGAAGTCTAGGTTATCCTTATAGAATCGTAAAAGCTTTCTAGCGAGATATAAGTTAATAGGTATCTAAGGATATCCTATAGGCTTATTACCTTTTACGGCTAGTCCTTATCTTTTCTTACTACCGGCTAATACTCCTAATTAATAGGGTAGGGTTAGATAGGATTAAGAAATATAAGAATTACTACTAATTAATATACCTTTATCTATAAATAAGGAATTATAGGGAAAATAATATAGATTTTACTAAAAAGCCTTATTAAATTAAAGGTAATTTAATTTAAATTAAATATTAAATTACTAATTCTTATAAGTAAGATTATAGGGTAAAGAAATAATAGATATCTAGATAAATATTACTAATAAAATTCCTTACCCTCCCTTCTTATTAACGGGGGGTTTTCTTTAATTAATATACCTATTAAAAGGACCTTAAAGTTCCTTAGTCTTCTTTAATAATCCTTTAGTAAATTATTAGTCCTTTCCCCTTACGGCTTCCTAGGGAATTCTAGCTTTTCCCCTTTAAACTATATCGTAGGTAAATAATATAAAGTTACCCCTTAATTATCGTAGGCTTCTTAAGGATTTCCTAAGGATTTCCTATACTTATATAAGGTTTCCTTAGTTTCCTTACGTAGGGAAATACCCCTTATTTCCTTATAGTTTCCTTATTACTTCCTAAGGACTTCCTTAGTAATTAGTATATTATTTTCCCTATAATTATTATAATAATACGGGCGTATTACCTATCCTATATTATTAATAAAGTATTCTATAAGATCTAAAGGAGATTCTAGCTAATAGGTATTAATTATTAAATATATAAATACCTTTAGCTATTATTTTAACCTTTTAATTATCTTTATAGGTTAAAACCTTTAATATTAATAATTTTTAAATAACTTTCTTTATTAAGTATATAATTACTTTAATATTAGCTAATTAAATAGCTAGCTAGCTATTAATTAGCTAAATAATATATTCTTATTTTTTATAGCGCTATTAAACTTATTATAATTAAGATTATTAATTATTAATAGCTTTTTAATTTATATTACTATAGAATTTATATATAAGATATAAAAATATTATATATAGCTTTTTTTTATTTACCTATTTATTATATATTATATAACTACTTAATATAAATATCTTTAGCCCTTTAAAGGAATATTATTATTAATAGCTAGCTAGTTTTATTAATTTTATAATTATAGCTTTAATATAAAAATAATACTTTTTAATTAAATATAAAATAGCCTTTAAGAAAGTATTTATATAAGATAATATTTAAGCCGGCTTTTAAATAGTTAAAATCTATCTTATTAATATTAAAAAACTATTAGCTTTTATTATTAAGCTATTAGCTAATTAAAGGCTTTTAATAATATTAAGAAAATAAGAAAATTATAAAAATAAAAAATAATAAATATATTAAAACGCTAAGGATATCTATATATAAATATTCTAGCTTTAATTATAGCTTTAAGGTATTAATTATAATATAAAATCCTTAGCCTAAAAGGCTAATAATACTTTTAATTATAAGAATATATTTATAATATTATTAAAATAAAAGAATTACTATTTAAAGGCTAAGCTTATTACTTAAAAGCTATAAAGAAAGAAAAAGGTCTATAAGAACCTTAATAAAGTATTTATATTAATTAATAATATTATTAAGGTAAAAATTATAGCTAATAAATCGGCTATATACCTTAAGGCGCGTAAGGGGGTAAAAAGTATATTAATTAAAATACCTAATTATTAATATAATACTAATAAGCTAATAGATAAGCTCGAGCTTAAATAAAGTTAATAGGAATTAAATTAGATTTATTATATTATATTAAAGTTATAATATAATTGCCTTTACGATCGCGATAATACGGTCGAGTAGGGGGGGTAGTTAGTTAGCCGGGTAGCCACGTTATACTAGAGGCGAAAAACCAGACTACGACCTATATCTATAAATAGCGTTGGCGCGCGAGGGTAAGGCACACGCTACCTAGATACGTACCTAGGTACCTACCTTAGGTACCTAGGTAGGTACAGTAAGGTACCTGGGCAGCGTAGGCTACGGCGTCCCACTCCATCAGTTCAGAGCCAGTCGCTGGTAATGGCGCCCGCAGCGCCGCAGACGCCGAGGTACGACGTATCCCGTACTGATATCAAGGTCCACCGAGCTGCAACCACGCTTCTCCGTGCCTTCTCACCTGAAAGGAGACTCACCATGTGCCATGTGCCTTCCATTCGGCTTCATTACATCCACGTAGAACTTACATGTTCACTTCTGTTCTCACTTTCAATTCGGCTGTTCAATATTCATCTCGTGCATACGAAGTACCACCTGCTTTCGACCTGCACTGCATCCCTTCGACCAGCACAAGCGTACTGTCGTGATCTTCTACATCGTCCAACGTAGCATCGCTACGCCGCCGCCATCAGCCCATGGACCTGGTTGACGATCCCGACACAGCATTGAACGGTAGAGATCGACCAGACGTCCGTGAAGAGACCCTCCCAAGAACATCCGAAAAAGCGGAATCTCCGTTCTTAGCTCAGAAGCGCAAGGATATTGAAGACGCTTGCAAGTGGAGAGACGTGTCGTCACTCAGATCACTGGCTGAATCCCAACACGGCTTACTCAATGACGATTTACGTGAAGCGGCTTGTAAATACCCCCATTACATTCATGCTCATCCCATACGCTCGATTCATGCTGACTTCAATCCCCAGGGCCGATCTTGCTGGGTGTTCCATCCGCCGGAGCAATTCCTGAAGAGACGGATGCATTGCCGCAGAGCGATGATGATTCCTTCTCAGTCGATTGGAAGAAACTGCCGGATCATCCAGATGAAGGCCAGGTCCAACTCGATGTGAATCGCTCCTTCATCTACTATCCTAGTGGTAAGTGAACATGCCATCCGGCCGTAACAGTGTCGGACAATTCGCCAGGTCAAAGTGTGGCTCATGATGCTGACCGAGAGTCACCCTCTCAGATCAGTCCGAAAAGGACCTGGAACGGTGCAAAACCGAATTGTATTCTCTGATTGTCGAAGTTTTGCGGAGATTCCCCTACCTGTGTTACTTCCAGGGATATCATGACATCTGCCAGGTATTCATGCTAGTCCTGCCTCCAGTGTACCGAGCCAGGGCCGTTGCACGGTTGTCCATCCTTCGCATTCGCGATTTCATGCTGCCCAGCCTTGCTCCCACGACTGCGCAATTAAGGCTACTACCAGACCTTCTGGCAAAGGCAGATCCCCCTCTTCGAAGACACATTGCGTCGATTGAACCATTTTACGCACTGGCTGGCACCCTGACCATGTATGCGCACAACATCGAGAACTATCGGGACATTGTGCGGTTGTTTGATGTATTTCTCGCGCGAGAACCCGTCTTCAGCATCTACGTTTTCGCTCAGATTGTTATGAATCGCCGCGAGGAGATTCTCGACATAGATGAACCGGATATGCTCCAGGTCATACTTGCGAAGATTCCGACAAGAATGGATCTTGACGCTCTTATTGTCAAGTCTATTGATCTTTTTCAGCGTCATCCGCCAGAATCGCTACGATCGTGGAGGTTCATCTCCCGCGCGAGCGTTCTCAAGACGGCCAGAAACGCAGTTGCCAGCTCAGACCAGACACTGGACCAAGGCCACGTCTATTTCCAACGTCACCTCAAGGACATATGGTGGAACAACGTGCGGGACAGAGCGCATGCAATGCTTTGGAGATATCGCCGCCCGATCAGGTTTGCAGGCATGGCCTTTATTGTCGCCCTCGCAGGGGTTTACTTGCGCCGCCAGCCACTCGGCGTTCACTACTTGATTTCATTATTCCACAGATGAGCATAAGCGCTCGCAAGTCAGGTCCGCATCATATTATACTGCCACGCTCGTCTCAAATGAAGTCTTGCTGGATGAAGCCTTGGATCTCCAATATACGCCGAACTACTGTGCTTCACAGCGAGTTTTTGCTGCCCAAACGCCGCGCCATAAAAAAGTCTCAGATCGACTCGGAACACCATGGTTCTGATGACAAGAAGTAAGGAAACGTCCTATAGGACATGATTTGCAACGTGTCACGCCATGTCTTGGTACTTTGCTTTCAAGCCTTCGAAGTGTTCTCGCTGCTCTGCAGCTAACTTGCCGTCCACTTCGCCCATAATTGTGAGAATGAGAGAGAAATTGTTGTACAGGAAGCGCTTACTCTTGCGCTCGTCTGAACCATATGATTGACTCTGGCGAGCCAGGAAGAGCTCGACTTCGGACCGTAAGCGCTGCAAACTAGCTACGACGGGCTCATCGTCCCCAGCCTCCTCGCTCAGAGCGAGGAACCCGTGCAGGAGCTGGCCAAACCTTTGGGTTACCATGTGCGGTGCTGCTGTGAGCTTAGACTGGTCTGCAGTCGACCGCGTCGTCTTGGTAGGTAAAGCGCTCGTGAGCTGTCGCACTGACTCGCAATGACGATCCATCACGACCTGGAGTCGCGGCCACAAGAGCATGTTGGTGGCATTGATATAGCTATCGACGGCCGGAATTCTTCGCCGCTGCAATTCGAAGGCGAATTGCTGGTTTAGACGAATACACATAAGTATGCCCAATGCATCAAACGTCTCACAAATGAGGGCTTTGGAGAGAGTTCGACCGAGCTCGAAGGTGGGCTCGAAGACATAGTTGAAATTCTTCGATATTTGGATCAGAGATAAAGCGGGACCAAAGAACGATATCATGAAGGTGTATTCGGCCGTGGCATTATCCATGAGCGCGATGTTGAGATTCCGGAAGGGAACCTCGAGGTAATGTGTTGATCGATCCTCCTCGGCGAGGTAAGAAGACAGTGCAGACTGGTTCTTCACCTTCAGCAGGTCGATTCTGCGTCCTAGATTGAACGCATCGTGAGGTGGGCCCGCGACGCGCGAACCTGAGAGCATTGCCGCCATTCTTGTTACGTCCTCATGCCCGAGTGTGTCGTTTTTGTCCATAATATGCAGCCTCACTTTGCCAAGGGCCTTTTCATAACGGGAAAATTGGGTGAGATAATACCATCTCATGGTGTTCATGTAGGCGAGCGATATTTCCTCGGCGAGCTTTGCGTGGTGTTTGTGTAAGAAATAGTACACGTCCTTGAATCGGAGAAAATTCTGCTGCTGGATGATTTGGGCGTTGATATTTGGAGACCTGAGAGCCTTGATCTGGGCGACGAGGAAATCGCGAATGCGCTCAATGGCCTAGCCGTGTTGTCAGCAAGGCCCTTTCAACAAGAAATCAAGACTGCTAGCTGCATACTTTCAACGTCAACTTCTCCAACAACGGTCCAAGTTCCTCGGACGCTTTACTGTAGAGGGTGTTTGAAGATGCCTTTTTCTTGTGAAGTCCGGTTCTCCTGTCTATCTCGCAGAGAGCCTTGGCCCAGGCCTCGTCCATCTGACCGCTCGATATTTTGGTTATAAGCTCAGGCGAGACGCTGAGCTCTTCGACCAATGGCCCTAGTGCCTTCTCTAGCTCTTTTCGATTCGCCAAACGTCGGTTCAGGGCGGCGGACCGAGACTGGAGGGACTCGATGTCGGCTGATACGGCGGCGAGGTCATTGCGAAAGCTCGCGAGATTCGTCTCGACCGACTTGAGGACGTCATCACAGGCCACAATGGACTGGTGGAGGTCTTCAAACTTTGTCTTTTCGCGTTCGTCTGAGGCGCGGTCCGTATCAGCAGAGCATCCCGTGGGTAATGCAGAGGAGGGGGTTCGCCGAGATGACGCACATTCTTCAACAATCTGAGGACGCCCGGGGCTTAAAGACGAAAGCTCGTCCTGCGGTTGCTCAACAAGCTCCGTGAGGGACAAGCCGCCGAAATCCGCGTCGAAATCGACATCCTCGTTGGCCAGCAGGCCCGCCTGCGCTCCGTTGTCCAGGCGATTGGGCCCGTCGCCACGCAGTAGTTTCTCAAGCGTCTCGAGAGAGTCGGGCAGGGCCGGATTGGTCGACGACTGGCGAAGGCCGGTGCCGTTGGTCTTTCGGGACGACGACAACAGCGACGCCGACGAGTCGTTTGAGACGAGCGAGAGCAACGAGCTTCTAGGCGAGTGGCCGGGGCGCTGCGACGTCACGTAGGGGCTGAGGGCGCTCGAGGTCCGTCTAGGCAGCGGCGAGTAGGGCCTGCTGCCGGGTTGCGGCGTGGACGAGCCCGAGACGCTCGCTGGGCCGCCGGCGAGTCGGTCGAGCCACATTGTCGAACGCTTTGGGTGTCAGGTAGGCGACGCTGCAATTACTGTCACCGATGGAGGGTCGAGTATACGCTCAAGACATCGTCGGGAGTGATGGGAGAAGCTCCGGTCGCGCTACTGGACTCGATGTCCTGGGTTCCGAGTCGCGAGCCGAAGGGTCGGAGCTGCTGGCTGACGTCGCGGAGCCAGCTGGCTTTGGTCTGGCGTAAGATGAACCCAGGGATGAATGTCGCACGACACGGCTCGGAGCCGAAGGGTAAGCAAGCAGCGGTGGGGTGGAGACATAGTACACCGTGCCTAGCTAACTTCTATTGTAGCTCCCGTCTGCCACCTCAACATAAGAAGTTAACGTTACCTACCCACCTACTCGGGCAGTCAGTTAATTTACAACTGTTCTTTTCATTATGGTTGATTTAGTGATCAGATGAGACACCACGCTTCTCTACAGTTTCAGTGTATGGGTTTACTTAGTCTCAAGGTTAGCCTATCGAGCTCGTCTCATTCTTTACAACATCTTTATTGTTGTTTACCAATCTTCACGGATTTCATCACAGCCATACGGAAAAGTAGTCGTTCTCTTCGTTAACAATGCGGATATGGCTATGAAGTACTGTAGTCCTCCGATGGTTCTCAGTCTTCAATGGCTTGCCGATCGCAAGGGTCATTTGGATGAAGTAAGGGGCAGCCGGGATCTCGGACGAACGCAAACCATTCGTCATGCAGAAGCGAAGCATGCTGTAGTCCCATTGTCGACAGACCAAGATTTCTTGAGACTGGCTTGGCATCTCGAAATTTCGCTGCCGAGTGTTGATGAATTCGTGTCAGGCCATCGAGATGTATTCCTGTTGTATCAGCGTCTTGCAAGGATGGAGCCGAGTGGTTCGTTGTTCAAAGAGATACTTCATCCTTCGAGGCTACCTGCCTGCCCTCCTGGGTCCCCTACCTGCTCAGACTCGATTCACTCGAAATTCAGATTGTTACGAAGTACAAGTAGCCTAGGCAGGATACCTACGCATGTAGCACCCAAGAACACACCGGTCCCTACAATGCGAGACCGGGGAATTTTAGCCTTTCAAGACTTGCTTCTCCAACATCATGATGAAGCGACTCATCCGGCATACTGAAACTGCTACCCCTCCTCTTTGCATTGAACCTAATTATATCCTAACAATACCGTAGATCGGGACAGAACGATCACTATCCATGCTCCCCGTCGCCCAAAGACATGGTTTCGCTGCGGAGCCTCGACCCGGCGGACGGGATTAAATGCGCAGTGGTCATTTGATGGTTGCTGGGTAAGGTACCCAGAGTTGTAGCATTTGTTAGTGGTATGCGGGCGAGAAACGATGCCCGCTGCCAATTTGAAGACGGCAATTCGGTTCTTGGCCTCCTCTCAGTTACCCGGTCGCTACATAATGCCAACAGCTCAAAGCCCTCGGCGAATGGGTGTCGGCAGAGTATCCCGTGTGTCTAGCCCTTGGGTCCTTGCCCGGATCAGTCAGCACTTTGCCTGTCTGTTAAGCGCCGCGATTGGATGCGTGCGCACACAAGCGGTACCTTTCGGTACCTCGCCGTCGACAACCTGGGGAGCCCGCTGCTTGTGCCGGCGACCTGCCCCAGCACCGGACCCAATCACACAGGCGAAAAAAAAATCGACGACTTTTCTTGCTTCCCCCTCCAAAGATCTCCCCTCCTCCCCTCTCCCACCCTTCGACCCCTTCTCTTTTTTCTCCTCTCCACACCTCTCCTGCCCGCACCTCCACAGCCCGCCGGTGCCAGACAGATCATCGCTTTCTTGTCCTTGTCCTTTGCGATCCCCGACGAAACCGCTTCTTGCGCAATCCATCACCATGGCTGAAGAGGTGAGTCCTGCTCCGGAATTCCTTGCGCTGCCGCGTACGTCGCGGAACTTCACCCCGCATTGTCTCTTGCGCCCCACGACTTGAAGCAAATCGCACTGCCGCCGCGCACACAACACGGCCTATCGGCCGCCAATTTCCTCACTCTCTGCGCGAAGCTGCTTCCCCGGTCATCGTTTCGCGTCCGCACCTCATCATCTTTTTTTTCTGTTTCCTAATCACTGACCTGCCTTGCTCCTTGCAGCACGATGTCACCTTCGATTCCGCCGACGCCGGCGCGTCTCTCACGTTCCCCATGCAGTGCTCTGCTCTGCGCAAGAACGGCTTCGTCGTGATCAAGGGCCGCCCCTGCAAGATTGTCGACATGTCCACCTCTAAGACTGGCAAGCACGGTCACGCCAAGGTCCATCTTGTCGCTCTCGACATCTTCACCGGCAAGAAGTACGAGGATCTCAGCCCTTCTACCCACAACATGGACGTCCCCAACGTCTCCCGCCGCGAGTATCAGCTTGTAAGTACCACCAGGACTGCAATTCTTTTTGCCACCGAAAACAGTCCCTGTTGGATTGTCCCCCAGTGCTGACGTAAATTCCTTCACCAGCTTGACATCTCCGACGACGGCTTCCTTTCCCTCATGAACGATGACGGTGACACCAAGGATGATGTTCGCATGCCCGACGGCGAGATTGGTGACAAGATCAACAAGCTTTTCAAGATTGACGAGAAGGACACCAGTAAGTAACTTGTCGCCGGTTCTTGGCCATGTCACCCTCGAATCGACGCATCTCTTCTGAAAATTCCATCTAATCAACATCATCAGACGTTGTCGTTCTCACCTCCATGGGTGAGGAGGCGGCCGTTGAGGCTAAGGAGGCTCCCCGTCAGGGTTAAGAACCTGACTCAGCCGTCGCACACGGCGTGGCCTTGCTCAATAGCCACCACGGACTGCACTCGTGCCGCATCTGAGTAATGGAGGCATTGACGACTCTTAGCCTGGAACGATGAAGAAGCGTGGTTGTTTGCAAACGAAGATTCTGTATCACCGGGACTGTACGGCGGGTTGAAACGTTTTGGAACTTGCACATCCCCGGTGCAAGCCTTGAAGAAGCAAGTGGCCCTCCCTCTCGTCACTTGCCGGCATCTTACCTTGGCTCGTGGGCTGCAAGTCAGTAGCGAAACAGAGTCGGGCTACATCGAAATGAAAACACGAGAGAGCCTCAAATGGCTAGCTATGAACTCAACGGCGGCTTGAGCCACTCCTGCGCCATAAGCGGATCCCCATACCAGTTGAGGCAGGCTGTGCATCTCGAATTGCTTGCATTTGTGAAGGATGTAGATCCATCTAGTAGAATCTTGAACCGCACCAATGATGTTGATTCACGATGGTTGTGGCCTGATCGCGGGTAATGAGAGCGCCAATGGAAGCTTAAGGTGAGAACCAATTGAGCCTGTAGGCCTCAAGGACGATTCACAGTTCGCGAATTTGCCCAGCCTCTTCATATAACTACTCGGCTTAGAAGAGCATATTGTATCTTCATGGCGCAGTGTGCCTCAATAGTGCAATATCGGCCAAAAAGAGGTCGCTTGGAGCTGGGAATAGTCGGGCTACTCAGAAGAGCGAGATAAAGCGGGTGAAACGCGGGGCAATAATTACCGTACAGCAGTGACCATGGCGAACTTGCGTTCAATTTGGCACAGAGCGGATCAACCCGGACCAAAAATTGGCATTGCGCCAAACAAGCCACAGCGACACATCAACATAGCAGGCGCGACTTCGTACGGAGTCACGGACCGCTCGGCATGGTTTGCTTTCCCCAAAGCTTAGACTATAGTCCACGTCGCACGACCTTGTAATGGCGGCAGGATGCATCAGGACGAGAGGAGATTGCAACAGCAGCGGAAACGGAAGAGACTCATTCTCGAGGATTCAGCTCAAATAAGAACGACTGACATATATTCGGCGCCGACCAGTCACCATGGACCCGAGCCGAGAACTGCGAAGAATGACCCGAGGTGATAGGTGTGGCGAATGCGGCAGCAAGAAGTGGTATCTACAAGACGGTCTGCGGTTCTGCGAGCAAGGCCATCAAATCCAGGTGCGCGACACGTGATGAGCCATTGATCCAAGTCACCAGTAGGCTGAACGCTACATAGGGGTTCGTTCAATTTGACGTCGGCGACGACGCGGATGCTGGTCGACTTGGAGCCGTCTCGCGCAGAGAGAAGGAGAAGCGTGACAGTGAAAAGCGCCAACTCTCCGGTCGTCAAGGCAAACTTCTCTATATCGAGGCCCTGCAACTCATGCTCAGGAATCAGATTCTGTGGCTCGTGGACCACAAAGAACACGGTGATGAGCTCGAGACTGTTGTCCGAGATCTGTGGGATCTACGGATTCGCGGCTCAACCAATATATCCCAAGAGAACCCGAGCGAGTCCCATGACCAGCTAGAGATGTTCAGCTCACAACCTCAACCAAAGGAGTCCTTGCCGGTCGAGCGGTCCGGAACCAGAGCGCAGAGCTGGGATCCAGAACGCGGCGTAAACTGGCCGCTACCAAGGCTGCTAGAGACGCTCGCCCTCTGTTATCTGGGCTGTGTACTCCTCAGAGCTCCTGTCCGCCAAGGCGAATTCGTCGATTGGGTCAACAAAGGAAGCATGCCTTACAAGAAGGCTGTATGTGACCGCCCTTGCTTCCAGCACACACCGGATGCTGACTATAGATCCATTCAGTTTGAAGACCTGCCATTCGAGATGCAAGAACGTATGCCATCTGCCTATGTCAAGTTGCTCAAGTCATTGCGTCACTCGACTGTGAATGGAGAAAATTTGAGCGGAGTGGTTATGGATCTCGTCCTCTCGTATCACCTCAACTATAAGATGGCATTCCCCGAAATCTGCTCCACGCACATACTGGTGCAGTATTCAAAATTACTTTCGCTGCCTGGTACGTTTGTTTAGGCTCTTACGGATCTCAGTATGTTCGAGGCTCATTCGATGATAGTCGAATGCATCGTCGTGGCAAAGCGACTTGCAGCATCCCTCAAGACCGACTTTCGCTTCCACGTTGATAAGGCAAGGACTATGCCTCTCGATCATCCCGAGACACGGATCGTCGCCATCCTGATTGTCGCGACAAAGCTATGCTTCCCATTTCGAGGAAACATGTCGCTACTGAAGGGCAGCCGCGACTATGACTTTCCCCGGTTCAATTGGGATTCCTGGAAAGAGGAAATGGGACGTCTATCTTTGGGCGCAGGCGAGAGCGAGCAACCTGAAATCGAAAAGATCACGAAAATAACTCCGAATCAATTGACCCAAATGAGCGAGCAAGAGTTCAACGCTTATTGTGCTCAAGTTATGAGTCTCTCTGGACGCAAGAGTTAGTTACCTACAGCATATATGAGCCGCAGTACTGACTTTTGTCTAGATAATGGGCCGTTGACTCGACTTTTTGCGAGCGAAAATGCGGAAGAGCCTGGGCTCACTGAACAGCATTATGCATCAGAGATAGATGCAGAATCGAGGGCGTGCCGGGTATTGGAAAAGGCGCTTCACCCCCCTTTAACGTCTCAGCCAGTCGAAAATGAGGAATCGGCAGATGCCAGAGAGACTGGGTATGAAATCTTCCGCGAAATTAGAGACCTTTCCGAGACGGCAGCTACGTTCTATCAAGCGGCATGTGAGTCAATAGCAGCGAGCCCTCTCCTCTGCTGGCATTGAGTAGCAGCGGGTATCTAGAAGTGAATGAGCAGCTGACGTGTCACCATTTATTCGCAGGTGATTTGGCCGGCATCTCCTTAGATGCCCTTGTAAGAGCGGTTCATATGCAAGAGCAACAGGTCGTCTCGTGGCAGGAAAGGAGACCCAAGAGTAAGGGGTGATAGATGATGAGCATGCGTATGCCTCTCTTCTCACATCAGTCATGGGTGAAAATAGTCTCGGCCGGCTCAATTTGTATGACCAGCGCGAGCTACCTCCCCGGGCTTGATTCAAGTAGATGAAACATTTCGACAGGCTCAGCTTCTCCAAAACTCGTGATCTTCGAAGGTGTCTTGCAGTCTCGACATATTCTACAAGCACCATGTCGTCAAAGACGTCACTTTCAATCCACTTGCGGCTCGCCGGATCTCTACCTAAGCCATATCTGGTGATGAAGCCTCAAGATGGTGAGAGGTGCAAGGCGATTGCCAAGTCCGAATCTTGGGGCCCAGGGATTCTCAGACCTTATGACTGCGGCTGCGTGAAAATGAACTCTTCACTGTCGAGGAGACAAGCCGTGAGGCTCAGTATCGTTCGTGCAGGCTGCTAGTTGGAGCTTCGCTGTGGTGTACTGTAAGTTGGAGAGTCTGCTACGAAGTCCCTTTAATAGGAGCCCTGAGAGCCTAAAGGCGGATCCCCTGGAGGAATACAGTACTGTACGGAGTAAGTACCTCGAAGTACCCCCATGTGGGGATGAAGAGAATCCACCGAAACGTCCCATCGTGGTAGCTGGCATGGCCATGTGTAAGTCACGTGACTAGGCATTGGACCTAGGGCTTTGTCGCTCACTTTGACGGGGCCCCACCAACTATGCGCGCAGACTCTCTCGTCACCTGCAAACTTTCCATCGTCAGCGTCACAAAAATCAGTCAAGAGTAAGTGCCGCTATTGTTCTCCCAAGGGGAGGAAATTTGAATGGCTATGATGCTGACCTTTTCACCGCAGTGCAGATGTGAGTCCCGAAAAAATCCGCGAGAATTCGAGTCGAGCCGAAATCCGAAGTCGCCCGTGCTGATCAATCACCCCAGTTTCGTGAAGACCCTGACGGGTAAGACCATCACCCTTGAGGTCGAGTCCTCGGACACCATCGACAATGTCAAGTCGAAGATCCAGGACAAGGAGGGCATTCCCCCGGATCAGCAGCGCTTGATTTTCGCCGGCAAGCAGCTCGAGGATGGCCGCACCCTGTCCGACTACAACATCCAGAAGGTGCGCCAGTCCTTGTAGCCTCCGCGAGGCGACTATGATGCCGAAATACGCGCGCGAAACAAAATGCTGACGCACGTCGCAGGAGTCTACTCTCCACCTGGTCCTCCGCCTGCGTGGTGGTATCATTGAGCCCTCGCTGAAGGCTCTGGCCTCCAAGTTCAACTGCGACAAGATGATCTGCCGCAAGTGCTACGTACGTCTCGATACCTCCTCTCGACACAGACTCGCAGCTCAACCGCGAATGTGACGCGACCGTAATACTAACGAGAATGTCTCTGGCAGGCCCGTCTCCCTCCTCGTGCCACCAACTGCCGCAAGCGAAAGTGCGGCCACACCAACCAGCTGCGACCCAAGAAGAAGCTCAAGTAAACGATTGGTTTTCCGAATGTGGCGTATGGTTTTACGGCAGGATGGGGATGGCATGGCCCAGGAAGGTGCTTTAACGGTTATCGAGTCTGGCTCTCGTTTTCAATCATAGCATCTGCTGTTCAGGCAATTTACTCTAAACGATGCCCACAGTCGCCACGATGAGACGATCAAATACTCGATGTGCAAGCGAAAAACTCGATTTATATCACTTTCAACCAGTTCCGTCGCATGGATCGGTAATGGGCGGAAGCTGCTTCCCACAGTTGACTGAATGGACGTGAGATGACTGAACGTACGAGTTGCTCATCTCTACACTTCGTCCGGGACGCAAAGAATGTCAGACTCGAGTTATCTGGTCGTAGAGTCAGATGTTGCATGGACGTGCTGAGGATTGCGGGGGGGAAATGTCAATTCTGGAAAAGTGTACAGTTGAGCGTCATCATCAATAAGGCGTAAAAAAGCGACTACAGTACGTTAGTACCTACCTAAGTGTTCCCTCGACAGGTGCAGGGGGTAAGTCGCGCGTACCCGGATAAAGGCCGGCCCATAGTAGCGACATCCCTGGCAGCTTTGACAACACCCTGTCCACGAGCTAATTACTGTACTGTACTGTACGGCACTGTAGCTGCCTCACGACCTTGTTGGTGCGAGTGGTCTCAACTGCACGAGCTCCATGCCGCACAGCGACCTGCGCATCTCGATCACGCAACGCGATATCGCGACGACTTAGCACGGGGCAAAGTCGCAAACTTGCACATTCTCGAGAGTGCCCACCATGTCCGGGTCCGGGTACGATGCGGTGGTCGACGTAGACGACGAGGTGCGATTCCTCCTTAATTCACTGAATGCGACTTGATGGCGGACAGACCCAGCTGAAACTCCTTGACATCGCAGGGCGACCTCGGCCACACTGATCTTCAGGAAGATCTCGAATTCCACAACTCGAACTTCAACGACTCGAGCGCCCGCAAGGGCCGCCCGGCCTCGACTCTCCCGCCACCCGTCACGGCTCCGTCGTCCTCGTCCTCGTCGTCCAAGCGCTTCCTGTGGTCCATGTCATTTTACGCGCAGTTCTTCGACGTCGACACGTCCGCCGTGCTTTCACGATGCTGGGCCGCGCTGTTCCCGCGCGCAAACTTTCTCGACGTGCTCGAGGGCAACCCAGACCTGTACGGACCCTTTTGGATCGCGACCACTGTCGTCTTGATTTTGTTCCTCGGAGGGACAATCAGCCAGTACCTTCATGAGACGCGGGACACGCACTTTGCCTACGACTTCAGGCTACTGAGCGGTATGACATATCCCCTACTTGTTATATCGTTTGATGTCGATTGTGACTAACTGGATCTCTATCTAGGAGCTGCTAGTCTCATATACGGCTACACCATGTTCATACCAATGGCCCTGTTCCTCGCCTTACGATACTTTGGCAGCGAGTCGGCTAACCTCCTGGAGTGCTGGGCGCTTTACGGCTACTCGAACCTCATCTGGATCCCGGTCGCCATCATCAGCTGGTCGCCTATCGAGATCCTCAATTGGGTCTTTGTGGCTGTCGGCTTCGGCATGTCGGTCGCGTTTCTCCTTCGCAACCTCTATCCGGTTCTGAGCGCGACAGACGCTCAGATCAGCAAGGTACTCCTGATTCTCGTCGTTGTCCTTCATGCCGGCCTCTCTCTTTCTATCAAGATTCTCTTCTTCGCACACGGTAGCCCAGTTGCGAGGCCACCCGGGCAAGGCGGTCCAGATAAGCCAGCAGGTCAAGCGCCAAGCAAGTTCTAGCTGGCGACGAGGCAAGCTCGCTGAGGCGATCGAGGGGAGCGAGGAGGTCGTTATCTTCACCAAAGGAAGACAATCTATAATGGCACAAAGGTTCACATATTATCGAATGTCATCTTTGGCATTCCTAGTGACGTAGCTGAAGTTCACGACTTTCATCACACTTGCATAGCTGCTGCTCGTGGTAGATCCTATACGGTTGTTCTATCGGCGTGGCAAGTCTCGCACGTCGCCTAGGCTTTGTTAGGTGACACTTGATCACCCGTGCATGCCTCGTAACGCCCAACCAATTTTGTAGTCATACAGCAGTTGTTAAGGCCGCTTCCGCATCAGCCAAGTCCAGGCTGCCGTGCTTAATCTTCCCGCCCACCGCCCGTCCTGTCGACCGGCCCGCCGCGCTCCTCCCACTCAAGCCAGCTGCCCGTGTACTCGCCGACATCGGCCCACCCGGCGCGGCGGGCCATCTCGGCAGCGGTGCGAGCGCGCACGCCGGCCCTGCAGTAGAAGAGCAGGTGCGCCTCTTGCGGCGGACGCTCGAAGCCCAGAGCGTCGCGAAACTCGTCGTCGGGCGCCGACAGCGCCTGCGCAGCCGTCGTCATGGGCATGTTGACGGAGCCCGGGATCCGACCCGTGGCTTGTAGCTCGTGCGGCTCGCGGACGTCTTGGCAAGGCGTAGCGCGTGTTAGCAAAAGGTGGCATACAGGAGTATATTATGTCCGGTGAGGAGGGCATGGGACATCCAGCAATGTGATCCCCTCCAGTGAGGGCAACGAACCGACAATGAAGACCTCGTCCTTGGGCGACGAGCCGTTGCGCTTGACGCGTTGCTCGGCGAGTTGCCTGACCTCGTCAAAGGTCCATATGCGGCTACTGCTGCCGCCGGCGCCGATGCCACCGACAGAATACCAGCGACACCTTGCCGCCGGCGGGACAAGACGGCCGGTCGAGCGCCGTGGCGTGCGCGCCGCGACGTTGGACGCAGCACTGGCAATTGATGTCCCGACAACGACGATTGGCCGCCGAGGCAGCAGCAGTTGCTGCATCATGGCCGCCGCGGGGCCGGCTGCAAAGGCCCGTCGAGAGACAGCCATGGACGTGTGCTGGGAATGATACGCCCCCTCTTATTCGGGCGTTCGGGGTTTTGGGTGTTTCGTATGCTGGCGGGCAAGGTATTGCTTGAGCTGCTTGATGCAGGCAGCTTGAAAGCTGGCGTCGCTGCCTCGGCACATTCCCTATGCGCTCAGCTTGTCTCGCGCAGCCAGTCATTGGACAATCGGATCGCATTCGTAGGTCCGCGCCGCTTACAAACCCGACCTGACGGCGTCTCAAACCATTCAAATACAATATGCTCAACTCAGACATGCACATTCGGTCTCATGACATTTGTCCATCGGTAGAAGCCGCAGTATGGGCACCGTCCTATTATATTTGACGCATCTTATTGCTAGAATCAATGGCAGGACGAGCGAGCATCCCGCATTTGCTACTCAATACCGAGTAGCATCGCCTTTTCAGACCGCCATAGGTTTCCCCCGTCTGCCGTAATGCGGGTGCCTTCTAATGTTATTCGGCGCCAGTCCATTTCCTTGTCGCGAGAAGAGTGACAAGGTATCAAATTATATACATGTTATGGGAGTATTACAAGTAAATACCCATCATCATCATGCCTAAACACGCCAGTCCCCAGGCCATTGTGACCTTGGACATTATCCATCTATTACCGGTTGCTCGTCGTTGTGCCCACGCTCTCGCCCGAATCATCGTGGATTGGACGGCTGGGCTTGATCTCGTTTCGTAAGCTGATTGGGAACACCAAAGTTGTTGCCCGCTTTGGTCGCCTCACCATGTATGCGCACCGATGCTTCGTAACCGTAACCGAGCTTCAAGAGGCTTCGAAAATGAAAACACACTGCGCTGAGATGTCTCACGGCTTGCGCTCCTCAAAGGTAAGGGGGCAATCGTCCTGCCACAGTATCAGTATTCGTGCTTGTTCGGTTTTATCTCAGCAGATACGTACCATAGGGAATATAGTCGCAAAGACTTTGATTTCTTCGGAACGAGGTGTGGGATGGTGAGTCCAATCTAGCTGTACCGAGGCCTTTCCGAGAAAAAGAGCTAGATTGAGCTGCGCGTAGACTTGGCCGAGGCAGTAATGAGGGCCAGTACCAAAGACCAAGTAATTCTTGGCACCCTTGACCTCTGCGTCTCCAGTGTAGTATCGCTCCGGGTCGAAATCGTCGGGATTTTCGTACACATCCGGATCGTGAAGAGCCAACCACGTCGACGGGACAAGCATAGAACCTGCGTAAGATGCCTTTTAGTCGGAGTCTCTGCTTGGCCTAATTCCGCATATGTCACAACTCGCCGTGGGGACTAACCTTTGGGAACCGTATAAGACTCGGTGATGGGAAACGCCTTCTTCACTAAGTACGGAACCATGAGGACGGGAGGGCGCCAACGAAGAAGTTCGCGAACAACAGCGCGAGTGTACGTCAAAGATTCGAGCTGATCCATGGTGAGCTCGGCATTGACGTCACCGTTGCGAACCTTGAGGTTCTCCTCCCGAACGCGATCCAAAACGTCGGGTCTCTGGGCGGCTATCTGGAACAGCCAGGTGGCCGCGCTGCTGGTGGCATCCTGAGAGGCAAAGAGAAAAGTGAAGACAGTCTGCGCAATCTCGTAGTCGGTGAACATGCGCAGCATCGGGGTCGGCTTCACGATGCCCTCAGTGGACCGGCCTGCAGCCTCGGCCTCTCTCCAGCGCTCCGACTCAATCATCTGAATGACCCATCCATCCATAATGCAGGTAATGTCGCCGCCAGCTGCCATGCGGACCTTGCTCTTGGCGGCACACTTTGCAAATTCAATCATAACCATGTCGGCTGCTTTCTTGCCCCAGTAGGTCTTGGTGAAAGGAATGATGATTGGAAAGTTGACGAGCTCCAAGGCGGCCGTAATGAGGTAGTAGTCGTCGGCGATCTTCTTGACAGCTTCGTCTGACATGTAGTGACCAACGAAAGTGCGGCAAGAGACGGCACACATGAGCTCGCGGAACTCAGGCATGAAGGGCACAGGCTTGCCGCCGTTTTTCTTGGTCACGTCGACGAACTTCTTAAAGTACCGCTTGTACACTTCCTCTTGGCCGGGCAGATAGATCTCGAGCGCCTTTCGGGTGAAGAGACCATTGAGGCCTTTGCGGAAATCCACATGTCGCTTGCCGTCGAGGAAGACCCAGTTGTCGCTGCCTAGAAGCTTGTGCGCAACATCAACGACGCAGGGCTTAACATATGAAGGCGCGTTGAGGACCTTTCGTGCCATATCCCTGGTCGAAGCAATGACAACGAACCTGACCGGAAAACAGATGTAAGCGATCATTCCGTACAACTCGCGGATGCTTCGGGGCAGTCCTACTTGTGAAAGACGGAGACGCAGCTGAGGGGTGCGCTGCACCATTTGTCGTAATATTGTTCAAACCTGGGATTTACGGATTGGAGAAATGGGCCAATGAAGGGCGCCTTCCACGAGGGACCGGTAATGGAGCCTTTCTGAATGATGTAGCTCACTGTTCGAAGTGACAAGGTAGAGAATCGGGTCAGCCGGCGCATATAATACGGCACGTTTTGAAGTTGCTACGAACCTTGGTCGTAGACGACGCACATGGCGAAGAGAGTGACCAGCAGTGTCCACGGGCTAGCCGTGGTGATGGCCTCGAACACATAGTCAAATTGAGGCGGCACAGAGACGGCAGCATATTTGGCATTGGCGAGGACCGACGTAAAGGTCGACGAGGCGTTGCCCGAGTCCATGGTGTTCGACTGGCAGGATGCAGGTCGGCCTGCAAAGGGGCTGGTTAAGTCGATTCCTGGTCAGACCTGAACCAGACGTAGGAAACCAGAAGGCAGCGGCTGCGATGTAGCAATGGAGGAGGAATCCTCAGCATGGAGTGGTGGAGTGGTGTAGAGACGAGGAGGGAGGGAGGGGGAAAACCCGGGCAGGGTGTGTGATGAGAGCGGCCGAGGAGGAAAGGGGAAAGGGGAACAGCCGGGCCCTTCGAGGTGGAGGAAGAGGAGGAGAAGACGAGCAATCAATCAAAGGCCGATGGGAAATTGATGAGAGAGAATTGGGCGAGTCGACTGGCAGCAGAAGCCGTTGCGCGTGTGAGCCGGGGTCCAGGTGGATTTTTGAACTGAGACGCGGGTGGTGGTCAAGTACCGATGGGTACAGGCCTGGTAGGTGCAGCGGTACCGATCATTCGAATGTGGACCAACTCCCTTCTAGAGCGTGGTGTGTAAGTCGAGAGGAGAGCCCAAGTTTCGGCCCTGCGTTTTGTCATCAAAAATGAAGTGGATTTGCACAAGGATGACATGCTAAAGCTTTTGATTCGAGACGGGAATGTCCGGATGATAGAAGGAAAAATTCCTTGAAGCTCTGGCCGTTCCAACTCGTCGCTGTTAATTGCGCAATCTCGAGAGACGGGCCTCACCGCGTCTCGTCCAGGCGACGAAGCAAATCAAATATGGTGACTGTTAGACTTTTAGCGTGCGAACAAAGGCCGTCACGACCTTCTGCACGACTTGCTCAAGCACGCATCATCTCGCTCCCCCCAGCCTAGCCTAGAGTGTTCTTTCTTTCCTTTTTCAACCTCTCTGCACTTCTCTGCGTTATGGTTAATCACATGCGTTGCTGCAAAAGGGGTGCAGTGCAGGCAGGCCTTCTTGGACAGCATTGACAAAAGTAAGATGGGTAGGTAGGTACCTATATGAAGCCAGTGAGGCAATCGAAGGTACTTGGTGAAGCAGGGGGGGGTACCGCAGAGGTACCAGTGCAGACGCCGGAGCTCCGAAGGGGACTGGAAATCTTTTTTTCCTGGGCGAAGCGGCCGGTGCTGCCGCGATTGCTGCCACGGACATCAGCAGAAACTTGGTTTAAGGGGTTCTGTACTTCATACTCCGTAATGGCACTAAGGTAATGGAAACAGAACGAGCCCTTCGATGGGGCACAGACCCTGGCGCAAGATTCGTCAACGGATGGACCTCTTACACGACACCTGGGCATCTCCTTTCTTCAGTACCGATTCGAGTTCCTCTCGATCAACGGCACATGGCTTTTCCAAGAGATCCGCGTGGACTTTGGACGGCATCTTCAACAAACATGGGATCCGGTTGTGTGCCACGCTGTAAAACAATAGATCGCAGACGACACGGGCCAAGAATGAAAAGATCAAATAGTGGTCCCCTCGGACGACTCGAATGACCCGCGTCCACACCATCTCCACGCGCGAATCGGCCGTGGCTGCCATCCATGATGGATTTTGGAACATAACGGCGAGAGAGCCGCCCCTCCAGCTCACAGGCACCCGCCGTGCCCGCCCAGTGGCCGCTAAGTACCAGCTAGCGACCCGAGTAACACCGCAGTGGTCCGTACCTTGCCTTAGCTTCTGACCGCTGTGTCCATCCACACGGCCTGCGGAACGAGGAGGGCCGGCAGAGTCTGGGTCGAGCGCCAATGACGCTTGGTTGCTGGCCGTCGGTAGTACCCGAGCCATCTGCCGCCGAAACAGGCGAGATTCGCTGTGTCGACATGAAATTGAATCGTGCGGCATGGAAATCTGGGTGGAAGGCGACGTGCTATGTTTTTGGGGAAACTGTCTCCCAATTTCCTTCCATTCGCTGCATGCCTGGTTGCCCTGTCTCACGTACAGTACGCATAAGCTACCTGCTACCCCACCTCACCCTCCCGGCCCTCTGACTACTGTACTGTAACTTACCTACCCCAGTATGCGGTGCTAGAGACTCGCCTCGCCTGCACACCTTTTAGCCGGGAAATCGTCATATCCGGTGGGACGTACAGTACTGTAGCAAGCGGCTGCCGCCGTCCTGCCAAAGCTTGTGCTGCACTGTCTGTGCTGGGAAGGTGTGCGCACCGCTTGTCTGGCCGTCGGCAAAGTCAAACTCCGGAAGGAAAGAAACAGACCATTTTCGCCCGCCCTTGCTTCTTTCCGGCTTTCACCTGCCTATCGCTTGGCATCGCTTCCTTCTCTTTGCGCCCATTCAGAAGCTCAGGTAACTTAGTTACTCTCGGTGTGCAATAGTAATTCTCCCACCGACTCCTTTCTGTACTACATTTGAGGGTCTCTCCCATACTGAAGTCGACTGCAAGGGGTCTGCGCGTGCGACGTCAAGTCGACTCGCCTCAATCATTCGCTCATCGCGCCCTGCTCTCCAGCTCATGAACCGCGGGCGTACGCAGCCTGGGCACCCACCGGAGCTGTCGGACGAAGGGCCAATGCCTGGCAGTCCACGAAAGAACCACCCACCCCATGTCGTTTTCGTATTCGTATTTTCTTGCACCCACACGAGCTTAGTGCCCTTGACAGGCCGCTAGCTTTGTTCCATGTGCGAGTCCAGCGCTATCCCCGGGCTGCGCGTCAAAGTGTCTGTCTGTCGTTGACGTGGATCGGCGCGGGCCAGAAGGCTAGTTTTGGCCATCACGTTACCGCCTCGACGGTTGATCCATCCGTCGCCCTCGCGTGAAGCCCGCAGACCCCTAGGGATCAAGACATGATTCCCATTTTGAGCGGCCGTAGCCGCGTCATAGGCTTGCACGGCTTTAAGTATCTATATCTAAATTTTTTATAGGATAGGAGCCGCCTTATAGTCTATAGTATATAAGTTAAGTTATATCGGAATTAGTATTAGTAACCCCCGCGGTATTAATATTAGTATTAGTTATTAACTAATAATATCCGATTAATTACTAACGGAAAAATAAGTTAATTTAGGTTAACCTTTATATATATATAATATAAAGCTACTTATAATATAGTAATATATTTAATTCGAGCTTTCTTAATATTATTTAAAGCGCTATAATAAGTTAATTTATTTACTTTATATTTACTTTATATTAGCTTATTTATTTCCTATTATAGGTAGATATCTTTTTTTTCTCTAGCCTTTAATTTATTTTATATTATAATTCTTTATAATAGCTATATTAATTATATATAAATTATACCTTAAATATTAAAGCCCGGCTTATTAATAAGCTTATTAATCTTATTATTAGGCCTAAAGATAATATTAATATTATTAAAATTATTATAATTATTAAAATTATAAATATATTATTAATTTTAAAATAATATTATATTTAGCTTATATAAATCCTTATATTAATAAAAGTAATTAAAGCTAGCCGGCTAGCTTAACCTTATTAGCTTTAGCTTTATAGCTATAACCTTATACTTATATATATATTTCTTTATACCTAATAGCGCGGTTAGCGCTATAGAAAGTAGTAGCTTTATAGCTTTAGCTTATTTAGCGGCTTTAATAGCCTTAAATTAATAAAGATAATTAATATAAATAGAAAGGGTAACATAAAAGAATTATAATAATATAAATAATATTATAATTAAGTAAAGTATTATTAAGATATCGTAAAAAGCTTTAAGTTAATTTATATAGAGGTTTAAATATAAACTAAATTAACCTATTTTTCTATTAGTAATTAATCGGATATTATTAATTAATAACTAGTACCTATTTCTAACGTCTTAATATCTAAAGAAAGCCGATACTAATCCTAATATACGCCTAGTATTTTAATAATCCCCTAAGGATACGCTCTTTGCGTTATCGACTACTGATTGCCATCGATTATCCTTGGATCCCCGATATAGAAGCTAATGGCTAAGCATTGATCTGTGTAGGCAGAGAAAGGGAGCAATTCGACGCGTAGTACGTAAACTCGATATCGTTTGGTTTAGAGATACGCGTCTTGAGCTCTAAAGATACCAATAATTACGGGGCCGGATGGCATCGAGCTGTATTTCTATAACGTACTTTTGCGAATAAACATGTCCCTCGTGATTTGACTTCGATCACACATGCTCCTGAATATACCACCGCTATCCCATAAATCCAACGGAGATCCTAGTTCCTTAATTCTCCCCTTATCCATGACACAGATGCGATCATATAGCAAGACAGTACGAAGTCTGTGCGCTATAGCTATAAGGGTTTTACCATGCATGTTGTGTTCCAAAGTATCTTGAACCAATGTGTCTGTTTCGGGGTCGACGCTGCTCGTTCCCTCGTCGATAAGCACAATTCGAGCGTCACGCAAGACTGCCCTTGCTAACGCGAGGAGCTGTCGTTGGCCGAGAGAGAAATTGAGGCCCTCTTCTTCAACTGGACTGTCTAGGCCGACACGCACGTGTGCCTGGCGTAATGCGTTCCAGAGTTCCATGTCCGTGTGCTTGTTCAAAGGGTCGAGGTTCGATCTGACAGTGCCTCGGAAGAGGGTTGGGTCTTGAGGAATGATGGCCAAGCGATTCCGAAGATCCTGAAGACCAACTCGAGCAATGTTTATTCCGTCAATAGTTATGCGTCCACCCGATAACTCAGTCAGTCTGAAGAGAGTAGAAAGAATCGTGCTTTTGCCGGCCCCTGTGCGGCCCACGACGCCTATTCGTTCACCTCCGCGAATCTCCAAGTTGAAGCCTTGAATGACGAGGGGGAGATCTGGTCGATATCTCATGTAGACATCTTCATATTTGATCGATCCTTGCTCCGGCCAAGATGAGGCGATTAGGTTGGCCTCAGTCTCCAATGCTGCCTCCTGTGGTATTGACGTTGCGTACTGGTGAAGTCGTTCAGTGCTTGTCATGGAGTTATCGACCTGTACCAGGTACTTGATTCCCATCTGAATTATTCCCACGACGCTCAGACTAAAGGTCAACACAAGGCCCCCAATGCTGGGGTCAACGTTGAAACGGGCAATGACGACTAGGAGTCCAGTTGCGAAACTCAATAGGTTCCCAACATTGTCGAGTCGAAGAGACAGCCATTGCTGGTTGGCAAACGTGAGAAAATACGCACCGTCCATGTCGTCGATGCTCTTGTGCAATCTGTCAAGAAATTGCTGCTCCCGGCCGTATGCGTGTATGCAAGAAGCGCCGATGAGGGTTTCGCTGAAGCGGGCAAACACCGCTCCGTCCAGCGTAGCGTGATGTCTCTTCAACTCTCGTGCGCTACTTCGATAGTAGGAGACG
This sequence comes from Hirsutella thompsonii MTCC6686, assembly GCA_000472125.2. Lineage (NCBI taxonomy): Eukaryota > Fungi > Ascomycota > Sordariomycetes > Hypocreales > Ophiocordycipitaceae > Hirsutella > Hirsutella thompsonii. The sequence continues at coordinate 70,520 of APKU01000044.1, forward strand.
CAAAAAAACAGAGCAACCCCCGAAACAACTAGAGCCACCGTAAACTACTTTGTGTCAGCCTTGCGCTGATTATGAGTGCATGTGTTCGGCAGATGGACGGGTTTGGAACTAACCGGGGGAAAGTAAACCACGATCAGGATGAAGACAGATGCAAGAGAGCTGATAACGACAATATACTGACGGACAGAGTCTGTCAAGATATTGTCCATTGTATCAACATCCTTCGTAAACCGATGAATGATGCGTCCAAGCGGAGTTGTATCAAAGAAGTCAATCGGTGCTCGGAGAATCCGCCACATTGCTTGATTCGACATGGCCTGACTTGAGCGCGTACCTGCATCGCAAGTAATGACGGAGAATGCCAAGAACAGTATGCTTTGCAACACTCCTAGCGAAGCATATATGGCAATCTGCACATGGAAGGGTCAGTGTGACGGTCGGAGACACTTGGGCACGGGGGAGTGTGCTCACATATTGGCCCTTTGAAAGGTTGTAGGAGCCAGATACCCACCAAGTCAAGGCCAAGCTGGTCAGCATATGGGCAACGCGGAAACAGGCATGCGAGATGATGATCAAAAGGGCATTTACGCTTCCACCTGCGAGACCTCCAGACGATCTGATCCAAGCACCATAAACACTCCAAGGTACACTATCAACGATGACAACGTCTTCTTGCATGAGTTCTTTGGGGTCATCAAGTTTCTCAGTGACTTCATCGATGTCTGACGGTGACTTCGATTGCACTGTAGAAATGACGACTTGTTCGCCATCAGGGGTTCCCTTGTTGTCCCGGGGCCCTACTGCTTCCAGCAGGTTGCGAAAGTCTGAGTTGGATTTGAATAGCTCTTGATAGGTGCCAATGGCAATGACCTGCCCGTCCACCATCCAAACAACCCTATCACACTGGGCGACTAGATGTATCTGATGCGTAGCCATGACTCTGCACTTGTGTTTCAACAAGCCGCGGATGGCCTGGTCGAATATGTGCTTGCCCACGTGGGCGTCGACGGCTGAGAGCGGGTCGTCAAGAATAACAATATCCGCGTCAGAGTAGATGGCACGCGCAATGTTGATGCGCTGTTTCTGGCCACCAGACAACGTGATACCTCTTTCGCCGATTTCCGCCAGATCGCCGCCCGAGAGGGTTGCAAAGTCAGGAAGTAAGGCGCAAGCTTCGACAACTTCCTTGTAGCGAGAGGCATCGTACGCTCTTCCAAAGATGATGTTCTCTCTAATGGTAGCGTTCTGGATCCAGGCGTGCTGGGGGCAAAAGCCTCGATCGCCACCGAAACTCAGCTGTCCTCCTGTCTGCCGCATCTCGCCGGCCAGTGCACTTAGCAGCGATGACTTGCCGCATCCAACGTTCCCGATAACAGCGATCAGTTCGGCTCGGCCGACATCTAATGATAAGGGCTTGAGACTGAAAACAGCGTTAGGTTCATCCGAGTGTATCATCAGCTGCGGAAGGTTGGAAGCCCGGTCTCCTGTCTGAGCTTTCGTGGGCATCGGGGACTGCAGAGTCCCATTTTGACCATCGTCTGAGGACAGTGCAATTTCCTCCCATGTGAAAGTTGCTTCGTCCATTCGAATTGCACAGTCCATGCTGGGGTCGGGAACGCTCGTCGGCGATGACTCTTCAGCAAGGAAAAAGTCTTCCATTCGCTTGATCGAGGTTGCCGCGTCGGCAACAAAGCCGATGGCGACGGGGAGCCAGTTCATCGGCGTGCGAAGTCCATTGAACAGCGCAAGGGAGGAGAATACCGTAGCCGGCTCAAGTCTGTGAGATACAAAGGAGTACACAATGAAGGCAGCCATGTTCGAAAAGATTGGCAATGCCATCGATCCGGCCTCGATTGCGCTCTTGGTGATATGCATCGACAGCAAAGCCTTGGTCTCTCGGGCACGGACTGGTTTCAAGCTACTGAGGAAGAAGCTCTCCAAGCTAAAGTACTTGACGAAGCGGATGCCCTGGAGCATCTCCTGCGTTTGGCTGACTCTCTTGTCAGTCTGGACATTGATAGCACTTCGACGAGCCATGAAATATCTCATGACGCGAGTAAGAATGGCAAGTCCGGTAACTAGAATCGCGACTCCAGCAAGGGCACTGTATCCAAGATTCACCAAGAGGAGAGCAACAGTTAGAATGATTTGAATGGGCGATGTCCAGACGAGGTGGAAAACGTCACAAGCTTGTTGTACACGAGACGCGTCTGTCGATATAACTAAATTGAAGAAACAAGGGTCAGTCAGCGTCGCGAAAGTGAAAGCTGTTAGGAGAAGGATCTAGTTTCATACGGTTCATGATGCGTCCGTTGGACCAGCCCAGGGAGTCGGTTCGCCAGGGAACGACAACGTGCGAGCCGTCACCGCCAGTTACCACCATGTTGCTTTCTTCGCCGGGCTGGCTGCCGGCTCTTGCGCGTGTTGACAGCTTCAGTGATTTATACATCATCAGAGCTATCAATACGCTGCGGCTTTCTCCACCAAGCAACATGCTGCGATAGTTGAAGTGGCTCAATCCAAAGCTCAGTATGATCTGCATGACAGCGATGCCAAGGACGTAGGCCACTCCCACCGCCACTGAAGGGCCTCGTCCTCCATTCTTGCTGGCGTCGTACGACTCCTTGGAAAATGCAACGAGAAATCGCAAGGTGAATGGTGCCATGACCTGTAGTAGAGCGGCTAGGAGCTGACATAGACCTCCAAACCAGAAGTCGAACTGGAAAGTGTCATATAGAGCCCACACCAACGGATTGCTGGCTTTGGAAGCCAGACGTTTTCGGAAGTTGGCTCGCAACTCATCGTGAAGCCTTTCTACGGCTCGGTCGCTAGGGATCAGCCAAATATCGTTGAGCTCAAGACGACGCTTGTAGCCTCTCTGCTTGTCACGTTAACGATTGCGAAAACGCGGAAGATGATTTGTATACGACTTCACCCACTTTCATAAGAGGACTCATCCAAGCAAAGGTCAGGCGACTGAGGAAGCCAGCGCCTTGCTCTGTTGAGTCTTCCCTGTCACTCGGCACTGATGGGGCCGGTCTATGGCCGAAAAAAGACCATTGCGATATCATCTCAGAATTTCTGCTCCTTTCGCAAGTCCGATTAAGGCAGGCTATTAGGATGCAAAGTTGATAGAGTAAAGAAGGAGTTTTCGTGTTACAAGTTTCGTCGGTCGAATCTCTGAGAGCACATATGTTCATTTATCTTCAGTGCGGATGTCAGCCGCGTACCATTCCGGCCCCTTGCGTCCGACACGACATCATGCAAGAGTATCCAAGCTCAAAGAGTTGATTGTCATGTCGAAGACCCTGGCGGGTGCATAGAGGGAATGCACAGTCACAGAATAAGGGTGAATCGGTGCGAGTGTACACTGTTCCGCCTGCGATGCGACTTCTGGACGCGCAACAGATGACGAAGTCCGTTGGTTATAAAGCGAACTAATGCACAGATAAGTCGTTTGATCCTGCCGTTGGTCGTTCATTCAAGCCGCGACGAGTTGACATAAGACCAGACAACATGGCCGGGAACACAGACAACTTACACATTGCTCTCTCGTATAAGTGAGGTAAGTCTGACGGCCCACTTGCGAGCTTCTTGATACAAATTCTCCGACGAAAGGCTATAGTTACTCTTGAGTTCGGGTACTGTCTTGACGGTGTAGAAAGCGAGGACGGCATGAGTGTTTTGTACATCGCCCCAGTATCCATCGGCCATGACAACCGGTTCGCCGATAGACACGGAATACAAGTCACGGCCGCCGGAGACTCCTCAACTGCTAAGCAGAGGGATGCGGCAAAGGCTCACGCGATCAGCGAGTTCATTCTGCCTTTGGTTGAGAAGGGTGAAGAGAGCGGCGCCAGGACTAGCGCGATGGCGTTCTTGACTTCGACGTCGTGGAATACCTATACCGGACCGTGTCTTGTCCCTTGATTGTTTCTGCAAATACCTTTCTTCAGCCAATGTGCAAAGTGAGAGCTTGGCGATGTGATGTTGGCGGCCTAGGAGGTGTGGCCCTCGCCATCGAAGCTGATATAAGTCAGGAGCCATCGAGTTTCCGGCTTGTCTGTACCCACAAGGGCTTGAGCAACTCGGCTTCGAATTGATGCGTAGGCTGACACTGACATGGACTCAAGAAGAGACTATCGAGCCCAAATTGATGTATGTGTCGTCATGTGATAAGGCGGAGAGAGACAGGAAGGGCTGGTCGAATGCTGCAGAGGCCCTTGGCACCAAGCTCGTCATCGTCAGCTCCGGCTCCTGGTTGGCCGACGACTATGGGATCTGGAAGACGTGAGTGAGAGCTCCATGTCCATCGACATGAGAGCACATGATGCCGAGTTCTGTAAGAAGAATGTCGAGTTCGTCACCGCTTACGAAGTAGCCGCATCCAATTCATGGCATTTTTGCTCCCACGGATCCTTACCTGGTTAGCGTGGCGCAGGCAGCCATGGCTCTGGCCTTATGGACGCCCAGCCAACTGCCCTTTTCCAGGTCGACGGATAAATACGTCACCCAGACCCTTCTCGATCCAGAAGGTCACACGTTCTTTACCGTCAACAGTCGTAGAAGCTGAACGACAGGTTTGCCAATGATCCAACAAACATGTTCCTTTCCCTGCCATCTGCAAGCCCCAAGATCAGAAGCAAGTGAGGGGGTTCACAGAGTCAGAGACGACTCGGAGCTGAGAGACGTGCATTGGAAGACTGACAGCACACGCTGAAGATTGACGCGGAGGTCACAAGCTAAAGCAGGAAGTTACGTCGAGGATATGGACAGGCTGGCATAGTCATGACTTCAAGTGGAGGCACTGACTGCCCAATGCAGCCTTTTTGAGGACAATGTCTTGTAGTTTAGCCTGCTGAAGTGAAACGACTTACGATATTAGATGCGAACAAATGCTATTGCAACGAAGCCCAGACCAAATAAAAATGCCATGGCAGCAAAAGGGATGCCCGTCCATGCGCGGCCCAAGCCAAGGCCACAACGAAAGGAGACTGCAAGCAAGGGGCCCGCGAGCAGTCCCCCAGCAGATTGCATGAGGGCCAGCATAGAGTAGAGTAGCCCCGTGTCATCGGCAGAGACAAAAGCCGTTGCCAAGCTGCGTGCAGCGGGCGGAAAACCAGAGCCCATGGCAAAAACGACGATTCCTAATGCCAGCATGGATATGGCAGGCGCGGCAGCAATGATGAGAGACCCGATGGCTAAGAAAAAGATTGAAAGTCGACACACGAGGAGATCTTTGGCGGGGATATTCATTTTCCGTCTATTTAGGAACTTGATAAGGAGCGGTAGGCCGGCCAGGAGTAAAATTAGGTTGACAAAGGCGCGAAGAGACATTAGAAAGCTAGCCTTGATACGGTCAGCGACTCAGCATCACGAAGCAGAATAACGAGGCATCAAGTGACGAGAGGATTGAATACTTTATCATAGCGCATATCAAAGCGCTGTCGCGTATACTGCAGAAGAAAATTGGAAGATTGACGGCCCAATGCGGAGACGAAGAAGGACAGCATGACAGCAGCAGCATTGCGACTGATGAGAGGCCGAAGACGCGATGCGAGAGTCCCCTCTGCCGGCGCAGCTGGGCTCTCTTGGGCAGACATGGAAGCTCCCATGCCCACATTAACGGGTGAGACGGCAGCGGTAGAACTCATGGGCAACTTGGGGAGCGTTTCCGGTAGAAAGATGCCAGGAACAATTCCGGCGAAAAGGAGAAGAACCGTATAAATAGCATACGGTACCCACGGGTGTATAGATAGGAGAAAGGCGCTTATCGGCGTTCCGATGGCTTCCCCGACCAGTCCAAAAGCCGTCAGGAGAAAGAATAATGAAGCTCGATCAACCGAAGGAGCCACGTCGGCGATGACAAGGTAGACCATGAAACTGGCAACAGCATCGCCGCCGCCGACCAGGGTCCCAACCGGTGCCAGCCAGATGAGGCGGGGAGGGAAGACGTCGGGCCACCAGAGAATGCACTTGGACATGATGTCCTGCAATAGAGTGCCGAGGATACAGAGAAGCAGCACGGGGCGACGGCCCCTGTGGTCAGCCATGATTCCAAAGGGAATTGCCACCATCAGCCCCGGTAGCCGACTAAAGGTGTTGAATAGTTGATCGACGACGGCGAGCTCGGCTTGAACAGGGCTCGCCGTGCAGTCGCCGTCCTTTGAAAGATGCCCATAGTGCTGTTGACAGATGATGCTTTCGAGGATGCTTGTCTGCGGAGCGTGCAGGAATAACGCGCCGCAATCAATCAGCAAGGCCGTGGCAAAACAAGTCCGAATTACTCGGCGTCGATATGCTTCCGTATGCGAACCGCTGCTGCTCCCAGGAGGTGAGGCCGAATCCTGGTCGGGAATCAATGGAGGCTGCGTCCCTTCTCGTATCGGCCTCCAATCCTCCTCAGAACCTAGCAAAGGTTGCGTCTCTTCTGGTGTCTGTTCCCGCATTGTCTCGCCGTCCGCGTGGCGGATGACGATGGGGTTGAGGGAGACGTTGTTTCGTCGCCCTTCATGTTGGTAAGACGTAACTTAAGTTGAAGTCTCAAACGTTGCGGGAAGGTATTAATGTTTCTTTTGCGCCGACGAACGCATACTACATGTAGTCAGCATGGTACCCGGGTTAAGTCAAGTTGATGGTGCATACGAGTGCTGCAGAAGAAGACTGTCGTTGGCTGTGTCGACTAGACCATGTATGCAGGCAGGAATGCCAACAATGGAACACTTTTCTGGAGGATTTTGCGTCTGCTCTGCGGCATTCCCAGAAAGTAGCCATAAATCCTCGAGTAAGTTACCTCTGGCTTCAGTCTGTTGGATGCGGCCCAGTGCAGTAGACTCTGGCAGCCCCACGCCGCGCGGCTCGACTTCGACCGACATGGAGCATAAAGACTGCTGTCATGGCGTGGACTAACAACCCCATTCTGCGTGCCGGATGCTGGACATGTCATGCTCCCAAATTGCTCGATTCGGGGTGTCTCATCGACCATGGCATACGACGTAGACTTTGTCGCCCCTTTCGAATTGTCTGACGCCGAGCGCATCCGCCGACGGAACCGCCTTGCCAAGCGAATGTCCAGCAAGTGTGCCTCAGTGACAGAAAGATGGAAAGCATGCTCGTCCAAGCACTGACGGTGACGATGCCGCAGCAGTTATATGTTTTCATATTTTGTTGTTTGTTCGGATTTTCCATCCATCCGCGCGTCTTCAACTAGAACTTTTGGGTTTCCCGCCACCCTATACTCAATCAGCTCAAGTTGCGATCAACGAAAAAGCCGCAGTATGTAGCCATACGAAATGGCGCGCGTGCAATAGCCAAAACGCTCATACTTGCCAGGGCTAAAGTCGTTTGTCACGACGAGTATAGGACTCTACCTGTGCACATCACGGTACCGGGACGTCATCGCGACATCATCAAGTTGCTCGTTGACAACAATGGCCTTGTAGTGACTGCCACAACTTCGGCAGATATCAGGGCTTCAGAGCATGCGGCACCGAAGCGGAATCAAGGCGATGATAGCGTAGATATTTTGCTGTTACTTGAAGGTGCTAGGATAAGTTGAATATAATTTAGTTGCGTACTTGGTAATATCTAGCGAGCTGAGAGACCTGGCCTATTTATGCAAAAATAAAAGGATGACTCTTTTTAAAGTATGCCTCGATATAAACGCGGCTATCGGGTAGATAGATAAGTTAACGATAGCAATAGAATCGGCTAAATATTAAGGTATTAATTATTAACTAATAATATCTAATTAATTACTAATAGAAAAATATATTAACCTAATTCTTACTTAAACCTTTATATAAATTAACTTTAAGCTTTTTATAATATCTTAATAATATTTTACTTAATTATAATACCGCTTATATTATTATAATCCTTTTATCTTAACCTTTTTATTTATATTAATTATCTTTATTAATTTAAAGCTATTAAGGCCGCTAAATAAGCTAAGGCTATAAAGATATTATTTTTATAGCGCTAATTATATTATTAAATATAAAGAAATATATATATAAATATAAGGCTATAGCTATAAAGCTAAAGCTAATAGAGTTAAGTTAAAGCTAATAAAGTTAATCTAACCGGCTAGCTTTAATTATTTTTATTAATATTAGGATTTATATAAGCTAAATATAATACCGCCTTAAAGTTAATAATATATTTATAACTCTAATAATTATAATAACTTTAATAATATTAATATTATCTTTAAGCTTAATAATAAGACTAATAAGCTTATTAATAGGCTAAGCTTTAAAACTAAAATATAATTTATATATAATTAATATAGCTATTATAAAGGGTTATAATATAAAACGGATTAAAAGCTAAAAAAGAAAAAGAAATTTATTTATAATAGGAAATAAATAAGCTAATATAAGGTAGATATAAAGTAGATAAATTAACTTATTATAGCGCTTTAAATAATACTAAAAAAGCTCGAATTAAATATATTATTATATTATAATATTACGAAGCAGGTTGGTTATAAGGAAGGCGTAATAGCATGGTCCGATAGTTAGTCAGCAGCTTCAGTGGGTAGTTCACTCCTTCGTAGCACGCACCCCTCGATAGGAGAATCAGACTTCTTTCACCTTACTTTTTAACCATATAGTATGCTTTGCACCCACTATAACATATAAGTAGCTCTATATTATATATATATAAAGGTTAACTTAAGTTAACTTACTTTTCTATTAGTAATTAGTCGGATATTATTAATTAATAACTAATACCTTAAATAGCTTTTAGTTATTTACTTACTTACTTTATATTTATAATACCTACTCGCTCTATATCTGCTTAAGGCAAGAGTATATATAGGTTTGCCGTAGAAGTAGATATGAAAATATTATGTTTTTTCGGCGTAATATACTATAATAGATTTCTAAATCAAGTATTTGTATTATCTCTAGTTATCGTCGCCCCCTCCCCTCCGCCAGCGCAACAACCGACGAGTCCCTTCTTTTCTCTTTCTGCCAGAATAGCTTTAGCCCGTTGCCACTTGGCGAATACCTCATCGTAAGGCGGTCGTTTCTTCAAAGCCTCCTTGAGCTCCGCAGGCGTCATGATATCCCAGTCGAGGATCGAATCGTCGGAGCTGAACTCTCCTTCGGCCGCTTCCTTTGGTAACTGAAATAGTCTCTTCCCGTCCATGACAAGCCATATCTGTTGTTCCCGAAACGTCCAATACATGCCCACCAAGTCGGCGTGCTTTATATCTTGATGCTCAAACTCGACAGGCACCGCGAGGTATTTGACCGTTTGACTACCATCGTTCAAGGTCATCATAATATCGCGTTGGGTGGTGGAGGACGCCATTGTTTGGTGGCAGATGTCAGCGGCCGTGGAGGAGACGACTTCAACTATTCACACCAGGAAGACCCGAAGACTATTGTTGAATTGCAACAGAGAAACTTAGAAGGGTATGTCTCGGAGCTCATTTGGGAAGCCTTGGGCTTTTATATCCGAGATCCCATGCTCTTTTTGCATAGAGTCGTGGACGACTGCACGAATTTGATGGTTGCATCGACATAAGTCACTGATGTGGCCATCAGTTCAAGTGCCTCGACAGCCTTGCACACGTAACGATGGGGCTCATAGACGTGCGAGTACGACCAACTGCATTAGGGTTCCGTGTTCAGTCAGTACAGTGGATGCCCCTTCGTCAAGTGTTTTCAGAGGCTGAAATAATCATCATCGAAGAAGCTGTGGATAAAGAGGCATGCCATGACTGTGACGGTCTATGTTTGCAGGCCGGTGACGATATCTGGAAGCTATATGATCCCCATGATGGAACATGGCACATCGAGGCAATTTCCTCCCTGCTCGAGACGCTTCGTAATAACATGAACGAGGTGATCGCAGAACTAGCTTCCAGAACACTCAATCCAACGTACGTGTATGCAGTCATCTGCGGTTGGTCAATACAGTGCATGGTAAAAGGTCTATTGACTACCAGTTAATGGCAGGGCCAGTGAGTCACGATGAAAGGAGGGTCGATGTGACCTTCCTGCCAGACTTATCATGCAGTTGGTCATACACTGTTCAATGTTATCGTGATGACCGCTACAATCAGGCTCAGCCTCCCTACTATAGTTTCTTGACACTCCACTTAACACCAGGCAGATGCTGCAAGTTGAGGTTTGAATGACTTTGCATTGAATGTACTCCATCATCAGATTCATTAAATACGGAATGTAAAATCCCGTTCTGACCTGGAGACGGGGTTGATCTCGTCTCCCACGGCAAAAGCGAGGGAGAATGAGCGATAATGGCTGGTTACAGTAGAGACTGAAGCAACGACGAGAATCTGGTCACTGATTATAAGATTCTTTCTGTATATATAGATACTATTGGACCTCTTTGGGGGGAAGTTGAAGCTCTGGGTGGATGCAGAAAGCCTGGATGCAGAAAGCCTCGAGGGAAACCATTTACCTCTAAACAACTTCCTCCGTTTCGTCGTTGGAACATTCAAGCCACGCCGAGATACTTACAAAGTCTTTTGTTCTACCTAGCTGGCGCAAATGCAGCAACCTTGACCGGATGTAGTCGCGATATCGTGTTCACGCCGGATTGGGTGGCTATATAGATTTGGCCTGTCTAGCGAGTTTGTAGCCTTGCCTATCGCCTCTCTCTAGAAAAGATGGCAGGCTCTTGAGCTGTGCAGGTCTTCAGTAAAGGGCTCTGCTTCCTTATCATTGTCCTTGTTCGGTCAGAACGGGACCAGCTAGGGTAGCAGCGACGGGCCCTCAAGCGTTGGGCACAGTGAACGTCCTATCGAGGAGAAGCTTCACGACAATCCAGAGACAACAGTCTGTCGCGCCATGTTCCTCTGCCTTGATGAACAGCATGACGGCCGGGCACAGCGCAAAGTCAGGCCCTCCGGCGTACGGATGCCTCGCAAGATACCAAGTGCTTGGTGACACTATTTCCGTGCTTTCTGCGCGTCGAGCTTGGCCTGCTCATGCTCTCTAATCTTTCGGTAGGCCTCGACAACCTCGTTCCTCGCCATCTGTAGCTCTTCACGCCGACGCAGACTTCCCGCTGCCTTTGGCACGCTGTCAACGTCGACGACGGCGTCGCCCACCCGGAGCTTCTGCCGCAGTTTCTTGTGCAGCTCGGGAGGCGCCTGGGCCACGTCGTGGAGGCTTGTAGGAGCGTCGGCCCTCCGCCGCTTGAGCTCGAGCCAGGGGTCCTCCTCTACCGCCTTGGACCGCCCCTTTCGTCCCTTCTTGGAGACCTTCTCGTCAGTCGTCATCACAAAGTCTGCCGATAGGATTCCAGCGGCGTCGTTCTCGAGCTCACGCTCGGCCGCCGCCTCGAGTTCGTCCTCCTTCTGCTCCAGTATCTTGCGCTCCTCGGCCCGCCACTGGTCGTACAGCTTGTGCATCTTGCGCTCTTTGCGCGTCCGGTAGACCTTTAGTCCCAACTCGTCCTTGCCGTCTTTTGCCTTTGTCTTTTTGGCGAGCCCTGCGACGGGCAGCGCTGCATCGACGCGAGCCGCAAACGACCGCATATCCTCGCCGGGCCGGATTTTGGGCTTCTCAACATCGTCCTCGGACGCCATCGTCAACTTGCTCTTCTTCTCTCCGTCATCCAGTCCAGACTTGATCTTCTTGCCTTGCGCGACGGCCATGAGTCTTCGAAAAGCGCGCGGAGCATCGTTGTCGACGCCTCGGCCTTTGCGTTTCTTCCCCGTCGTTGTCGTCGCCGTCGTCTTCTGTGGGCCTTTTTTGCTGTCTTTCTTGTTTACAGTTGTCGGCAGCGGCCGAGCCCTTTGAGAAGGTGGCAGGTCATAACTTGTTTATGCGTTAGATCGGCCAAATATTGATTCATGAGCGCCCCGTGAGAGATCTTGGTACTCACTCGCCGTCCTCGCCGCGCTTTCTCTTGTGTTTGTGGGGCATGACGAAAAGCCGCAGGTTTTGCAGGACGTCGGTCGATTGGCAATGAAAATTCTGGTTCGAGTATTCGCTGGAATCTCGCGAAACTTCGAACGGCTTGATGGATACGGCGAGGCAGAGGTTGGTAATTGGCTGATCAACTGGGAGCGAGCAACAAAAAATCCATGCCACAATTTCTAGCACCCTGATGAGGCAGCCCCACTTGAAAATCGATGCAACTTGGAAGATGGCTCGTTGCGCCTTGAACCTTGTCTCCTACCCTAGACCGAGCAGCTCGCCTGAGAATTCTTCGATTCCTTGCTATTCACATGCAAATACAGATTTGAATAACTACTCGCGCGGTTTCTTCGTTGCGGAAATACTGACGTAATGGATTGAGTTTTAATTTAGTGCCGTCAGCTGGTGGTGGTATTGTTCCCTGATAGTCTGCACCATCATCATGGGCATACCAAGTTGGCAATGTCACCAAGAACAATACTTACCATCCAGCGCACCAAGAAATGCACATCGCGCAACAGGCTTGGCCTACCACGGAGAAAAATGCTACCGGCAAAGCTCATGTGTCTCATGACAATGACCCGAAAAAGTGCGGACTAGCCATCAATGTTGCTCGCACCTGCATATCGGTATCAGGCCTTGATGGTCGATCCATTAGGGTGCACACTGCCAAGAAACAAGCAGCAGCAACCAGCCTCGGTTATCTTGTGCTTTGACCAGGAAGCATGTGGAATACGGTGCATGGTCGTCAGTTTTCCCGGAAGCGAAATAGAAAAGTCCGTCGGTATCTGGGGTAATGAACTCGTCCGTCGACCAACGAGATGGTAAAGCGGCTTGCCCATACCCTCCAAGGTGCCTGACAGAGATATCGAAGGCCGTTGACGATATGCAAACGTTCATCTATCGAATCTTCCATGTCTGCAAAGCTATGATGCCCCGTGGGTTTCAGCAATTGCATTCTGAGATAAGCTTTGTCTCCAAGTTGCGAATGATCCTGACATGCACACAACGTTGAACCCAATCGTCGGATGGTAAAGAAAGCCCAATTATTGCAACAAGAATGCAGTGATACTCACTCTATCACATGGTTATCAACGCGTCATTTCTGTTTGGAAAGCATCATGAGACTCCTGAGTTCTGACGAAGAACAAAGCGGATCCTACAAGCACGTCCGCCGGCTTCGCCCAGCAACTAACTTTCCCATTAACCGGTTCTCAACGGACTCTTCGCAAATACAAACGGGACAAACTCATCCGAGCCCTCGGTATTCATGATCCCGTCCCCAGAAAGACTACAATAATGGAGACGCTGACGATGGCCCAGGGCGCGATGGCGATCGGTGCACTCCTAACTCTGACCAAAGCACGCCGTGTTCGTCCAGTCCTCTGGATCTATGGAGACGAAGACGACGGCCCGGCGGAGGTGAGCCAGATGACCGGGTCATCATTGCGCTTTGCTTGCAACAACAATTGCCAGTGGCGTGGAGAACAATATCTTGCGGACAATGCTGCATTCTCTGCACTGAAGCGCCACGATGGACCAGAGCGTGGATAAGAAAAAGAACTGCGAATCATGTCACCATAGCGAGCCAACTCTTTTACGCATCGCTCCATGTGAGATTGGGCCCGACGGTGACAAGCGAGTTCAGCTCGCCTTGACCTAGTGGTGGTCCACCCCTGGCTGCGAGAACAATACTAGGAGACAATACGATGGCTCGTGGCATTGTTTGGGACGACGATGCTTCCGCAACAGGCAACACCAACAGGCGCGAACAAACGCGCAAGAACGCTCAGGGAACCGTGCCATGTCCCGTAAGGCGGCTGGTATAAAGATATTTCTTCGACCCTGACTTCAATGAGGCTCTGCTTCTCCAAAGTGCGCAACCCTAGTATCGTTACTTGTCGATCTGATTAGATACGATATTACCATTATACCAATCATTCAACCTCATCACAAACCAAGTCATCTTCGCCATGCCGTCATCAAGTACTTCGCAAGTCAAAACCCACGCGCCCGCCGGCGCAGGGAAGAACGATGGTTCCAGGAAGAACACCGCCAGTCACGACGACTTTGCCCGTGGCAACATGAACTGCTGCATCATGTAAAAATTCACTGCTCAGGGCCACAAATATGCTGCCATGTTGGGCTCGCAAGCCTTGAGCATTGCGCTTTGCGACCTTCCATGCGCGGTGTACACGGATTTGCGACAATCAGATGACGAACACGAAGCGAGATGATCCAGGAAACGACAGAGAACGATGAATGTGCTTTTAGAATACGATCCATTCGCTTGAAACGATATGAACGGTACGACTTAAACAACTTTGGCTCTCCGGGGAAGGTCTCGCTCCTCGGACAGTTTTATCAATTTCACACCCCGGATATGATCGATGATTGGCAGGACAACTCTGCATGGGACCTGACGGATTGTCGGAATGGCATCGAGCAGGGGTGACATCCTTGTAATGATATACTATTTCTTTTCTTATACCCAGACATTCATGAAGCGAATGTTCGTGGGCTCACGTACCGCTTCAACAACAAGCGAATGAAGCTAGATACGAAACCTCAACTTGCAGTCTCTACTGTACGCCTATAAATAATAAGGGGGAAGGCCAGGAAACAAAAGAAAGTCATAAAGATATGTGCGAGAAGATTCCAACAAGTCCTGTTACTCTCTCTAGAAAAGAGAAGACTCGTGAATGTGGTACGCCGAAGGAAGAAATCATGTTGAATTAGGCCTGAAAGGACCTCGAGTTCTGTCTCTTGTCTCTTTGTCCAGTGTGATCAGTCTGTTACTGTCTGTAAAGGAAGCATTGTGTGATTATTGTAATTATTATCGACTGCGCACAATAGACGTATAGCTTGACTCAAATTTATGAGTCTGTTGCTCACACATTTGTATCCTAATTTCTGCAGTGTTTCATGCATCGCTCGCGGTTGAGTGGTTGCAGGGATTCATTCATGCAGCCTTTGAAGAGCCCAAGAACTTCCATGTGAGCCTCAGCCAACACATAGGGAACTTCCAAACTCCAGTCTCTTGAGTAGGTACGTACCGGCTTGGCGGGGTGCTTCAGTCGTCTTTACCAAAAGGGGCAAGACGCTTCAACTGGGGGCTTGTCGAAAATACGTACAGTACGAAGTACCTGCAATCAAGAATGAAGAAGGCGGTGGGGGTTCCTAGCATGGCAGAAACTTACATTTTTTCAGAAAGTCTTGCCGAAGCAAATCGCTGAGGCCCATGTGAAGCCGGTTCGACGTACAGGATATACCACTAAGAACCCCGCGTCTCGACTCACCCACAATGGTCACAAAAAGCAGATTGCGAATGGCCCTGGCTGCCGAGAAGGGTGTCGACTTTAAGAAGCTCAAGCAAGAAAAAAAGCACAAGGAGGCTCTCAAGCGCAAGAGGGTGTCTGACGAGCGCGGGGCATCGCAAGAAGAAGAAGACGTCGACGCTGTCGAGAACAACGACTCTCAAGGCGACGATGACGATGAGCAAGGCGAATGGACGGACGAAGATGAAGAAGAGGACGACGAGGACGACGAGGAGCTCAAAAACACAAATGTTTGTTGATTTTCCTCTATGGACCCAATCAGAGACCCAGTGGACGTTGACTGACTTGTTCCTCGCTTTGCACAAATCCAGATGGATCTAGATGCCGTCGACGATAGCGATACGTCCGAATCCTCAATCGAAATGGAAAAGAAGCTGCCAAGGAGCGCTGTGAAGTCGAGGCCAGAGCGGAACGCAAGAGCAGCCAAGGACTCCAAAGCGAGAGCTGCGCAAGATGAAGACGAGGAGGAAGATGAGGACGAGGAAGAGGACGAGGAGGATATTCCCGTATCTGATCTCGAGGAGCTTGACGACGAGGACAAGGAAGATCTCATCCCCCATACCCGCCTGACCATCAACAACACGACAGCTCTCAAGGCTGCTCTCGACCGCATATCCATCCCCACCGACAAATCCACACCCTTCGCCACCCACCAATCCATCGTCGCATCTGCCGACATCGCCGAGTCGGTCCCCGACGTGTCCGACGACCTGCAGCGCGAGCTGGCATTTTACTCTCAGTGTCTCGAGGCCGCGCGCCTCGGCCGGTCCAAGCTGCTGGCCGAGGGCGTGCCCTTCTCGCGGCCCAAGGACTACTTCGCCGAGATGGTCAAGGAAGATGCGCACATGGAGAAGGTCAAGGCCAAACTGGTGGAGGAGGCGTCGGCAAAGAAGGCCGCCGCCGAGGCGCGCAAGCTGCGCGACCTCAAGAAGTTTGGCAAGCAGGTGCAAGTGGCCAAGCTGCAGGAGCGTCAAAAGGCTAAGCGCGAGACCCTCGACAAGATCAAGACGCTCAAGAGAAGTGAGATCCCCCCCTTCCCTGGGCCAGTCTCCCTTCACACAACGCGTTGCTAACCCGGGATACCGCGCACAGAGCGACAAGAATCAGGCGCCGGCGACGTCGGCACCAAGGAGGCCGACATGTTCGACGTGGGCGTCGACAGCGAGATTGCAAAACACTCCCAACGCGCCGGCAAGGGCTCCTCGGCCGCCCGCGGCGGCCCTCACGCGCGCAACTCCAAGCGCCAGAAGAAGGACGAAAAGTATGGCTTCGGCGGTAAGAAGCGACACGCCAAGTCTGGGGACGCCCTCAGCTCCGGCGACCTCTCGGGCTTCAACGCCAAAAAGATGAAGGCCGGCGGCGGCGGCGTCGCAAAGGGCAAGGGTCCCGCCCACAAGGCCTCGCGGCCCGGCAAGGCCAGGCGGAAGTCCATGGCCTCGAAATGATGAGGGCGTTGGGGCCAGGAGAGCGATTGATTATATAAATTGGGATCCCTTCCGGCAGCGCCTCTCTTACGTGTCGTTCGAGGCTTGCGCGCGGGTAGCACTTTATAGACGACGTCGCGTAATGAAGTGCGTTTGGGAAGTGCATACGAATAGTCAAGGCACATGCGTGCGTGTCAATTATGCCTCGCATCACTCATCTATAATAGCCTTTGCCTGCGCGTGCAAGGCCAGAAATACGCGTAGCTTGAGTGATCATTTCCATGCCATTCACCTGATAACTTAGCAGGGACCTTTCATTGCTCTCCTCGAGATGTTGGCCAAGTCAGCATCCGTTCGGATGCTGACTTGTATTCGTACTGTACATGCGTCGAGTAACTTCTGCATCCGAGCAGAATCTTTGATCGACTGCAGTCACTGTCACAGGGACCAAAAGCCTTTCTCTGTACAATAAGAGAGTCTAGCACCTTGGGATCGAACGACTTGAGAGACGAAAACCGCACGTAATACGATTCTTCTTTACTTCTGTGGAACAGTTTTCGGAGTACGTGACCGTCACCTGTGCGTAAGCACAGCGAGTCGATAATGTGATGAAGCAGTGTGTATACATTCCTATACATGCGAGTATATATGCGATTTCCGGAATCCATTCAAGTGAAATCTGAGAAGCCATGTTCAAGCCCGTTTGAGCAATGCAAGGCTGTGTAGAGGCCCATTGGCAGTTTTGGGCAGCCCAAAAAGTACGTAAGAGGTCCAAGAAAAAACAGGTCGGGTTTCCCACAATTTACCTACGTGAAATGCCTATTGCAAGTCCTTGACGCCTGAAACCCGTGGTATCGAGAAGAAATGCCGTGCGCTGTTCAAACGCTCTGCTGCGCTATGCAGTTTGCACACCGAATCAAGTCTTGTGTGTTGGAAAAACAAATCGTGACCGAAAGCTGTTTCGTCGAGTGCTAATGGCCGTCAAGCGTGCGGCCCATTATGTGGCGGCCACGCACCAGTGTCGGTGAAAAGCCCAAGCACTCTTTTGGCAATCTTTGCTGCAGTATTTTGTCCGCCTGCAACGGCGGCACTTCGCGAATTGTCGCGTGTACTCTTCCCATTTCCCACATTGATACCATGCACATTGTCGTATTCCGCCACGGGTATCATCCTTGCGACAGAGGTTACGCATGACGACTCCAGCCCAATATTGCATATCAGAGCTGTGGTATCTCATGGTAAATTTCTCGACTAGAGGAAAGAGGTTGAAGTCGTTAGGAAGAAGGTATTCGTCGTCCGCAGTCGGTGCGGCCTCATCTTCGGACAGCTCTTCCTCCTCATCGTCGAGAAGCTCTATATTCTTCCCGATTACGAGGCCTGGCACTAGGTGGCTTTGTTGGAAAAAGGGGCGTAGGCCGCAATACTTGGAAACGTAGGCGAGAAGCTGCAGCGCCATAAGCACATCCTCTTCGCGAGGCATCGCACTAAGCAGCTGCGGGTTCGTAACAACGTGACGATCGAGCAAGTATCGAGGGACAACGGGAGCATGTCCAACTGCTTGCGGGGGTGCGCCCATAGTAGGCGGCCTAGGCGAGGAACCCATGGTGGTCACTGGGGTCTGGGCGACATTATTGCCGATGCTACCGTCGATCGGGGCGCCGCGATGTGTGATATTAAAAGCTCCAGTGTCCTGATGCGTTTCCGACGCGGTTGGATTGTTCAACTCGAGCGCGGCGCCGGCAAGCATACTTTCGCCGTCGTCCATGGAGATATCCTGAATGCCAACCGCTGACGGCATGTCTGCGGTACCGGTCATCTCGGTATCGGGCAACTCATCTGATGGTATACCGTCCGCATCAAGATCGTCCGCCTCGGCCATTGAGTTTTGATGCCTGATCGACGGGCGCCTTCGCTGTCGATCTGGGTTTTCCATGTTCATGGCTGGGCGTACAGTAGGAGAGCGGAGTTGCGGGGGCGGCAGAGGCGTAGTTGGAGAGTTCGGCAACGATGTCACGTCAGCTTGGCTTAGGGAAACCATAGATGCCAGGCGTTGGATATCGCGAACAGGGCGGCGACGAGTGGGCTCAGGCCTCTCCCGAGCCGCCTCACCGGGAAAGTGGAACGGATAAATGGGCGAGACGTTCGTGGGTAGCCTGCCATCAACCAGGCGAAAGTTGTTGACGTGACGGGTAGGGGTGATGACGGGACCGCCCGGGGAAGGCAGAAGGCCCCTAGCGGCAGCAGCGGGAACGATATCTCCACCAACCTGTTCAGCTGCAGTCGACGGACCGGCATATGTAGCGGAGACATCGATGGGAGGCGGTCCGTTTCTGCGATTAGATCGCTGCTCTACCTCGGCGCGACCGGCGCGATTGGTGAAGCTGGACGTTGTCTTTGCACCCCGATGGTCATGGCTTCGATGGCGGCGGTTGTGATGATCCTGTATCTGCTTCTGATTGGCCTCTTCGGCCTTCTCCCGGCACCTGTCGATGATCTTGACGTAGTTGTCGAGGATGGTAGCGATGACAGGAACCATGTCAGCCTCGACTACACGCGTTCGCACACCTTCAGTGCCTCTGACACCAATGTTCACGACGCACTGAAACGCGAGATTCCACTTCCACATGCCCATCAAGTCCTTGCTTCGGCCTTGCTTGAGGATACACACGAGGCGTTCGATGCCTCCATCAACGGTGAGAATATCGCGGATGCGAGCGGACGAGGTGGTGAGGTAAGCAAGATGGTTGAGAGAGTTGATCAGAGGCAGTGTGGATGTACAATCGAGGGCGCGGCGGTCATAAAGTGCTGTTGTGATGGCGACCGACGCCTTATTGGCGTTCGTAACGCTGAAATTGACTTCCCTCATGATGGATGAGGAGCCCAGGAAGGGGATTTAGACAATGTGTTGAGGTCGGGTCGTCGAAGACCAAGGTGTTGATGACAATGCGTAGCGCCCAAAATCCGAGGCCCCCTCTTCCGATGAGAGGGAGTCGCTTCAGATTGAGGCGATGAAGAGTGTATGAATATAGGATCGACGGATGAGAAGTGGATGGGCGAAAAACGGGATCGATAAGGTCAGGGTGGCCTGCGATCGGTCGAATCGTAAAGTCTTGTCGACGATGGATGGTGGACAGACGAAGCTGACGAAGGCGGTGGGTGAATCGATCCGACCGCCGCAGCAAATTAGGCTATTGGGATGATGTGAAGGTGCTCATGGAAGAAGAAAAATCGAGAGGAGGGCGAGCAGGCCTGAGAGCAAAGGACAAACGGCTCGGGCGTGTGATGTTTCAGTCAAGGACTTGGTTTGACGGAGACCGAGACAGAAGAGACGAAAGAGGTGGGAAGAGGTTGAGGAAGGGAGGGAGGCGTTAGTCGAGCAAAGGGAGCCAAAGTAGAAACCCAAATGCCTCAGCTTCAGCTGGCAGCAAGACGCGACGGGCTCTGCCAAAGGCGACGATGAAGATGGTTGAGAAAACGGACAACGCTGCAGAGGTTGAAGGTATTCGGAGCGGTGGTGGCAAACGACATGAGCAACGACGATTGCAAAAGGCAACCTAAGTTAGTAGAGCCGTCGTCTCGTCGAAATGAAGACAAGGCGAAGGGGAAGGGGGGGGGAGGCGGAGAAGGGGGGAAAATGGCGAGGGCTAGGTTCAATGTGGTGGCTAACTGCGGAGGTTGGCATGAGACGCCTTCCACTGCAACGTCAGGGCCTCCAGTCCCGTTAGTGGCCCGTCTAGGTGCCTGCTGGGAAATACACCTTCTGGAGGCTGAAGTATATCCAAAGGTACCTGATGGGTATCGCTTGACCTCCAGGCGCGGCCCTTTGTTTTCCATCCAGTGTTTTTCCAGTTCCTTGGTCTCGTGCTGATGTAAGCCAAGGCCTGATTGGCACGAGGTGGGGAGAGGTAGGTACCTCATGCAGTCAGTTCTGTGAGTAGATACCTACGTAGAAACTTTACCTCCTCGCCTCTCCACAATTCAAGTTAGCGGAGAGCCACATCAGCTGGCAACCTCCAGGATGGTACCGTAGCCACCCGACCTGGCCAGGGACACGCCGCCCAAGGTATAAGCCTACGATACCATCTGAGTTCCGTACTAGGTAGGTAGGAAGCACATGACTTGTAAAGCGTGCTCTCAGCAGTGAAAATAGTCTGCGCCCGTAGGCTCTGTTGCGAAAACCAGATATTAAGACAACTGTGCACAGCGTGGTTCAAAGTGTATTCCTCTCTGGTGCCTGTGCTGGGCGGGGCTGGACAGATGGTACTGCGAAGGTACTCAGGGATACCCGAGGCCGGAGACAGCGGTCGCAGACCGCGCGACCAGTGACGGGTATCGATCCTAGACCTCTCGGGCCGCTGGAGGGAGCACCGCACGTTGGGAACGTGCCGGCCTTGGCGACAGGTTCCGCGTCGAGCGTTGCACCGTGGAAAGGGCACCCTCCCGCAGCGGTCCAATACAGTGTCCACGGGAGAGCTACCGGTACAATATTGCCCTCGATACGGGCTGTGACTTCCTTTGTGCAATCCAGTAAGTCGACGACATCGGTTGCTCGCCCATTTGGCTTCAATCCTTTCCAAATATTAGTCAATTACAGCAATCATCAAACTTGACCCAGATACACCATTTTGTGCATTGCTCATTTCTGCATGTCCCCTTGGCAGCCCTCTGGCCACTTTGGATGAACTCGGTTGAAATTACCCGCCAGCGAGATCCCGATGGAGACGAAAGAAATGAGCCCGTGGTCGGGGTCCTTTCCAGTATCAAATCAGCACTGAAAGCACCGAAAGCCTCGAAGTACCAACAGTTCGTTGGTTGAGTGATATAGCGCACCCTTTCAGGAGCACTGTACCGTAGCGACACAGGCAACAGGTCTCATTACGATAGATTGTCCGGGGGCGGCTTTTGAATGTACAGCAGTCGTAGGATGTCCTACGAATACCCAAGGTAGGTCCTAACCCTAGGTGGTCATTGGTGTACGCCATAAAGTCCATCCTCTCGGTGAAGACGGCCAGCGATGAGGTGCCAATGAAACGGATGGCTTGTTATCAAAGGTCACAAATCAAGTAGCATTCTTTTCCGGGCCATCATCATATCGACCCGCCGGCTCGAGAAGCCGAACATCGGGCGGATCCAGACTGATGATTGTGGCAATCGCCGTCCGCTGCTCTCCGACTCGCCTCGGTCGAAACGAACGCCCTGGCGCCTTCTTTTTCAGGACAGCCCCTTGTGCAGACAGATATCCAAATAACCAGCATGACATCGCAGATGGGGGCGCCGCCGCGATACCGCGGGCATCTGTCGCTTGCAAAGGGGCGGGCCGCGCCATCGGCTCCACAGTTTGCTAGCTGGTCAACTTACTGTGTGAGGCACCGCCACGTCCGCGCACATGACGCGGGCGCGTCTGGCTTCCAGTAACACTTACTCCCCCCATTCCCCCAGTCCCAACCCGCTCTAGCCCGCATCCGGCAGCCTGGAAAGAATCGGTGGCACAGTGCTAATCGTGGAGGCGAAATTCAGTGAGAGGCGATCCAGTCACGCTCGGCCGTCTTGCTCCCTTGCGTCCCGAGCTGAGAGAATCAGCTGCCGCCGTGACGAGGTGCATGACCTCTGAAACGACGAAACCCGATCCTTCCTGCAAGGCGGAAGCACTCGACAAGCACGGTAGAATATTAAGGCAATCGTGATGGCGAGCTTGTCCCGCATTTGTAAAGCACCGCATCTGAGGTGTCGGCCCTTGTTCGATGGGCATCTGCTGTCTTGACTTCGACGTTCCTCGACTCTCGACCACTTGCCCTTGGCCTCTCCTCCCAGAGCTTCACCTTCTGCCTATCCCTTCTAGGGAGGTAGCGGCTTCACCATCTAAGACAGGTCGTAGATCCATCTCATGGCCACCTCAAGGATTGATGCAAAGTACGTCATCGCAAAATATTTCTCTCTTGGGCCATTTCTCCAGAGCGCTCCAGATGTAGGTTTTGACTGGAGATTTTGATAGTAGCTTAAACCCGCTCGAGACGAGCCTTTGAATCTTCCTTGAGGTCTTACCGAAGGTGGAAACACGAATGGGTGAATGCACGGTAAGCGCATCCATCGACTGGCGGGTACCAGTCAGGCTCCTGGAAACAAATACCATGCTCGCCCTTCCGCAGTCCCTGGCGTATTCCGTACGTACATGTTGCAGGCACTGACACGATGGAGCTTGATATGAGCGCCGCCCACATACCGCGCTTCACCCAGATTTAATTGTGGTAGCCGCCTTCATTTGGTACAGTCGCAGTTGACCGTGTCACCAATAATCTCCACGACGGGAGCGACATGCCGATAATAAGGAAGGCTGGTGGACGGTGCCCACAGCTCGACAACGAACACCGGAGCTCAAAGTTGGCGCGCGCTGCCATCTGAGACAAATAGTTTTGTATTTCCGCGTTGCTTATTCGGTGATCATGTCGTGAAAATCGGCTAGGTTATACTTTCGCGAGCCTTGTGTTGTCGGGATCTTTCAAACTTGATTGGATTCACTATGCATAGGCCAGACACGGTCGACGAGAATCTATTATGAGGTCTCGGCGGCCGTATCCTGATGGCTCCTTTCCGTCGGCCAATCGTCAACAGGAGCAACGGACTCTCTTATCGAAAGGGAAATTACCTCTGAAGGTGTCGCACGGGCGCCTCTCGTTTAGACAGCAATTTCGTGCTGTCGAGGTATCGCGGTAGACAGTGACATATGACCGGCGATGGAAGTCAGAATTCCGGCGACATGAGCCCTCGCTACCGAGCTCGAGCTCGACCCTAGAAGTAAGGAGGTCGGTAGTGAGAATGTTGAAGTAATTTCGGGGAAGCCCAGAGCAGAGCACACCAAGCGCTTTCAATCACCACTGATTTTTGCGTGGCGAAAATATTTCATGCCAACCCAGGCAACGACCACCCAAACCCAAGCCATGACTCCTGTCATGATGATGAGTGCAGGATAATATCCGACGATAGGCAGAGTCGGATCGTCTTCAAGCTCGGGCGGCGCGTAGGGTGTTTTCCCGACATCCCAAGCCCAACTCCATACGTCCAAACAAGACCCCATGCCCATGACGAAGACGAACCAGGTGACCGTGAGGACAACCCACCCCCACCATTCTGTCTCTGTATAATCGCACTCGACGTCTGGGGTCTGCACAGCAGTCGTGGATATGCCGCCGTAGGACAACGGTGACTTGGCCTGTTGAAACGACCGCTGACGATTAGCAGTCTCCCGATTTGCCAAGTAGGAGTCGGAGCCCGAGGAAAGAGACAGGGACGCGCGCGGTGGCGGCGACGCCGAAGGCATTTGCAATATATCTTCTTCGTCTGTCGTTGAAGCATACAGACTGGTGCGCTCTCCGTCCCTTTCACTCTGCGGACCCGTTGTAGCGCTTCCCGAAGAGCCGAACAACAGCGACAACCTATCTTTTGAATCATGGCCGAGCGCATGATCTTCCGATGGTGATTGAGGCAGCCCGGCCAACTTGAGGCCGAGAGCGTCATGCTCAGCCATGGCGTGGTTGCCGTAAGATGTAGTGTCGGCATCGAAATCGACCGCCTGCCTCGTGTCCAGCACCAATCTGTCGTCCCTAGCATCACGCTGAGATCCTCTCCCTAGAAGAGCAACCTTTCTAAGGGAACCCCTTCGCCGCCGAGATCTGTGTGGTTGCACATTGAGGGCCGGAGTGGGCATGGGAGCCGGGATCTGTTCGTCGTCGTCATGCTCCTGTCCCAATTTCGTATCGACAGGAGACCTGAGGAAGGGCAGTCTCGAAAGCAGGCTCGAGCCGGATGGTATTCTGCGATGAGAAGAAGAAGGGGATGCCGGAGAACCGTTGTGCTGTTGGCCGCTGAAGCTTGGGATTTCTTCCATGACGCTATGATGCCGAAGCGACTGAGTGAGCTGGCGTAGAAGCCCGGGGGGCGTTGTTTTATGTCATGAAGTCTCCAAGGCGGGCAGAAGAGGATGGGATGAATAGGTCGATAATCGAGCGAGTCGCGAGGCAGCGTAAAGCCGTAACCGGAAGGAAAGCAACGTCGCGTGGGAATTGAGCGTCCGGCTTCCCAGCCAGGCCAGACTGCGTGCGTTGGCTTGGAGATAGCTGTGATTGACTTGCGATGTTGCAAATCGTCAAAGCCCGCGCATAAGTAATAGCTGGGGTGTTTGCTGGTGTCCAATGTCGGTTCATGGGGCCTCGGAGTGCAGGAGGTCAGCCAGTACCAGTACTCGCGATAGGCCCGAAGTGATCGTCAAGACGTCGACGCATTGCTGTGTCGGTGTTCGATGGGGAAAGTGAGCGAAGGGACTTGAGCGCGACTTTCTTGCATGTAGGAAGTCGCCAGGCTGTTCCCCCTGCAGAAAGGTATCCTTGGTGTTCTCTTGCCCCCATTTGTGCTCCACTCCCGCAACCCTTGTCTTCGGGAAGAGTCCAACACGTTGAGCTATCAAGGTACCGGTACCTACTTACCTACCTAGCGACCCATTTGCAAGCGTTCTCCCGTGGCCAGCATGGACTGACTTGCAGCCGGTCGCATTCGTTGTCAACTCCCATGCTATTCAGATCACCGATTGCTTCACGCGCGCTCTTCTAAAAGCGAACACGCTTCCTCGTTCGACGGCTACACGATACACATATACCTGTCACCCATTCTACGCTCCGTGTCTTATCTTGAAGAGCCACAGTCTCGAAGCCGAAATCAGCTTGCGCAAGGAGGGCCATGGACGGAGAGGCATGGCCCTGATGTCCCTATCACCAAACGCATAAACCTCGAGAGTACCCTCGATTCTTCAGACTTCGCATTCGAGATCTTCTGGCCTATGGAGCCGTTCAGTAGCTCGCCCGCCGCTGCTCGAACCCCGCCGACATTCATCGTCGACGATATAGACGGCTTCGACGAGCCATCTGGCGTTCGCGCGGCGCAGGAGCCGTTCCCGTCGTCTCCTGCTGCCTCGACCCGTCTATCTCCGCGCTTGTCGCCGGTCATGTCGAGCGATGGCGAGGCAGGAGAGGCCTCATCGGCGGCCGCCACTCCGAATCCCTTCAACTTCAAAACCCAAGTCATATCGGCTTCACCGATCAAATCTGTACGATCTCCTCCTGCCTTGGTTTCTCTTCGCCCTGGTTTTGGAGATGTCAAATTCTCATTGGGCTCTGCGCTGACCAGGCCATAACACAGAACATTGGCCAACGTCGCGGCCATCGGTACAAGCACAGCAGTATTTCGACGCAACATCAAATCTTCCAGGAGCCGCCGCAGAGACCGCCGCCTGTTCTCCCCGCGTCGCTTCCGATACCGACTGTGACGGAAGCATGGAAGAGCATGCATCGCGATCAGCGCACACGGTTGTACTGGAGCTTGTGTCACCTCGCCGTTGCGACTTTCATATTCTTCAGATCTCACGGCTCCCTTGCCGCAATGGCTCTGTCCCACCTTGTCTTTTTCGACGCTGGTAGCGCTGCTGTCTGTGTCGCGGTCGACGTGCTCGGCAATTTTGACGTCTGGCGACGAAGCAGTATCCGTCATCCCTTCGGACTCGAGAGGGCAGAGGTGCTCGTGGGCTTCGCCCTCTCTATCTTCCTCCTGTTTGGAGGGTTTGATCTCGTCTCTCACAACCTGAAGCATTTCCTGGAATCCATGGGCAATCACGAATCGCATCACGAACATAATCATGATCATGGCCATACAACGCCAGGATCCATCGACTTGGTTGCTGCTGTAGCCATAGCGAGCACGTTGGTCTCCGCCTACGGCCTAAAGAACCATGCGCGTATAGCCAAGGTGATGCGCGTCTCGTATCTGGCAGCACTTCCCAGTATTCTGTCCAACCCATTTCACTTCTTAACACTCTTCTTCTCCGCGTTGATTGCTCTGCTCCCGCTGCTTTCCATCTCACTATATGCCTGGCTGGACAGGCTGATTTGCGCCGTCATTGCTTTGGCCATGTTCGGTTTGGGTATACGCCTCGCGATCGCTCAAGGCCTCATGCTGCTCATGTCCTACGGGGGCAGCAGCGGCAATTCCGGGGTCACGTCGGTCTTGCGCGAGATTGAGGCAGAGTCTGCCGTTACCCATATTGACGACGCCCAGTTCTGGCAAGTGAACTATGCGCTGTGCATGGCCAGTATTAAGGTTAGCGTCGCCAAGGGGTCCGACGAAGTGGCATTGGGCAAGCTGCGGAACCGAATCACGTCGCTGATTCAGAATCGTCTCGGCGAGGGGTATGGAACAGGCGGCAACATTAGGTGGGAAGTTACATTGCAAATGAACATGGAGAATGGTCCTTGATAGAGGACACGAAAGACAAGTCAGAACAGGTCCTGTGGAATATGGTAGCGATGGTCATACAGAATCAACGAAACGCGAGGTATTATCTCGTTGCACAATATGGACAAGCCATAGGTATGGCAATGAACCCGGGGATGCCATGTTCTCGTCAAGTAAATTTCTGTTGAGAAGGGTTCCTTATTCCCATCTTTACAGTCGCGGCTTTCCATCTCAACCGTCGACAGTCCATCTATAAACCCATGCGCGCATGCCAAACAGGGAACTTCAAACATACAAAAGGCTGAATGAGCGAGGTTGGTGCCAGCATCGACTGTCGCTCCAATTCTCTAATAAATCCTGGGGAGGTATGCCGTACATCAAATCAAAAAGGTGAAGGGGGCTTTCAAGCAGACAAACTATGCCGTCCCGAGAGGAAACTTCGTGAAACGTTGACACATCATCGCAACCCACGATTCGAGCCATGCCCGAGGATCGTGAGGGTTCTAGAAAATGCCCCATCGTCCACGGCCCTTTTCTGGATCACGTCTCCGCCCTCCAGCCATTCTCTCCCGTTCCCGACCTTCGAGCTGCCGCAAGCTCTCCATTTTCTCGAGGACGAGCTCTAGCATCTCCTTACGGCGTATCACCTCGAGATGTCGACGAATCTTGGGGTCTTCCTTTGCAAACTTCTCAATGTCAGCCTGGGAAAGGTGGCGTCCAAGCCGCAAGTCGAGTTCTCGAGGAAAATTGTAGTAAAATTCGGAAAGCAGCTCGACGTTGAGGAAGAGAACGGCGGTAGCCGCTAGCTTTGAAGCTGTCACATCTAGGAAAACTTCCGGACAGTAGTACTTGTTCTTGACTGTGGCGCACTGCTTGGACTTGATGGCGAGGAGACGCATCTTGATGATGTCTGCCCGGTCGCGTAAGAAAACTGCCTCTCGACCTGCTGCGCAGTTAGTAATCATCATCATCATCATCATCATCATAATAATAATCATCACTGCAGCCATGCAAGGGGGTATCTACCTTTACCAAGTAGTGCAGCACTGAAGCCTCCGGCGCCGCTCTGTCCGTCGCCTTCAACGACGATGTCACCCTTGCGTGCCTTGTCGACGAAGCCCATGACCTCTCTGAGCTTTCGTCGACCACCTACTGTCGACTCGAGCTGACCAAGTGCGGCTTCGCAATCCTGCAGTTCCTTCTTGAGCACATCCCCAGCATGTTGCCGGCCCTGGCTCCACTCGCGCTCCTCTACATCAACTTCAAACTTGAAAGGCTTGATGCAATTCTCAACTTGATCACTTGTGCTGTAAAACCTCTCATTGAGAATGGCAGCGGCAGCCTCCTTGATGGCCGTCTTGGCGAAGGGGTGGCTTGCAAAACTGGAATTATTGAGTAATCTGTCGATATGAGTTTGGAGGGAAGTGGCCACAACTGTAGTCGCCAACCGCCCGACGCCGAGCTTGGTCAGTGAAGAGACGGAGGCATCCAACTGTCGATGCCAGTAAAGTGAGGCTGGGTCTGCCTTGGGTAGGTCGGCAATTTGATCTGGTTCCGTTGGCGAGGCGGAAAGGTCTCCGATAGGTTTATTCCAATATCGTGCTGCCAACAGGTTGAGAACCTTCTGATCCAATTCGTTCTTCAACAACTCCCTCATTTCAGGACGCCCGAACTCATCGGCAAACTGCTTGAATGAGTGCTTGAAGGCGTCAAGGCTCTCCGCCAGATAGGATTCCGCCGAGAGTGGCCGGTCATTGTATTGCACCTTGAACTCATACGTTGCTTCTTCCAGTTCCTGTTTGATAGCATCACTAGTGCTCTGTAAGCTCGAGGACATGGTTTGCTCCAAGACCTGCATCAGCTTCTTCCGAAGAGTGGGTGTCCCGACATTAACGCCTGACTCTGAGCCATACTCCGTGGGATGAGACGAGAAGAATGATCTCTCGTGTTTCGCAATGACGGACAAAGGATTAGTCGACCCCATTTTGAATAGACCAGGAGTTTGAGGGGCCTTCGATACGACACCGACGTATCCTAATCGCAAGGGGTACTGTTTATCGTTTAGAATGGCTGCTCCTTTGGCGGCGTCGACAAGATCCATCTTTGTTATGACACCGATTGTGCGCTCACCCCGGGGGTCAACCCTTTTGGAGGCTCGCAGCGCCGTCGAATTGGCCAAATCGACATCGGCGGCAGAGATAGCCAAGATTACGTTTGGCGGCTGGATGTATTTGTCGCACAACTCGGAGATCTTCTGCTTGAGCTCTAGAGGCTGGTTCTGACCTACGACTTGGATATATCCCGGAAGATCAATAAGTGATAAATCAGGGACATTTGGCGAGTGAATCGTGAGGTGAATTGGATCGTCGGAAACGCATTCGGCGTCGGAGACGGCAAGGTTGAGTTCTGTCAGTGTGCGTTGAATAGACGAGAAGTCGGTAATGTGCTTGAGGCCAAGATCCGGAAATTCGCCATATTCCTCTCTTGAGCCAGGCGTGTTCACCAATGTTAGTTCGATTGGTCGACGGGTTACCATATTGGAGCCCTTTGGCAAGAATTCGTGACCGACGATGGCCTCCAGGACAGAGCTCTTGCCCGAAGATTGGGAGCCGATTACGACGATAGAAGGAAGAGTCAAAGAACTCGACTGGCCGACCTGTTGCAGGATACTTCGGATCTCGATCATCTTCTTCGTAAGCACCATCATCTGGTCGTCCCTGGCCACTTGACTTTCGTCCCGAGGGTCTTGTTCGCTGGAATCATCGTAACCGTAGGCAGCCGCTGATGCGCCGACCACTGCGGCCGCGCCAGTCCGACTTTGCTTCGGGTCTCCATCACCACCGGGTCCTCCACCGCCCCCAGTACCAATATCTTCGTGAATGCGCAAGATATTCTGTAGCCATTCGGGCACCTCAACCTGCTCGATCGTGTTGTCCCATCCTTGACGTGTCTGCTCGGCGACGTGCTTCGCACTGCCGTACACTGTCGAGGCAGTGCCCAAGACTGTATCTTTGGCTGATCCGAACAGCTCGATGGCGTAATTACTCGCCTCTGCATATTGATCAGCACTTAACCTCTGTGAACCGGGGCGAGGAGAGGAACGAACGGGTTGCTTGATACTGAACCCAGGCAAAGGCGCCGATAGCCAACCCTCCGAACATAGCGGGTATGCGGACAAATTTGACCATTAACTTGGGCAGAAAGCGAGCAAAAGATGCATTCCGCGCGATAACGGCATTATTGAAAGCATTGTTGCCGAACCACATGCGTTTCTGGGTCGCGCGGATCGAGGCATTCGCCCGGAGAAGGCCACCTGCGGGAAACCGATGTAGGCTCCGCGTCGCACTTGCAGATGCGTAGCGCGCGACAGGGCGCTGACCGCCGGCGAGTATTCGACCATTCATTGTGTTGGAAAGACGACGTTCTCGAGTAGTCGTGATCGATGACTTCGGGTCATGGACGGACGCTCACCAGGCCCCAACGGAAGAGCGGTGCTGGGCTTGAAAGAGGGTTTGCATGGGCGATGACGACGAAGGCTTCCAGCTCTGTTGAAGATTGAAGGGACACATAATACTGCGAGGTCTGAAGCAGTTATCTCGAATCATGCACCAAGCGCGCAGTTGTTTTCAATGCGAAGCCATGTCGCGATCCACGGAGCGGCTCGTGTACGGAGTAGGTACTGGCGCGGACCTTGGCGTGCCCGCCGTGTCGCCTGGGGATGAGAGGTAAAGGATACCTTTAGCTAAACCCTGTTCTTACACAGCCAGACAGGTAGTATCTACTTGTAGCCGGGGCGTTTCTGGCGTATGAAGTCGACCCCCCTTCGAGCCCCACCTATCTATTACCTCTGTAATGTGCAATTGCAACGGACTTTTTATTGTACCCGCAGGACCCCCAAAGCTCCGCTATCTCCACGTGAGCCGCCTTATCAGTACCTACAATCGTAACAAAATTTCTGGCAGCGCAAATCCGAGTGAGCGATAACATAGTCAAATCGAGCACTTGACACTTTTACTCGGCTTCAGCCCGCTTGTAACCATGGCGATCCAAAAGAAGCACGGCAAGGGTCGCCTTGATAAGTGGTACAAGCTTGCCAAAGAAAAGGGCTATCGTGCCAGAGCTGCCTTCAAGTTGATCCAGTTGAACAAGAAGTATGGCTTCTTGGAAAAGAGCAAGGTCCTTCTGGATCTTTGTGCCGCTCCAGGCGTATGTCAAATCTCATCAAAGTCCAAATTACAAAGCTGATATCTTGTAGTCCTGGTGTCAGGTGGCAGCAGAGGTCATGCCTGTCAACAGCTTAATTGTCGGCGTTGATTTGGCACCCATTAAACCGATACCCAGAGTCATTACCTTCCAAAGCGACATCACGACCGAAAAGTGTCGAGCCACTATCCGCCAACACCTGAAGACCTGGAAAGCCGACACAGTCCTACACGATGGTGCTCCCAATGTCGGTACAGCCTGGGCTCAAGATTCCTTCAACCAGGCCGAGCTTGCCTTGCAGGCGATGAAACTCGCCACCGAGTTTCTCGTCGAAGGCGGCACGTTTGTCACCAAAGTTTTCCGATCCAAGGACTACAACCCGCTCCTGTGGGTTCTGAACCAGCTCTTCACAAAAGTGGAAGCGACGAAGCCCCCGTCGTCTCGAAATGTTTCGGCCGAGATTTTCGTCGTCTGCAAAGGCTTCAAAGCTCCCAAGAAGATCGATCCTCGCTTCTTGGACCCGAGATCTGTCTTTGCAGAATTAGCGGGCGCAACGCCGAATAACGAAGCCAAGGTGTACAATCCCGAGACGAAGAAGCGGAAGCGAGACGGTTATGATGAGGGTGACTACACCCAGTTCAAAGAGGTCGTCGCGACCGAGTTCATTCAGACTACCGACCCGATTGCGATCCTTGGCAGCAGCAACAAGCTCACTTTCAAGCAGCCACTTGAGGGCGATGTCGCCTTGGCCGCTCTCGACCGGTTACCAGAGACAACATCGGAAATCCGGAGATGTTGTGAAGACCTTAAAGTTCTTGGTCGCAAGGACTTCAAGCTTCTCTTGAAATGGCGACTACGGGTGAGAGAGATCTTTGGCCTGGGACCGAAGAAGGCAGACGAACTCGATACCGCCGAGGAGGTTGCAGAGGTTGAGCCAATGGATGAAGAGCTCAAAATCCAGGAAGAATTGCAGGGCTTGCAAGATAAGGACCAAGCGAAGAAGAAGCGAGAAAGGCGAAAAGAGAACGAGCGCAAACAACGTGAGGTTGTGCGGATGCAACTCAACATGGTTGCGCCCATGGACATTGGCATGGAAGAGTCTGGCCCATTAGGCGAAGGTGCCATGTTCTCGCTGAAAACTGTTGAGAAGAAAACCAATGCCATGCGTCGTCTGGATCGTGGGAAGATGGTGAATGTTGGATCGAAAGATAAGGACGATAAGGATAACGCAGGCCAGAACCAAGACGATGAGGAGAGCGATCCCGAAGAGGATCGACTAGAGCGTGAGCTCGACTCTATGTACGACAATTACCGGGAACGCAAAGCTGAAGCAGATGCCAAGTACCGAGCCAAGAAGGCCAGAGAGCAACGCGGCGACGACGAATGGGAGGGTCTTTCTGAGAGCGGACAGTCACAAGAGAGCGAGTCGAGCGAGCTGGACGAGGATTCGTCCGACGACGACGACGACGATGACGATGCGGATGATAGTCGACAATCGTCGGGTACCCTCCTCCGGGATCTTGATACCTCTGAACCGTCAGGCGACGGTCTTTCCAAGAGAGCGGCGGCATTTTTCAGTCAGGATATATTTCAAGGCCTCGCCGCCGTCGCTCAAGCGACTGAAGGGCCGACAGACGAGGGCGCAGATAAGAAGAAGACGAAACAATCTGTGCAAGATCTCAAGATCGAAGATATCTTCCCTGCTAAGACGCCAGCTTCCCGTGCCAAGCGCTCGGCGGATTTGATCGATGGTCAGGAGGTCGAGACCGCGCAATTTGAGGTCGTGAAGCCAGCAGAGGTTGCCGACTGGGAAGATGAGCCGAAAGTGCGCACAGATGGCAGATATGGTAAGTTGACTCGCTAAAGTCCTCTCGCTTCTCCACATTGGAAGGTCTGCCTTGACGGGATTCAGTACTGACAAAGCTTGATCAGACGTTGACATAATCACGGCCGAAGCTATGACACTCGCACATCAGCTCGCTACTGGCCAGAAGACGACGCATGATGCCATAGATGAAGGCTACAACAAGCACTCGTTCCGTGACCGCGATGGCCTGCCGGAGTGGTTCCTCGACGACGAGACGAAGCATGACAAGCTGCAAAAGCCCATCACCAAGGCCGCCGCACAAGCAATCAAGGAGAAACTGCGAGCATTCAACGCTCGACCCATCAAGAAGGTGCGAGAGGCCAAGGCGCGGAAGAAGTTCAAGGCGGCCCAGGAACTGGAGAAGCTCAAGAAGAAGTCGGATATGCTGGCCAACGACGAGGGCATGACGGAGAAGGAGAAGGCCGATACTATCACCAAACTACTGAGTAAGGCGGCGCGCAAGAAGCCTTCGCAACCAGCCAAACTCGTGGTAGCCAAGGGGCCGAATCGTGGTATCCAAGGCCGTCCTAAGGGTGTCAAGGGACGGTACCGGATGGTGGACCCGAGGATGAAGAAAGAACTGAGGGCTCAGAAGAGGATCTCTCAGCGGAAGAAACGGTGATAGCTACTCATGAGACCCCGATAATTAACCCCGAAATTTCAGGCGGCCGCAATTTGGCAGCCAAAGGCAAATCGCCGTGACCCTGTCTATCATGTGGTGACGTCCTTGGACAAATTGCGTAAGAACGCAGCGAGAGGGTATAGCGTTCCCCCAAACTCCATGTCATACCTGAGAAGAGTGAGATGGTGGCCATTGGCATAGAAAGTTGCAACGGGTGGTTTTTGAGGGACTTACCAGTAGTTCACGGCGACGACGAATCCCTCGCCGTTCTCTGGACAAGACTGAGTGACTTTGTGATACCTGTTGCGAGCCGATGAGACCACTGACGTCTATGCTCCAAAGTACAAGGTGTTTCAGGGCACTTACCACATTGCTGGGAGATAGAGCATGTCGCCAGGTTCGAGGGTAACGCGGAGCGGCCTAGCGAGGTGCGACAAAGGCGTGGCGTTGTCTGCTGGGCGGTCTGGGTCCCATGTGACAAAGGGAACCGCTTCTGCGCCATCGTCGAGACATATGGAGAAGCCGTTGGTCGTGCGGACATATGTCGCGGGAGGTAAGAGCTTCTCGTTCATGCAAGGATGACATAGGGGCGGCAGGAGGACAAACGTCTTCCTACCCACAATCTGGACATAGATGTTTTCAAAGTTGTCCTTGTGGGCAGCAGTCACAGAATGGGAGTTGCCGATCCAGAGATTGATGGCATCGGGGGGTTTCTGCAGGGCTATGCGCGCAAAGGGTATGTCTCGCTGGGCGTCTGGGAAGAGAGACAAGTACTCGTCGCGGAGGTTGTCATTCTCTGTGTTTGGAGTAGCGAGAGATGAGTCTTCTTTCATGTCATGAAAAGAAAGGACGAATACCGGGATGACTGACGAGTCTGCGCATATCTTACCTCGGAAGAGGAGTTTCGTTTAGTATCCTTCTCTTGTTGTATGACGTACTGTAGGAAATCGTCAAAAGGCTGCGATTCTTCGTGAGGCTTTGCGAGGACGGTTTGCTGATGCTCCGGTGAGTAGGTCGGAGAGTCGGCATTGCTACATACGGATTACATTGCGCAATTAGTTTCTTTGTTATGAAGACTATTAACTCTTCTCATCATATTCATCCTATGCGCTGGACGAGCCGGCGACAAAAGAGGCGAATCAAGAAGCCACTATCCCGCTGCCAATGACTAGAGACTCACCCCAGCGGAGTCACTGCCACGTTGATACTGTGACCTTGAAGAGCCGTCAATAGGTATTTGGAATTCCAGTTTTGCGTCGCTTTCCACGACGATGCTCCGCCGCGAACGACGAATGGCGAATTGCGCGAGACGAAGCGCATGAACTCGAGCGGGCTCGGCTCCTCGTCAAGCTCCTCTACGCTCGCGCCGTTGAGCTCGTTGAAGGTGGAGATGAGCTCTTCCAACGCGAGCTGAACTGGCTCCGATTTTGCCATGGCAGGCTTCGCTACTTTTACGCGAGAGTCGAGTCTTCAAAGATGATAGTCACAGTTCCTCGAATGTGCCAAATTTGTTCATGAGAAGGAGCTGCTGACTAATACCCCAATACACCATCGCGTGAAGTTTGATCTTTGAACTGAGTTGACGCCCCGACCAGTCGCCCGCTAATATACCGAAGCTGACGACAGGTACGAGTTCATAATGGCAACCACACGAGATTCGTCGACATGCCCCTTGACAGGAATGTTCTCATCAAAAGGGACCATTTGTATGCTGTTTCGAAATATGTCTACTGGCGGATCCTTCGACACATTGTTACAGTCATAGACATACGGTAGAGCTGCCTGTGATTTTTCGAATCTCGAGCCTGGATGCGGTTTTTGACTACCAAGGATGTTCGCAACGTTGTCACAGGCTGTGAAGAAGTCGCCTTCGAGGGCGCCATCATTTAAGATGAGCAACGACTTCGGCTCTGTCTTGACGTCAACTGTCCACAAATCTCACCACCTTACAAAGGACGCAACTTCGCAGCCATCTCTTTGTTAGGTGATTAGACGGCCTCCTTGTCTCCGAGTTAAAGGCCACTAAGATACAGTGGAACCCTGAGGGGCCGGGCGCGTTCGGGTGTATCAGGTCTTGCGGGCTCAACGTTGGCCGATTTGACAAGGGCGCCAAAGGCGCGTGCGTTCAGCTTAGTAGGGTTATTACTATGCTAACCACTTGCAGGAGAAGACATCAAGTCCTCGAATCGACAACTGTAGACTTTTTGTTCCCCTAGCTGTTCATCACGAACCTAGGATCGTCGGTCCCCCCCTGTACTAGTTTTTGATCCCATCTTCCCCATGGACATCGCCTTGATGTTGCCTGCCATCCGAGCAACCCATGGCGACGGCCCTGTGCGACGGTGTCGAACCAAGACTTAATTATATTTCTCGCGCTCGCGCCCGCCGATGTCATTCATGACGTCAGTAAACCGGCCTCACCACGAGTGTTGTATTCGTCTCTTGGAGACGAGGCATCAAAAAAGAATCGCCGAGTGCCGCTGAGCGCCGAGTACTCACCAAGTCCACGCAACGCCTCTCCCTCGTCTCGGCTGCAGAGAGGCGCATCGTGGCTTGCCACTTTGGCCAAGCTTTTCCACGGCCTGAGCGGAGGCGGCGCCGCCACCAGCAACATCAGGCCGCTCATTGGGTCAGAGGTAATATCCGACAGATCAGAGATGATAGAATCGACAGCAAAAGGGCTGCGTGTATGTATTGTGTCGCAAGTGCCCCAGGACTACGAGTGCTACGCGAGGATCGCAGCGTTCCACTGCTCGTGGGCCTTTTCTCCAGCCTTTGACAGCTCATGCCCTCATCCATGCCCACCCCCACGACTCTTCGGTGCCTCTGACCCTTGGTACAGCATGAATCTTGTCTCTCGTCAACGTGCAGCTGATCAGAACGGATATGACAGCTTCAACCGTCCAATGAACCGCCCAGTGAACCAAGACAAATGCAGCGGCTCCTCCGCGGATGCCCACAACATCGCCGCGTCCCACGCTGGACTGTCACTGAACCGACGAGTAAGCAACCCTTTCTCGGCGAGACAAAGCCTCGGTAGAGTACGAGCAAAGAATGCCGTGAAGGGCGTCCGGCGTCGGCGTTTACAGCAAGAAGTCCTTGAAACAAAAGCCATCCTCATCTTCTCTTTGTGTTCGTGCACATCGGAACGTAGCCTCTCGGAGGGAGGACCCCTGAATGCTGAGATTGCGGAGAGAAAACGCCTATACCGACAGGCACTCTCGGGCATGGCTGATTGCTACACAAAGCACCATGCTCGGACCCTCTCTGTCCGTGTTTCCAGAGGCCCAGAGGCTCAGATGGCCCCAATCCGGCGAGCTGGATCCCTTCCCGTAAAGGACATGGAGGCTGAACGGTGGGGCCTGGAGAATGGCACGCCACGAGCCAATCAGACTCAATGAGCCCTGCTCAAAGCAGTGAATTCGCGATGCGCATCCCGAATGCCATGCCATTTCCTGTCCTCGTGGTAATCCGAAGACAGATACTACCCGAGGCTCAGGCGGCAGAGATAATCAGACCATGATGGTAATTTCGCTACTACGGTCCGATGCATTCCGACAACTTGCAGTCAGCTACCCATTGAACATATTTACAAAATACTCGGAACAAGAAAGTAATTCCAGAGTCACCCGACGGTTAGACCTCGTAGAGGCGCAAATATGTGTAGTGACCACGAAGCCACGCTGAATACTTCCAAAGATGGCATACGCTCACAAAACTGCAAAATCGCATCGAGTTGCCCTAGTCACAGGAGGGGAAAAGGGGGGGGGAATTAGGCTTTTGTCCAAACCCCCATGCGGCCCGTTTCCTTCCTGAATACCATAGGCTTGCCGGGGGTAGATGCCGGGACCCACTCCGGCCGCCGGCCGTCCGCCCTCCGGCCCCACGGGGATCCATCCGACCGAGCGGCCTGCCCGAACGCCATCGATGAACAGGACGTAGCAGGAGAAAGTCGAACCCGCACGGAGCGCCTCTGCCCTCCCCCTACCCCTGGGGATAGCGGCAACAACCGCTACGGGCTGCTGATGGGCCCATTTCGTATTCTTCAGGTGGGCGCAGCTACAAAACTGCACAGACCTTGGGGTGTGTTGACTGTTCTGCCCTATGCCCCCGTTGCCGTCTCCGGGACTGTCGAATATTCACTGCACTCGAGATGACCGGGGCTTCCTCGACCACATCCCACAGAAGACGCTTTGGCCTGGTCGATCTTCATCAACCGGCGGTTGCGAAATGCCATATCATGCCTTCCCATCTCCATTCGCATGTCCATGAATGCTTCCTTTCGTTGTCAATGAGTTTCACTCTCTAATCTCCAGTCACTACCACCGCTCTTCCGTCCTTTCCATACGGACCTTCACTCGTTTTTATTTCATTCAAGACTGAACCGAATGACGGCAACGATAGTCTGAGAAAGGCACTCATCTAATTCCTATTCCCCATTGCATCGCTTCATATCGTCATGTTGCCGAAGCTCATAGCCACGACGTTGGCCGTTGGGTCCGCCACGGTCATCGCCGCGGATCCTTTTCCTATCACCGGCGTTGCAACCGCACAAGGAGCCCCGGTTCCCATGCGACGAGACATCAACGATCTCCAAGCAGAAGCCGGACCCCAATGGTAAGAAAAGTCATGCTCAGATGCCCGTCGAGTCTATGCTGACCGCGGCTATAGGGACCTGTATATACAGGCGCTCGCAGAGATGTACAAAGTCGACGACGCAGATCCGCTCTCTTTTTTCCAAGTTGCAGGTAGGCCTCATCTTCCCTAGATGTAAACTTTTGACCCTCGACTGACGTCTCGAAAGGGATCCACGGCAAGCCGTTTGTTCCATGGAACAATACTGGCGGTGGCGGAATGAACACGGGATGGGGAGGCTACTGCCCTCATGGTGTAAGATGCTGCACTGCCAAGGAACCGCATAAGAGTGAGAGCTGATGATCGTCGCAGGAACCCTTGTTTCTTTCGTGGCACCGGCCTTTCGTGGTGCTTTACGAGGTAAGACTTCACCTCATGTCCACTGTCCGCACTGGGCCTCGCTAATGCCCCCTTGATAGCAAGTCTTGGTCGACCACGCAAAGCGCATTGCCTCGCAGTATCCTCAAGAACAGCGGGACAACTACACGAGAGCAGCAGAGGCTCTGCGTTCCCCGTACTGGGACTGGGCCTCCCCGGCGCAGGTTCCCCCCTCGACTGTGCCCCAGTCCGTCACCATTAACTCGCCCAACGGTTCTCAAACTATCGGTAACCCTCTCATGACTTATCGGTACCCTCAGGCCGTCCTGGACGGCAAGTACGGACCTTGGGACAGCGAGCGTCGGCCAGAGATTGTTCGGTGTCCGTCGCCTCAGTCCTACCCCGACTATGCGAACAGCAACATGAGGCTGCGACCCTACAAGGATCAGGTGGTACGTATGAATCCGTCCAGACCGATGGTGATCATCGCTAACAGGGCCTCTTCTCGGAACAGTATGACATCTTTACCACCTCCGAGTCCTTTTCGGAATTCGCCTCCACTGGTGACCGCGGTGTCAGCTTGGAGCAGATTCACAACAACATCCACTGGGATGGCGCCTGTGGCTCTCAATTCCTGGATACCAACTTTGCCGCCTATGATCCTCTCTTGTTCGTCTTGCTTCTCGTAGACATGAAACGTCGAATCTTTTGGCTGACAAGTGCTCGCAGTATGATGCACCACACCAACGTGGACCGCCTCTGGGCGTATTGGCAGGCTATTCACCCGGATCAGGCGAGCTTCACGGAGCCCTATAGCGGCGGTCCTCGATTCTCGACGCAGTCTGGCACCACCATCACGCCGGACTCGCCCCTCGAGCCTTTCTTCTCAAGAGATTCGCGACCTCACACGACCAGGGGGGTGGTGTCGATTCGCGACTTTGGCTACACGTACGAAGGTCTCGAGTACTGGAGCAAGTCGGAAGACCAGATCAAGCAGGACGCCACGCGGCTCATCAACAAGCTTTACTCTGACGAGGAGGCTGCGCCGGCCGCGCGGAAGGTTCGCCGGGCCGCCACCAAGAAGCGGTATTTTGCGCAGGTGCAGCTCAAGGTCGAGGAGTTGGAGCGGCCGTGCGCCGTCAACGTCTTTGTCGGAGACAAGCGGGCCGGCAGCATTGTCGTCATGATGCAGCCCCCGAAGGGCATGCTCAACGGAGCTGTCTCTCTCGATCAGACTTTTGACTATGCCGGCGGCAAGGGGCAGCCGGCAAAAAATCTCAACGAGTCTCTGCAAATAGAGATTGTCAAGGTACGTCCCACGACTCGCCTCACTTTATTCTAGTAGCAGCCCACTGACGCCTTGAATCTCCAGCTGGACGGTACCCGTATCAACCTTGATTCGGTCCCTAGCTTGAACGTTGAGATTGAAGACGCAGACGTGACTCCGCCCGCAAAGGACGATGAGCTACCCAAGTACAGCTCGCGAACACGGCGACCAGTCAACAAGATCAGTCGCCAATACAAGATCAGAATCTGAGCCTCATCTCGTCCATCTCGTCCGAAAATGGAAGAGGGAGATTCCGCTTGTGGTCCAAAACCCATGTGATATTGGGGGCGGAGAGTGCAAAGTTGGGCCGGGGAACTTTTGCTCCGCAATGCGAAAATGTTTCAGCTCGGGAGCCGCTAGAAACAAGGTGGGCAGACTCGGAGGGGGTGACATGCTGTATCCAGATGCGAAGTATTTAACCAAAGGATCTCGAGATTGGCTGCCACGAGCGTTTCACCCCAGGCTTTCCTCATGCCT
The DNA here is from genome assembly GCA_000472125.2 of Hirsutella thompsonii MTCC6686. Lineage (NCBI taxonomy): Eukaryota > Fungi > Ascomycota > Sordariomycetes > Hypocreales > Ophiocordycipitaceae > Hirsutella > Hirsutella thompsonii. The sequence goes on from APKU01000044.1 coordinate 110,912, forward strand.
TCTCCTCTTCAAGTCCATAATAAGGTTAGGGATATCAAAAAATACTTTTGAATTCATCAGGCACGTCTCGTGTTGAGTCTTGAACACTTCATCAGCGGGAGTTGGACCTTGAGTTGAAAGAAAACGAGTGGTTCCTGGAGCTTGCATAGTACATGGAAAAACAGAAAAGCAGAAAACAAATGACGACGTTGGCGTTTGGCTTCCGGACAAATAACTTGTTCTTACAGCTGCCGATCTCATTGCGGCTCGTTCAGGTCATCCAACGAGAGTAGAGCAGTGTCATTGCAGGCTGCTGAGCCTTGAGATCCGCATTCATTGCAGGAAGCAGGAAGGGCCGCCGCACAGGGAGAAGAAAAGAGTATTTACTGGCATCGATATTGGGCCGCGAAAACCCTTTCACGCCTTCCTCTTTCCCCCTTCGCTGACTGCATCTCAAGAATCTAGACAGGTCTTTTTCGGGATCCATGTCCCGTGGCGTCGATATCGACCTGGTAAGAGATTTTAAGCCTCCTCCAGGGGCCCGGCCTGCTATACGTTAGTTAAGCGAAAGTCGGTGAAGGGTCAGGTTGCCAGGCTTCATCGGAAAATTCTCTGCAGGAGACCTTTTACTTACATGGAGTGAGTAAATTGTCCCGCAGTATCTGATTGATTGATTCTACAGAAAAGGTAGGGGGCCTTGGACGACGTCGCACACAGAGAAGGGGGAAGGGGGGCACAAGCACCATGGGAGTCTCGTGGGGGGGCCAGGAGCTGCCGGTAAATCGCCTCGGGCTGTCAGCGACTGCCGCTGCATCGATGTATTTACTTCGTACCTGCCCTACCTACTTTACCTCACTCACCCCGAGGCGAGGCAGGCAGCATGGAAGCCACCTGACGTATGCACCTTTTGCATGGCAAGTTACTGCGCTCCAAGCTTCTATCACACCTGCCTGTCCGCGTGCACGATAGAATGCGGACAGGAAGTTGCAGTACAGTACGAATATTCCCACCTTAGAAAATCAAGGTACAGTACCTACGAACCTACCTTACAGTACGAGAAGTACCGGTAGTACAATATGACCCCCGGTGCCAACTTGCATGCACGTTCAAGCTCCATCGCCAAGGTCAAAAACATTCCTACCTGACTAGGTAACTTCAGTAGGCCCTGCTGGATCGACGACGCCGCCCGGGCAGGCAGAGTCCAACATGGGGGTGCGAGTGCAGCCAACTTGGGACAAGGAAAAAAAAAAGTACCGAGGAAATCCGCAGGCGCCCGCAGCCAGCTCGTCCGTCGCCGTAGTAAACGCCAAGCTGTCTGGTCCCGGCGGTTTTCCCTGAACGCTCTCTACTGTAGTCCTCCCTCCCACGCCGCATCGATCAAGGGCCAAAAAGTGAGGTACGGAGTGAAAGTACGAAAGTACCCAAGCTAAACAAATCGACACCCTCGTCCATTCATCAATCCAGCCTGTCGCCCCCCTCCAACTTCTCTTCCCTCGCTCACTTCCCTTCTCTCCCTCTGCCTACAATCGTCCTCAATTGACGCGCGCGGGCTCACCGAGTTCTGCTGTCCGCTCTCGGGTACCACAGGTTTCATCAAGTCTTACGACTTCGTCGACTCGGACCTGGTGCCTCGTCTGCAATATGTCATGTATAGCGTCCATCACAACTCCTCACCTACCTCACCTTACTACATAACTCTCTGGACCAGCCGGTACAACCTCGCTGCTCGACCGTCATCGCGTGCGCCGAATTGGCCCTCGACAGGCGCGCGCACGACCTTGCTCTCTGCCATCATCTTCTCCTCGCTGCTTTGCTGGTGGCCCATGGCGGAATCGTAGCCTCCATTCCTTGTTCCAGCTGGGAGAAGAAGAAGGCCCTCGTCAAGTTTGCCAGCATTCGTCCGCAAGCTCCCATCTTACCCCATGATTTGGTATCTCCTCTATCCGTTGCGAGGGTGAGTGATATTCACCGACCATGACCTGCGTAACACCTCGGCAGCCTCATCTGGTTCTTGGCGCATCCCAAAGCTGCTAGATGCACGTCGTTGCACATCGTTGCATCAAGCTTGCTGTCTCCTCCACAGCTAACAAAGCTTCCTGTCCAGGACCACCGAGGCACCTGCCTTGCCATCATCGCATCCTCTGCATACCATCTTTGCTCGCTATGGCCTCTATGCCGCCCGCCATGTCGTTGTCACGCTGCTCGTCTCCATGGCGGTGGCCACGATCCTCATCTATCCCATCCCTTTCTTATTTACTAGCGACGTCATCAATGGCGCCTCCAATCTGCCGCGCCATGTTTGGACCGTAGCCCAGCCGCTAGCCCATGACAGCGCCATTGAACCGGATATTATTACGCGCTCCATATGGGTTCACGCGAGTTACATGCAGGCACTGAACACTGAGCTGCTCGTTTCCGCCCTTGAGCTTCAGGACGAGCTGCTTGGCATCACCAAAAATTTCAGCCCGCGCCGCGCTAGCCACATGCGCTCGCTCCACGAGGAAGAGCATGGTGACAGTCTCACGTTAACCCAGAGGGATGCCTTCCATGTTGCTAATGGACTGACGAGCCAGTCGTGGTTCTTTCACTCACCTCTGCTGTACTGGAGCTGTTCTCGAGAACGTATCTTAGCTGATGAGGACATTCTGTCCACAGTCAACGACAGGAAAAACCAGTCTACGTCTGCCAACGTCACCCTACGACATTCTATCGTTTTCAGCGGCAAGAGATTTGAGGATCGCCGGTTGCTCGCCGCCGACACTCTTGTCATCACCTTATTGCATCTTCGCGACTCGCCTGTCGGCCGTGAATGGGAGAAGAGAGCTCTCCAGCTTCCCCAGAAACTTGGGCATAAATGGAACATCTATCCTCCTGACGGAAAGTCCGCGTCGAGCCGGTTGTATGAGTTTCAGTTCCGGCCCATATCAATCCAGGACATGATCACTCTTGCCCTGGCATACGGTCTTACACTCGGCTATCTCCTCATGAGCTTATCCAAGTTGAGGGCCGTCAAGTCTAAAGTAGGCCTTATTGTCACCATCATGGCTCAAATCATCGTCTCCGTCATGTCTAGCTTTACACTCTGCGCCATCTTCAAAATTGATCTGTCTCGCATCCCACGGGCTGCATATCCACTTGTCGTTCTGGCTATGAGCATTGAGCAGATTTTTCGACTCATCAATGCAGTCATTCTCACGCCCTTGGAGGACAGCGTCATTCACAGGATAAGTCAGGCCTTTGGAGAAGCGGCTCCCATCGCCTTGGCGAGCACTGTACAAAACGTTTTAATGCTTGCAGGCCTCTCCCGCGTGGTGTCGCCAGGAGTTTCCGAGTTTTGCGTCTTTGCCGCCATCGCCATCACCTTCGATTTCTTCTACTTGAGCACCTTCTTCTTGGCGGTCCTCAGTGTCGACGTAAGGAGAATGGAGCTCGGCGATGCTCTTGCCAAGGCGACCATGCGGCGCCAACGCAGCCACCTCCAGGGTCGCATTTCTCGCCGCTCGTGGTGGGATCATATGCTTCAAGGAAAGGTCGCCATGTCGACGCGCATTGCGGGAACCGTTGTTATGTTTGGATTCGTGCTCATTGCGCAGTGGCACTTCTTTGACGACGAGAATTTATTCAGGAAGCTCATTCGGCTCTATAAGGGGGTCGACTCTGAACAATCTGCCGGCACATCAGAATCGCATCTGTTAGAGGACCTTCACCAAGCCAGAAGTCCTGCATCTTGGTTACGGATGCAAGACCACGAAACTGCTCAAGAAGTTATCAACATTATCAAACCATCATCGCACAGCTACGTCGCACGCGTCTACGACCCTGTGGTCTTTGTTCTGAAAAATTCTGATCGAGTTCCACATGTCAAAGAGCCTACCCTGCTCCCAGCGCTGTACGACTTTCTGCGGCATGAGCTGGCACGGTTCCTTGTAATCGTCATTGTTGTGGTTGCGGCCCTTCGTCTGTTGACAAATTTTCTCCTCTGGGAAGACGAAGAGACCATGAAAGATCATCATGAGCTGGATGATGCGCCGCTGCTTACGGTCAACTCCATGGCTAGAGGCCATCGAATGGATGTAGTCTTAATGACAGCCTCTCCGGACGGTTATGTGGTGTCGATAGGTCTTGATCACACAATCCGGGCATGGTCTGTCAAGGGTATGGGGATGAGCTATATCATCGCCAAGGACGATGAGATGACTACCACGTTGTTTCCAGTGATCTCCATGGCCATTGACGACAACTCCACGTGGCTCGCGCTTCTTTCGAAACCAAAAAGATCCATTCACAACAAGGTCTCTTTTTGGAACTTGGGAAATAGAGCGTGGGGACCATCGGTCTGGGCAAGTAGCTGCACGCAACGCCCGGTGGCGCTCTTCTTTGACCCAAGTGCGCCCTGCGATCGCCCTGTACTGCTTATCGTGCAGCAGGACGGTACCCTGACCGAGATATCGGCAGCTCAATCGCTGGAGTGCTCACCGGTGGCTATTTTCCCAAGACAACTGACTTGCGCCCGTCTCTTGACCAAAAAAGGTGGGTTCAGACTTAGTGATACCCTCACTCGCTATCCTATGCCACACCCTAAAATGAGCCGGCTAATTGAATCAATGCAGCAGACAAGTCTACCAGCATACCTGTCATCCTTGCGGTTTCGAGGCAGGGCGACGTGAACTTGGCCACAAGAAGCGAGCAAGGATGGCAAAGTAGTCGTATTACACTGGATGGTCTCGAGGAGCCCGGACTCCATACCATTGAGATTCTACCCGTCCTGAACGTGTTTGTCGTCGGCGCGGGAGATCGCGTTCATTTGATCAACGCCGCCGACGGATCAATCATTCGAACGCTTCGAACGGCGAGAATGCTACATCGCCCCCTCCGATGTGCATACACATGTCACCGGCTTTCACAAGCATCATCGGCAGGTTTGACATCTTTCACGCTTGGCTACGTTGAAGCCGACTCTGGAGATTGCATCTTGCAGAATTTTATTCCCTCGGACGATTGTGATGCGATTCACCTGCAAACACCCTGTGGAGATATCAGCAGTGACTGGTGTACATGGGACGCATCTAAGGAGGTACGAAAGCAGGTGGCGAACCCTGGCGCCTGGGATCTTATATCCGACGGCAGTGCAGTTGGGATCCGGTACAACACCCCTACGAGACGGGCTATGACTACGAACGACGCACCTTCAGGTCTTCGCAATCGATACACCCGATATTCGGCTGAACCAGAACCACTTGAAGGCTGGGAAGTCTGGACAGCGTCAACAGTGGGGAGCAAAATCCAAGGCGATGAATTGCGGCGTCTCATCAACACTGACGATTTGGCGGATCATCTCCTTGTTACCGAGCTCGGACCAAGAGTCAGGGTAGGGTTGAACGCGGTTGCTTTCGGCTTTGGCGACATGATCAAACTTGTGACTATTGGAGGGCAAGTAAGATTCCAGGAGAAGACCGAGACGTTAACAGGAAGATCGGCGACAGCCACAGGATCCAGAAGACGAAAAGCAGGAGTCATACCCAGGACACGAACAAGCAGTCAATGCTAATAATGTGTTGGGACAAGCGATGATTGCTCCCTCACTTGGGTTGTTATTGGAGATCTGCGAGTGTGTTCACGGGCGTCGATGCGAAAACGACGCAGCACGTAACGATAAACCCGTCTTCGCCGACGCTCCTGGGGCTTTCGATCATCTTACTCGGCTGTCCTCGCGATACCACACTCTCGTCTCCCTGTTGATTTGACGTCTTGTCTTGATAGGAAGCGCGGCGCAAGGGGCGCTATGCCAGGCTTATACTGATTCCTCACGACGAAGAAAAGGTCGGATCACGGCTAGATGTGGCCTATGACCGCATTGTATAGTATAATGAGACAACAGATACTCCGTAAAAGCAGTTGTGTATACAAACGTTGAGGGGGCCATTAACGCGTTGGGGCTGGCTAAAGAAGCTGTGATAGCTTGGACAAAGAGTCGACAGGGTGATCGAAGATCGGTACTATATATGCAACGACCGCGGGAGAACAAGCTGCACCAGTCTCTTCCCTTTTACTAGAACGAGTCGATTAAAGCGATCGGCTTTTGACGAGTTTTTCATGTAAACTATGGCAAGCATACAGTATTGCGGCATTTTGTGGGGCGTTAGGCGCCGAGGTCGGTAGAGAGACGTCGGGACAAAGTCGGCCACTGGCGTCGACTTGTTCTTTACTAGACATGAGTATTCGTACAGCAGACACTCACCGCTGTTTCCTGTTGTTTGAAGCGGATCGCTGTCGTAGGCGAGGGTTGATAACAGGAACGAAAAAGGGGGTGGTTGGAATCGCTGATGGTTTGAACTCTGAAGGGCTGTGGACATCAAGCAATACGAATACCGATGTAGACATTCTATTGCAAACAATGTGGTTCCCGGGAGGAGCGCGAACATATTGCAAATAAATAGCCATTCCTCTCCTGTGCAACTGCAAACTGATGCCTCGACTCGAGCGCCTCGATGCCCTCGACGACCTGCCGCGAGACTTTCTCCTCACAGCGGATATTTGAGTTTTGGTGCAGACTGCAGATACGAAGACGCGGATCTTTTCAGGATGCAGAAGCGCGTAAGAAGTACAAAAAAGACATGGTAAGAAACAAGGTCGATGGACGGACGGCAAGGGTTCGCTTTGAATGACGACGATGATCATGGCCAGGCATTGATAGTGGAGGAGTTTTCCAAAAGAATACATCATTTGGACAAAGCTTTTTCGACTTACGGTACTTCGTATAAAAGCACGTACGTAGGTATATAGCTCAAATTGGAACTGGAGTGGTTGGTCGGTCGTGGGATGAACATGAGCATCTGCAGTTTGCAGTGTGCACTGCGGGCATGCAGATGCGTGCACGTACGTAATTTACTTCTTGCTACGAAGTAGTATATCAAACAGATACGAAGAATCCGCGCTTCCTAGGTACTTCGCACATTAGAGTGGGGTTGCATGTATGTACAGACAAATACTGTACTGTATGTGTGATGGATGATGACTGGAGAAGGGAATCGTGGTGGCTGAGCACACCTTGATTGGACTCGACGCGACTTGGACGCGTGCGCCTTTCCATTCAGGCTAGTAGACTTGATCAATCCTTGCTTTTGGACGCAACGGTTGAGACGCAGTCTTTTCATCGTAAAAATGGCGATGCACTGAGCTCTCTTTTTCTCTCTCCCCCTTCGTCCCTTAGACAGTATCGAATCGCAAGTTTCAGGGATGATGTCCCTCAACATCTAAAAGGCAGCACCGACTTACTTCCTGTCATGCTCCCAAGGTAAGCCGCTCGTTTTCACTCTTCTGCTCGTCCTACTCGGCATCTGCTTTGTTACCGCACGCATGGGCCATCACAAAGCCTGGACGCCGCGGCCTCGCATGGACGAAAGCATCATCTGGTGATTTGCGAAGGAGGAGAAAAAAGGTACGAATACAGTACAAAGCCTATTAGGTACCTACCTACCTACCTCTGTAGTGCTTTTCGCGAGGCGGGCAGGGGCGATGCGGTGCATGCATCTTTTCGAACATGGAAGGAGCAGGGGGTCGGGTTGTAGTCGGTTGTTGGTGGCCGCGGCGCCGCGCCCCCCTTCCCCTCTGTCCCCGTGTCTGGGCGGCGGCAGAGTCACACAAGAAGAACATGGAGAAAATGTCCATCGAGATTCGCGGACAAGCACCTTTCAAGCAACATAAACGCGGGACGAGACCTTGACGAGATCACAAAATTGGACCTGCATCATATGTTCTACATGCTCTTCTCCCTCCCCCGAGGAGTTTGGATTGGCTTTCTTGCGCGCACGCAATAGGGGAAATGCCACACGGTATTCTTCCACTTTCTGCAGCCATGTCCGCCGCCACCGACGACGACGACGACGACGACGACTAATCACGCGATCCAAGCCAAACTTCATCTCCGTCCATTCGCGAAATCTGGTCCAGGTTCGCATCGGCTTTCGCCTCACTTGCATCCCGCTTCATGCGCATCTCCAACCTGCCGGTTCCTCTGCTGCCACCCCATGGGGGAGTCCTCGACTCGCGTGGATGACCATCTTGGTCTGTCCGTGGACCGAAATGGCGTGGCTCTGTTGTGCCGCCATCTTGCAGGACCCCGGCATGGCAGGGCAGCTCGATATCGCAGGGTCACGGCCGCGCAAACGACTGGAACCTGGAGTTGGGAAATGAGACGCAACGCTACTGCAGTGCAGCATGCGACCCGTCACGGGCTCGCTCGAGCAGTTCCTGGCACCACGCCCGTCTGTTGGCTTCAACTTTCGACCCTCACCGGCCAGGCGGGTTAGCCATGAGAGATAGAGAGTGGAAGAGGGAGAGAGAGGGGGAGAGAGAAGCCTCTATGCGAGGTTGATGACGCGCCAATCACCCCTGGCTCGACTCTTGGGCTCCTTGACGCCAACACCCCCAATCAACGGTATTGTCATGGAGCCAGGCAAGTGCTTGATTAGCCGCAGCCCGCAGCTCGTCTGCCACGAGAAGCGAGGAGCACGGCTTGCGAATCGAGCACTTCGTCCCATGCATCTAGACGTACAAAGGGACTCGTCTCCGCACAAAGGCAAACCCTTGACCCCAGGCCAAGAACCATGGCGCCGGTCGATCGAAAGCCACGGCACCGGCGCGCCACCTCGCAAGCGCAAGGAGACGGTACTGCGGCAGTCTGCTTCTCGCTGTGCTCAAGGGCGTCTCCCTGTGGCCATGGCCAGCTACAGCTCCAGCCCCGGGCCAGCTCGGCCAGCTGTGCCTGTCAGCCTTCACCGCCCCCTTCTAGCTGCCATGGCGAGCGCGACAACTGGTAATAAAAGAGGACAGCCGCCGCGTAACAGTCATTAGGTTTGGAGTACTTGGGTCACGGACGAGTCGACTGTCGACCGGGGTCTCGCTCGCCTGACAGGGGTCGGCGGCCCACGGTAGATCCATCTACTGGACCACCCCATGCACCCCATTCCTCCATCCGCCCCGAGTGGCTGGTGATGCTCGTCCCGACTCGCATTTGACAGCTGCTTGCCTCGCTATATCAGCTCCCAGAAGCTCCTTTACTCGCACGCACCCACTCTCTCTGTCTCTCGTTCCTCGCGCCATCGGCCTTGCAGCCAATCCTCCCAAAGCCAGCTTGACGCCTCTTGCTACCGGCATTGTCAGCGCCGCTACGAATTCGCCCCGAGACTCTGGTTGCTGCCATTGACGACGAGCTTGTCTGTATGCCCCTTCATCGCTCCCCCTCCTATCCTTCACTCCATCTCGAAGCGAGCGACGCAATTCATCCCCAAGGCACGACTATCTATACGTTGGCCGCCGCGCCTCGACCCTGCTTCGTCCCAATTGGATCCCAGTTCATCATCGTCATCACCAGTAGCGACCCGACCCCCAGTCACTGTCTGCACACGCCGCGGGTTGTCCACCAGGGGCCAATCACAGACCGCCAACTGTCTGCTCTCTGCCGTCGACCTTAGCCACACACGAGATTTCTGCCCTTTGAGGAGCTCGGTTGGCCTGGCTCCCTCTCCGTTTCGATGCTGTAGTCACTCTTGCTGACTTCCGTTCATGTCTCTCCTCGCATGCGAGGTGAACCCTCTATACCGTTCTGCGTCTGCATCTCGTGCAGAAAGTCCCTTCCAGCCTGCCCCTGTTTCTGACCATTTGTCTCAGGTGCCACAAAGTAGCCGCTCGTCAAGGGATCCCTTCCGCCGGCATCGTACTGGGCCCTTTTCAACTCGTTAACGCCGCCTTGAAGCCAAGCCAAGAGGGTTGACAAGGCTGTTAATAGATGGCATGGCGTCGTCCGAAGTCGATCAGAAGTTCCTGGGCCGCTTGGCAAGGGCCGTGGAAAACGACAACCCTCTTCTGTCCTCGATGCTGTTCAAGATCCTCGGACTCTCCCTCAATCTAGCCGAGCAGTTGATCGCTGCCAAGAGACAACGGCGACCCGACCCTTTGATGTCTCATTCCTTTCTCAAGCGTGTTCTTCACATCATTTGGCTTTCTCGCGAAGGTCTCGTCATGCTTCAGCAATACGTCATACCCATGGTCGGTAATTATGTCGAGCTCAAGGTACTCGCCTACAAACTTCGCGCCAGTTTTCATCACATTTTCGTCCTGTTCCACAATCAACCTCCTGTCTCTGACATGGCTCGTTGGAATTCCGAGCTCATGGGTGCCACTTCAGGCATACTATCTGCGGACAGGGACAAGGGTGCCAGCGGTGCACATTCTGACCCGTTGTTGAGGCCTTCATCCGTCCAACCAACGCATCCAATGGAAGGCGGACCCGTTGGTCCTCCTCCAGGCTTCGAATCACACGTCGTTCCATTATCACCCTTCTTCCTTCTGCCAGCCAAAGATTATCTACCGACGGCTCACGAGTACTTCAGGCAGGCTGCAGGATTGGCTGATCAGCTGCTTTGGGGTTCCCACTCGTTACGGCTTTCTGTCAAAACGGAATACGCTGCGTTTCTTTACGACTGTATCCACGACGCCGAGGCCAGCCGCAGGCTAGCCAAGGAAACAATAGCGGAAGTTTACGATGCCACCGAGGGCATGGATGACGACATGTTTCGAGACGCTTGCGAGCTCGTCACCGTGCTGGGCAAGATGGAAACACGGGGGATCGGGAACGACAAGGTCCCATCCCGCGGCAAGGAGCCAGTTAAGAAGATGATACTCGGCCCTAGATCCGTTCCGCCGCCCGGAATGGAGAATCCGATATAAGAAGCGTCACTGGGGCGATTGTTTCGAAAAGTTGCCCGGCATCAAACTAAGTTGAGCAGCCGCTTGGCAACGACTCCCGCTGGATAAGCCGCGGTTCCAATGTGATACCGCGTTAGACACTCCAAAGGCCACGCAGGCCGTTTTGTATATTTCCAGAGGTCCCGCAACAACCCAGGGACCATTGTACTTAAGCAGATGGAATGGGAGAGAGCATAGCGATGTCGGGCGTTTCCGGTCTTGCAGCATTTCTCCCGCACCTCACCTCTTCTTGTCACTTCGTCATGGGTAGCGAAGTCAGCTCGCACGGATCTCAACCTGACTCAACTCGCTTTGAGGAAGCAGCGCCTATCCGGAAGTTGAGCGGCATACTCCCCACCAGGCAGGTTCCTGACGTGGCCATGGTCACGTCACGGTCTTTGATTCCTCTGATGCCCCGACAAGCTCTGCCATGGCGGGTTCCGTCTTGTCAATAGGGCCGCCTTGCCTGGCGAGCGCCAAGGGGCACGAAAATAGGTTTTCAGGAACTTGAGTTGGGAGCATCACAACGTGGGGATCTGGAGAGCCCCTCCCCTCTCTCCCCCCATCTATAGAAGCAGACGTACGTAATCGTAATAAGAAGCAGCGCTGTGCACGTTCGCAAGGACTGCCTCTCTGCTGTCAAGAACCAACTTTCTTCACGCTTGCTGCAATATTGTCAGGCGCATGCTCGAACTGCACGTACCATTTTTCTCAACCTAGTATTAAGTCCTCCGCTGTGTCCCGTGAACCTGCTCTATTCCTTACCACCATCTCAGGAACTTGGGCGCTCGCTCTTTCGGAACGCCCACCCTATCGAATAGGGATGTCCAGGGCAGTCCTTCGCGAACATGGCACCGTCCCTCGATCTATATCATACAAGACGTCGTTGCCGACGTAGGTCCACCGCCTCCACCTCTCAGCCCAAGAGAACAGTCTGGCCTGTCCAACTCCCACGCGACTATGGGCTCCGGCCAAGAAAATGAATCCTCCTTTGTTCCTATAGCCAGTCGCTCTTCCCTTCACCGTTCCGGAAATCCCTAATTTCTTTAGTGACTCTTGCGCAATGACCGAGCCGTGTATTGTACCTGGGACCTATTTGCCCAGGGATCTTCCCCACAAGTGACCGAGGTCGTGTCTAGGGCAAGCGACATGCCGAGAAGACAAAAAGTCGGGCCGCTGCGACTGAAAACCATTAAGGCCAAAACTAACCAGAAGCAAGCTGATCATGCCTCCGTCTCGCCCTCCCCGTTGTTGTTTCCCCCAAACTCCAGGCCTAATGGAAGAACACCGCGCCAGAGTTGTTTCGCAAAATGGTGCCGGGGCAGCGTTCCCATCGAGTACATGGAAGTAAAGCCGTAATGAAAGTCAAAGAAATCGTCAGCGAGCTCGTCTCGATGCGTTGCCAGTCGAAGAGGCTTGTGTCATGCCATTTCCAGATATTCCCATTCCCAGGTATCGATCAAAGTAGGTGGCACAGTTTCCCGCACTAAAGCGCTGTCATGTCAGTCACCACCCAAGCTTGAAAGCCTGTATATGAAGAAACTCACCGCATGCAAACCTCAATCCAAGGACTACAGGCGGTCCGAGGTGCAGCTACTGCTCGGGATCCTCGAGGCCATCTTGCTCTACGCCAGATACCCAACGCTCCACGCGCTCTCGGTCTTTCCCAGTAGCAGCAGCCGGGGGGTTGTGCCGGCTGCGCCGTGCCTCTTGCGCGGCGAGCTCTTCTTGCTCGGCCCGCTCGCACTTGTCTCGGATCAAGTGCAAGGGAACCAGGCGACCCGTGACGTTGTAAAAGTTCGCTTGCATCTCCAACCATTTGGACTGCTTGTATTTGCTTTCGACAGCGGCTAGGACTGCGCAGTCATGCTCGCCAAAGAACTCGTCCGGCTCCGGTGATCTGGTGCTGGGGTAGAGAGTGGGATAAATCTGACCATGAAGGTATCTCAAGTCATGGCGTCTATGTTCGGGCCACTGTTGATAGTAGTCTTCATCGTCATCCTCGTCATCCTCCTCGTCGGGCAGGCCATATGAGTCGGAAGAAGCCTCTTCGCCGGACAATATGTCGCGATCACGGTGTTGGATCTCCACTGCCTTTTTCTGAGCTGCCTTGTTCTCTTCCGCGACCTTTTCGTTCCGCTCGCCTTGGTGCCACTTAGTTGAAGCTGTTGATTTTCCTTTCGACTTCTTCTTGCCTTCCTTGACCGACTTCTTGGTCGAATTAGCCGTCTCTTTAGGCATTTCCTCGGTTTGGCTTGAAGCTGCAACAGCGCCTTGCGATTCAGATGGGGCACCGCCGGCCTTCACGGATTCTGAGGCCCCTTCGCTCTGCTTTGACGAGCTTGCCTGTTCGTCGTCTGAATCATTGTGAAAAACTGGGTCCTGGTCCTTGATCAATTTCCAGCGAGAACGGACAGCGCTCTTGGAGCGGTTGAGGGTGTTTCCGATATCAGACCAAGATAAACTGTCTCCCGGTTTCTTCATGTTTCTCAGTAAGGTATCCTCGGACACAGACCAGGCTAAACCATCGGCAGAGCTGGCGTTGCCGCTACCTTCGGTCGACGATTGCAGATCTCCTCCGCCCGATGAGTCTTCCTTGGACGATTCTGCTCCCAGCGTACTAGCGCTAGTTGAAGCTTCATCGTTCTGAGCGAAAGATTCGACCTCGCTGCAGCTTCCAGGTTGTGAGCTGCTTGGAGCGGACGAGCTTGCCTCCGAGGTCTCGTTGGATTTAGCCTGCATGCGCCTCTTGGACTTGGTTCGCTTCGATTTGCCTCCTTTCTCGCTGGATCGATGGCTCGCGGCGTCAGCGGAGCTTGATTCAGGCTCACTTTCGGTGCCAACAGAAGAATCTGGGCCGACAGTTTCTTTCACTTTTGCTTTGCCTTTCAAGCACTCCACCTTTTTAAGGCATTTGGATGCGGAAGTGTCTTGCACATCATTCTTGAGACAAAATGAGGTGGAGCCATCCGAGGAATCAGCTGCTGAGCTCGACATGCCAGTGGTAGAGCTGATAGCAGAGTTGTTGCTCTGATAAACGTGATTGTCTGTTTCGTGGACTTCTAGGTTAGTCGAAAATAGAACTTTATTTGACCAAACGTTTCGCTCTCTGCAGACTTAGGCATATACTGACCGTTTGCTGCTTTGGTGGCAGTGGGCTTCATCTCGCTGGCGTGGTGATGATTAGGGGTCAAGGACTCGCCCGTATTTTGAGCGGCCTTTTTCTTTCCGCCTTGGCCCATAACTGAAGACTCTGCACAGATCTGACGGTTGCTAATGGAATTGCGTCACAAGGATTATGTCTCCGCTGCGAGGAGGCAGGAAATTGATGTCGTGATGGTGTAGCCACGGTTGCGTGCGCAGTGGACGGCGAAGACACCTCAGAACCGATGGTGCATCGAGACCTTGGACCAACGCAGGATGAGGGAAATCTCTTCCAATACTTAATGTCAGTAGCGAGCTCTCCCAGTCAAGAATAGTGAAGATGGTGCACTGCTCGAGCAGAAGTCGAGCCCCAAGTTCTCGAGTCGTGAGTGACAAGTGGAGTTTTCCACCTACAAGACTTCCTGTTTAGCTTTGAAAGACGCAGGATTACTCACCGAACTAGGTTGATGACCTTTGACAGTGGAAGAGATCAAAGAACGGTATGCGTTGTCAAGGACCAAGGCAGATGATTCTGTTGACGCGTGCGGCACGAGAAGTTGCGAGATGAATATGAGGGAAGTGGGTAACGAGGCGAGGATTTCAAGAGGAAAGCTAAGGCCCTATGTGCTAAGCCAGGGTTGGGAGAAATTTCCTGCCAGTAAGCGACTTGACTGGTTGCTCAGAGACCAGCTGCTGAAGTTTTGGACCTGTTCACGCCTTGGTGCTGGTTAGAGAATAGATCACTGCCCTGTGAAAAGCAGGGGACTAACAAGTCACTTGATGGGACCTCGGGGAGCACCATTGCACCTCATTCTGCCCCATGGCGACATTTCCCGCTATTATTCGTCAGGCGTATGAAATCAAGCGCACCGATTGTTGACCCTAAACAGAGAGACTGGATGAGGAAAATCGTTGTATTACAGGCGTGTCTTCATTGAACCGGACCGCATAGACAACGCGTAACTTGATCCGAATTCAAAGAATTGAAAGGGAGCGGACCTCGAGGCCTGGAATTGCGAATTTATACACTGGCAAACACAAAGCCAACGAAACGAGCTTGGTCTGAAAAATGCCTCATTGAATAAAATCCCCTGACGTTGTAGGAAGAAGAAGAAAAATCGGCAATGCCTCCTTCCTAGATATAAGTTACATGAGACTCGAGATTATCCGTGTCAGCTCTTTCCTAGGCGAATGTTGTTCGTTGACGAGGCAGGTGGGGCTAGGTCATCTCAGCACACACCCCTCCCGAGTTCTGGCCAGACCCCTCCACGGTCAAAGTTCAGACTCCCCTGGGATTCTGTATTGCTGGGATCCCCCTGGCCATTCGACGACGCCGTCTGCCGCTCAGCACTCACAAAATTGAGTAGCTGGCCGACTTTACCACACAAGGTAACTGATTTATCAGTCTTTCGTCTCAACTCCCCGCAACGCCAACTCCATCACGAGTCACGACCAGTCACGACCACAATTACGACAAAAGGATCAAACGCCTATCTCCCGACGGTCCGCTGACGGCTGACCCGCCTGACAGCAGCCATGACCCTGAAGTCTTCACCCTTGCCGCCCTCGTACCAGCAGGCACTTGAGCTCATTGACCTGGCCCATTGCCAAGACCCCAATTTGATACAGGAATCAGAGGATACCCAGGCTGTGCCGAAGGAACTGCGCTATGCCCGCAACATGACGGCCTGGCTTGAGACTCGCTGCCCCCTGGCATCGCCGGAGCTCCAGCTTGCCTGCCGGGCACAACACTTCAGAAGGTTCGCAGACCCAGTGTAGCTCCCGAGTTCATGCTGACAATTACATGTGCGCCCTGTACCCGGCACAGATGGGAGATCCCGCGGTCCAGTTTCCCGATGACGAGAGCCGGCTATCTGACCTGGCGAGCCAAGCAGAAGACGCAAGCCGCTACCCGTGTAGCCGAACTGCTGGCTGCGCCCTCCATTACTCCGCCTATCGCAGTACCGTCGCGAGATCGCATTGCTGCTCTTATTCGCAAGGAAGGGCTTGCAAGTGATGAGGATACTCAGATACTCGAGGACGTGGCCTGTCTTGTCTTCCTCGATGATCAATTCGATGAATTTGAGGTACAGTCTGGCATGGACGAAGCCAAAATGGTCAATATCCTAAGGAAGACTTGGGGCAAGATGACCGAGTCTGGCAGGGAATTGGCGCTGGGCATGCAATTGAGTGACAGGGCACGAGCCTTGATCACAAAGGCTCTCGAACCGTCGACTGGCTCGTAGCCATGGTTATCGCCTGCAACTTGAGTTTTTCAATCGAACAGGTGGCGTGGAGTTGGAACCCTCGACGCAGCACTCAGTTTGCCTTGCAATACATCCCGAAATTATTGCCGACACGCATGCGCATGATGTTCGCTGAGCCTTGCTGCCCGTCTGCTGCCGCGTTTTGCGTCACCTTGGGCTCTGTCGGGGAGCCCTCAAGTCGAATTCGGGCCGCTTCCCCCGCATCTTGTGCAGCCTGCGTCAACACTACTGCGCATCTTTAGGTTCACGGCCATGCGCTCTAGAGGGGGGGGGGGGGGGGGCAAGAAGGATTGGAAAGTCGTTTTGATCTATTTCTTCACCCAGGCTCCTCTAGAAAGGCCCTTTCTTTACGGGACTTCGGCCGATGTGCCGTATCCGATCATAGCTCCTCCGCTGCGTTCCAGGGTCGCAATACTGTCACCAGGCGCAGCCCCCATTGATATGATCGTCAAGGCCTCGACTTTCAAAATCAATCATGGCGCCCAATCAGCACTCGGATTCTCCTGTCAATCAGCTCATCTCCCAAGATCATGCCAACGTTCCGTTCGTTCGGGTAGACGTTCAGCCAGGCGACAAAGCCCCCCTTCAATCATTGCTGTCGGCCCACGATTTCGAAGTGGAAGCGTGGCGCACTTTGCCTCCCAAAGTCTGGGCCTTCATCTGCTCCGCCGCTACCGATCAATATACCAAAAAAGGCAACTCCTCAGCCTATGCCGCCATACTGTTACGGCCTCGCATTCTTCGCAATGTGTCCATGATCGATACTTCGACCTCATTCCTGGGATTTCGAATGCGGGTGCCCATTTTCTGCAGTCCCGCAGCCATGGCAGGTCTCGTACACCCACATGGTGAAAAGGCCATCGCACGAGCTTGCAAAGCACTGGGCATCGCTCAGTGCATATCCACAAGTGCTACTTTTCCACTTGCAGACATTGTGGCCTCGACTCAGGAGCTAAGAACAATCCGAGGGCCATCAGAACCTCATGCATTCTTCTTCCAGCTTTACGTTGACCGAAACCGCGAGCGCACGCGTGAAGTGCTTCACAGGGCGCAGCAGGCTGGAGCCAAGGCGATTTTCCTAACAGTCGACGCCCCGGTGCCGGGAAAGCGTGAAGCCGATGAGCGCATTGCGGCAGATACGACTGTTGCATCACCAGTGTCAGGCGCCAGGGCCGGCAATGACACCAAGGGTGGTGCTTTGGGCCGGACAATCGGGAGTTTCATCGACCCGACTCGCTCTCCTGGGATGACATTCCCTGGATCCGCAGCTGCGTTCCTGGAATGCCCCTGGTTCTCAAGGGCATTCAGACCAGCCAAGATGCCGTCTTGGCTGCGGAGGCTGGTGTGGATGCCATATTCATCTCTAATCACGGCGGGCGGACACTCGATACCGTGTCCCCCACAATACTGATCCTTCTGGAGCTCCAACGGAACAATCCCGAGGTCTTCCGCCAATTGGACGTCTTGGTGGACGGAGGCATCTCGCGTGGGACTGACATTTTCAAGGCCCTATGCCTGGCGCCTTCCGCCAATTGGACGTCTTGGTGGACGGAGGCATCTCGCGTGGGACTGACATTTTCAAGGCCCTATGCCTGGGCGCCAAGGCTGTAGGCATTGGACGCGGGTCTCTCTACGCCATCAACTACGGTTCCGAGGGCCTCGTCCGCTACGTCGATAGTGAGTCTCTCCCGCCCCCTGTCGAGCCCGGAGCCGCAAACCCCAGATCTGGTTTATACTGTATCATACTGCATACTCCAAGTCATGATGATGTGTCCTGTAAGTAATTGGCTGACGATGACATTTCCCTTTGTTCATAGTCTTGCGTGACGAGCTCGAAACGACAATGAAGCTTTGTGGAGTGACGAGCGTGGACCAGCTTCACCATGGCTACCTCAACACGCTAGCTGTGGAGCATCTCGTCCCGTCTCGGAAGGCTCCGTCTTCGCCGACGAGTCGGCTGTGAAGCGACCCACCGGTTTGAACTCTTAGTCTAGCCGCGCAGGACGTTACATTGATCCTACCGTGTCGGCGTCTAGTTCAGGACGTTTGTATGAGCACGCCCAAATCCTTCATTACCCAACCCCTCGTGGACCCAAGTTGATTCGGTCGAACGCTGCAATGGTACCATATGTACTGAAATATGCACACATTACATACTGCATGCGCCCCGAAGGCCTTGTCAAGACTCAAGGAGTCAAGAGGCTCATAATTCGCATTTGATTCGTAAAAGGTAAAGGATGCAATGTGTTTGGCTGCGCTACCTTGGGCACTCCATTAAGCTGCATCGACAACAAAGACATCCGGTCAGTCATGCAGCAGGAGCTAGAGAATCGAGGCAACGTTGGGCTCTGAATCCATTCCGCAGGCTCTTCTCCATCGTAGAGCCAAGTTCTCTCTCTTCCTACTGCGTCTGCACTATGCAGACAAACCCCTAACCATCCGTCTGCGTACCTGTTCCACGAGAGCTCCAAGGTTGTCGGGCCTCAGACTGCGCAACATCTTTGCCGTGCGAAGGGACATCTTCGCTCTTGACGACCTGCCTCTTCTGCCTACTCAGCTTCACCCTGACGATGAGCTTGTACGTTAGCCATGCGCTAGTCGCGACAAGCACCAGGCCACCTGTGTAAAGAGGGTCGAATGTATATTCACGTCAGAATCGGATCTTCTCGGACGACCGCACAGCAGCCGAAGCCAAGGACGAGTACTAACCAGCGCCACCCAAGGCTACCCCAGCGATGGTCCAGGGGCCAGGTGCCGAGGATGAGGAGTCTGCACCCGGTGCCGTCGCCGCGCTTGTCGAAGTAGCCGAGGGGCCCGACAAGAGGAGAGACGAGGCAACCGCGGACGATGATGTTGGAGAATAGACGGAGGAAGTGGTCGCTGGGGGCGGTCTTGATGGGATGGATGCGCGAGAACGGCTCGTGATGGATGGCCCGACCGTGGTCGAGGACGTTGCCAGGCCGTCCGACGTCGTGATCGTGGATCTGAAAACCGTCTCCGTGATTCTGTCGGCGCCACATACGTAAAGCGAGAAGCCGCCGAGCATCCCATCGTCGGCGAACACGTCAGTCTTGCAATAAGGAGCCGAGCCTGGAGCACTGCGGTTGGCGCGGCAGCACGGAGCAATTCCCCAGCGGTCAGCTTCCACGATGTGCTTGGTTCGATCCACGCGCGCGGTTGCTCCATTCATGCTAGCATTGCATGGCCCGTCGAGTCTGTCGCATGGCTACCTTGGCCATACTCGTTGCCATGTCCTGTTTTTGCGTCGTAAAGGGGGAGATACTCTTACTGACCAGACTAGATCCAGGCTACGATCCGCTACTTCACCGGCAGGTGCCTTTGGGCGGGATCTCGTCTCGAGACATCGGGTTGAGATGCTACAGTCGCCGTTCGCAAGAGGCCAGCAGCAGCCCACGAGTCGCCGGTCGGCGTCGACTGCACACCTCTGCCCCTGGCGGCAGGCCAGAGGTTCATCTAGATCAGTCAGCCTAAGCACTACAGAGCCACGTCGTCATCATGTGGTCTCGGGCAGTAAAGGGGGACTTCACCAGGGCTGCCAGAAACCCATCCGCAAATCTCGCCTCCAGCCGCTGAATTTGCAACATCATGGTTGACCATCGACTCGGCGAACACCGAGAGTCTTTGATTTTGTGGCTGCAGCATGTTCGCGTTTTGGGAAAGTATGCTCGCAACTCGCATAACCTCAGGGGTGCAAGGACCAGCTTCAACTTCCCAGACCTGTGGTTACGGACATCCATCGCCAGGTCCCGTCCATTTTAACTGCGAACCGTCGCAATCGTATTTGCTTCCGGTGGCTTGCTATGAATAAGAAGCGCCGTGAACGTACTGATTAGGTCACATGTATGCTTTCTACACATTATCACGAGTTTGCTGTTTCGTGATTGCGCCCATCGTTTTGTTCGAGATGAGCTTTGTGGCACAGGATTCAAACCAAATCACTTCAATAATATTAGCGCCCGCTTCTTCGGTCGTCGCAACGTTCACAAGTCTCAATACCGAAAGCGCACCGAATTGTGGACCTCCCCTCGTATTTGAGCCAAAGCCGTAGACTACGGTAACGACTGAAGCTCTCGGCGGCAATCTCGTTCCAGGGAAAGAAGCACCACAGCTGGGACTCGGAGCATACGTCCCTAATTCCTTATCGCGCAACGAGTAAAGACAACAGTAATCTGTCTTCTCGCAAGGACACGGAAAAGACCTGTTGGATATGGAGCCAGCGACTTTGTTAGCTGGCCAAGAAGTCTCGGTGCTGCAGTACGGCTGTGATGTCGAACCCCGGTGAGATGCTCCGTCTTATCCCAACTGCGCTACAAAGAAGCTGGCCGCGAACAAGAGGGAACCTCGACGGGCTCGCCCGATGTCCCGCCCCAGACCCGCAGCATTGGGGAGTGGGCCCAATAGTATGATTATGACGACGCGGGCAAACCCCTGGGGAGTGCAGTTATGGGCAGTCTTTGATTTGCACGGTCCAACAATCCGAGTATCAATGAAAAGCACGAAAATCGGCTCGAGGCGATTGCAAGGGTTTGGTTATGAGAGATAGCGGTAGATATCGCGCGTGTTGTCGACGGATTGTACTTGAAATGTATTCGGATCGAAGACATATGAAGACCTGACCAGCTGAGATGTGGCAATCGTCCGACAAAATCGACTCAAGCCTTGGTAAGTGGTCTTAGACAAAAACTAAGGTACAAGTTTGCTGGACAATGTACTTGGTTAGTGTATTTCTTTTAACCGAGTTGACGAGAATGCAGTGCCGTGCCCTTAATGACTGACATATGGCGCGAGGGAGCCTGGTCACCCGGTGAATATCGCTGCGATGGCGGTGTTGATTTCGAAGGGTGTCAAGGTAATTAGTCAACTGGACAATGCACAATTCCCGACCGCAACGACACGAGGCCTAACGGAGCTTGGACGAGTCAGTTTTGGAAGGAGGGTGCTAGCATATGCTTGCGTGGCGAGTAAATTGATCGAGACAGGCGTGTAGCACGCCGCTGCAGGCCAAGAGGACTGTAAACTAAGCTCCTCTGGCCGGATCGCAAAGCTAGCCGAATTTAGTTGTAGTGTCAATTCGATGACTAGAAGCCGTTCACCGCGATATGCCGATGTGACAGGTGATGGGTTGTCCTTCACCCGTTTGTCCGCGAATAGTGTCTATCAATCCACAGATCTTGCCGACATCTCGCACAGTATCGCGCCGTAAGGATATGTCATCCGAAAATCGAAGAGACGGTTGTGCGCCTCCCGTATTTGGAGCATGGTCGGCTCGGGATGTCGACATTCGCGACTCTCCCATTAATTGACGCATTATCTCGGTAGCCCATTGGAGGTATGCGACCCCATCGGCATCCATACTTTGGGCGAACAGCAGACGGCCAAGGTCATTGATGAGGTGTCTATCGAGCAGGTGAACGGACTCCAGGGACAGTATTCGTGCTTCGTACAAATCAGGTACTCCTTTAGCCGCCAGATCGCGTTTGTCCTTGGATCAGATCGAGTCACGATTCGAGATCCGGCAGGAGAGCATTGACTAGAAGGGCAAGGGGCGTGCCGGGCCGCTTGGTAGAGCGTTCTAGTGCGCCGTAGCTGGCAAGTCGTGTTGCAACCAAGACAAGGGTCGGCAGCTCAGCTGAGAACGACAGGGGTACCGTGCACTTACATACATACCTACTGTAAAGTGCCTCCAGGGCTGCATCTCGGCTCCATAACTTAACACTTTCCAGAGACCCGACAGGTTCATGGCGCCGCTAAGCTGCATCACGGGACCTATCCTAACTCACCGACGAAATTTGAGCCTCTCATCGTAGAGGTTGTTAGTCAAGCACGTGAATGCAAGACCATTCGCCTTTCAGCGTCCTCAGGAAGCGATATCAAGGCGGCCCAGATCCGACGACGGAGAAGTCCCCTCCCCTCCCGGGGGGTCCATAAGCGACGTCGAACCCGCGGCTGGAATCAGACTCAGCTACTCCTTGCGCGCATGCGTTCGTCGTATGAGCGTGTGTACACACGAGTTGATGTTCGATCCTACAACCGGTCGAATTGTTGAGCCGTCCAATGCGGCCGGCCTCGTCCGATCACAAGATCATGGGACTTTCTAACCAATTACCGTACCAGGGAGAAGATAGCAGTAACTCGAGGCCCCGGCTCTGGCTCAGCCACGCCGGTCATCTTGCAACAGGCATTTTCTGCGGTATGAAGTGTTGATATCAGCGATATTTCGTAGCATAGATCCACGTGCTGCAGGTCACACAGCTCACGCTGAATGGGACTGTTACCGCCAGCCCAGCCTTTTCAAGGCTGGCCTCCTCTCGCGAAAACGTGAACCTAAAGGTCAAGATTTGATAGGTATAGGCTCAGGGTCCGCGGCGAGCAGGCCGGACCACGGATCAAGTCAAACCTTTCTCGCAAGATCTGTACCAAGTACCACGGAAGCGCGCGATGAGCTTTCCGAAAGGTGCGTGTGGTCATAGAGCTCGTTACCCGCAGCGGCCATCAAGCCGCATTGCAGCACGAAATCACCGCGAACCGCGCGGTTGCAAGAAAGCACGGGCAGATTCGGTCATAACGCCCGACCTATAATGTACCGACTGTCTGGTCTGGTCTGTTCATAGACTGTAAAGTGATCAGTAATCCGACGTTTCTCGGGATAGAGGTGAGTTGGCTCACCGAGGGCTTACATCGAACATACGTGGTTGTGATCATGAAACGCACTGGCCAAAGTCGTGGCGGGTTGTCGAGTCGTCGACTCTCCTCGAGGCTTCTGAATAAATGTCCAAGAGTCGACAGCGTCAGATTGAAGGTGGCATGTGAGTAGGCAGTTGGGTCGCGCGGTTAACCTGTCGGCGTCTGCAAGCCTGTAATTGTTCGCAACTGACTACTTCGCCGTCGATAATCCAAGGAAAAGAGCCTCACATGTATCTAGAGGAAGTAGGTACCTATGTAGGTAGGACAGAACTCGTGTGGCACGAAGTTGATCAGGGCCTGTTTTCCACGGTCCAAGTCGCCGCGTTCCTACCCTCCTTTGCCAAAAGTACCCTCCCTTGCAAACTTCCCAAGTTCCCTGTCAGGCGATTAGTTCCTGCCCAATATCATATGGCAGCAAGATTTTGCGATGCAAAGCGCCTCCCTGTAATATCAAGCCACTGCTGCACAGTGCATAGCATCGAATGCTTACCTAATGTATACGCGCTTTCATCCATACTGATGGTGCAAACTTCAAAGGGCAAGAGCAGCGAGATTGACACCACGCCCACAAGGCAAGTTACGGTTAGTTGCCTCATTTGGTGAATGGGTTTTGGATAAGTTACTAGGTAGATCGTCGTGGCCCCATAAAGACCTCGCAAAATTCGCTCTATCAAGTATCAGCCTACCTCTGCCTGTTGACAAACCATACGGACTTCCTAAGTTACCTTGAGGTACCTACTCAGCCATCGGCATGAGCATCTGCCCGATATGTAATCGCAGACTGCGTCCATGTTTGGTAATGGCGCTCCTACCCTTCTTGATTTCCGCGGTGGACCGGTGGAGTATAGAATCCCACGGCTCTTGGCACGGGTATCTATGACGGCAGGGGCGCAGTGTTGGTCGGGGATTTCTTTCCTCGTGCAGTAGGTAGGTATTCTGTCTCCGGTCGTTTATTAACGCCACATTGGGATGGTCCCTCGCGTTCGGGGACGTGCTGTACGAGGTACATACAGTAACATGTGCTGCTACGCTGCAAATTCAACGTCCACATGGCTGCATCCTCAATCCGTACTAGGTAGGTAGGTAGATACGAATAGGTAGAGAGTACCGTACTGCGAAAATACAACACGCGATGAATATTCCATCGACCTCCCGAATTCGAGTCTCAAATATCCGGCAGAAAGGGGCAGGACCGCCGAGTCCCACCGGAAGACTGTCTTCGTCTTGCCTTGCTTCTGCCCAACGTAGTCGCCGGTGCCGTTGACATCAACATGTCTTTCACTGAGAACCTACTTTAGGTCTATCGGGGTTCGCACCTGCGTGAAAGCTGAGACCTTGGTCCAGGTTCTTGAGGTTCGGCAAGTAATCGACAACAGAAATGACCTTCCTGGCTGCCTGGCTGCCGTAAGAATGACCCGGCTCGCCTGTACAGATTGGCTGTGCTGGCCCTACCCTGCATGTCCTTGTGATGGCAAGATCTGCAATGATCTCTTCGAACCGCAGAGACTGAAGAGGATGTGAGGGAATGCCGGTGATCCGATGTCAATGTTTCATTGTGGCCTCAAGGCATTTACCTCAGCCATTGAAGCTTGTTGACGTCAGTAAAGATGTAAAGAGCAGGCTTCGGAGGGAAAAGGTATCGATTGCTCAAGATGAGAGATATGGGATTACGGAGAGGGCTTACCCTCCCTTAAGGAACTACTCGGCTCTTTCCTCTTGTTTTCCTCCTGGACTCTCCTGTCCCGGCTAACGCGATCCTGTCTTTGACCCATAGCCAGATCGTCGGGATCAAATGTCTTCGGTAGCGCGGAGATGGCGCTTAAGACAGACCGTGCTGTCTCGACTCGTCCCGCCAGTCCTCATCAGTCATGGCTCGGCATCAAACATTGATCATACGATTCTCTATTCACGCGTGGTCGCCCCGAATGCTAATAGTGCGATGTAAGAAGCTGATGGAGGTTGGGAAACCGCATGGAATTCTGCGCTTCAATTTAGGTACGGTAGATACCTATGTATGTGTAAGAATACGTACTCCTGGGATCTGGCATTCGCAGCGCCCCAATGCACCCCACCGAGGCAGGGTACTTCAGCGACATGAAGAGCCATGGACGGATGCTTGTCCAATCACCAATGGACTTATTAGCGCCTCATTACGACCCTTGTGAAAGATGCTCCCGCAGACCTGCAGCTCATGGGGAAATCGGCCCCGTGAATTGTCGTCGTACAGAAATCGCGCCACGAGCCCTAATCGATTCATCGACACGGGTATGTCTGGCCTGAGCACGCGAGCAGGTGATTTCCCTTCTCCGGACGGTGCGTCGCATTTGTCGAGGATAAGACGATGCTGGACAAGCATTGAAGAGAGTCATGTAATCGGAGTGTGTTCGTAGAGTGTCGGTGATCGGACTCGGGACGTCATGTTGAAAAGTCGGGACTCGGTGTGAATCGCGGAGTGGAGGTACTAGGAAAGTCCGCGAGAGGGGATCTTCCACCTCCGGGGCTAATGTTGCGTACAATGCTGAAAGTACCCAGACCATGATGTGCGCCGAGGGCGTGAGTGCAAGACGCAGGCGTGCGAGCGGCGAGATTGATGTCGTCGTCTGATTCGCTTCCCGTTCTTCCCCTCTCCCAATCCTACCCCCAGCCTTTCTGGACCCCTTGCTTCTTGTCACTTCTCTTTGGTGAAGCCCGGCCGAGGGTCCATCAAGCGATCCACCAGGTCTTTGGGTTTATGTACGAAGTATTACAGGTCCGTAGGTAGTAGACTGTTTTTGGGGGTAGGCACTGTACGCAGTACTACGAACATTGATGCTCTCGTGTCGCATGGCGTCTCGAGCACTGACTGCATGTATGAAGTACTTATTATACAGTATGATACAGTATGAACACGAACTCAGGCGATGGACATGGGTTTGGCGGTTGTCTACATGTGGAGAGCCGGAGAAGCGAGACACGAGTGCAGGCAGAGACTTGATGGAAAGCCTCTTCTGGCGATTGTCAAGGAGAAAGGCCCTGCTCCGACTAGGATGCCAGCATCGTGGGCCCAGGCGTGGCGTTGCGATGCCTCTTGTTTGTCTCTTCATTTTTCGCTAGAAATTTCATCGGCCACCGGACAGTCGTAATTTACCCGTTGTCCTGTATGCTGATTGTGCCCCTTCAAGTGCACCCATTGACGGGTGTCGGCCTGCTATTTTATCATGTGTGACCTCTCTTGTTGTGCTTTGGGGCCACACGGCTGTGAATCAACTCGCAAGTCTTGGCCCTCTTCTCTGACCTTCTTGCCTCCTCAGAATCCACACGAGAGAACTCACTCGCTTATCTCAGACCGCCCATCACCTCGCACTCTCACTCTCATTCACGCTCACGCTCACATTTGCTTTCGCAAGTCCGCCTTCACGACTCAGCGCGTTGCAAGCTTGGAGTGGTAAAATCGTTCGTTGGACGTCTGGATCAGTTTTCCGAATATCCTCGCCGCGCAGATAATCCTCACCCACGTTACGAATACTTACGTTACATAAACTTCCATACATACAGTACACCCGTCCACGTCCGTACCTGGATTTACCTTGCCTTCCATACCCTCCATACCTTCTAGACCGCTGCTGCCGCCGCATACCTACCTACATAGCACCGCCAGTCGCACCTGCCGTGCTTCGAGCTACAGTACGGAGTACCTTGGCTTCCTCTTTGGCTTGCGTGGCGCTCTGGGTACCTCTGCCTACGTCAATCAACCCTCACACTTTGGGCCTCCTACCACACTCTCCTTGTCTTCCCCCAGATTCCCTTATTGCAGAAGCAGAATTCTTCCACACTATAGCCTTCGTTCAAGGGTCCATCTTAACCTCGCCCAAGTCTCGACCAGGCTGGAGCGCCGCCTACTGCAGCTTGTCACTGGACTTCGAGGACTCTACGTATCCAGCAATGACAGCCCTCGAAACACAGCCATATTGACGACAGGAGCCGCTCTTTGACTTCTCGCCATCTTTGGTCTAGGTTGCTCGGAAACGGTTGACGGTAAGTCAGACAGCACGCACATGGATGGAGGCGGCTCGTCTAAATGCATCTCCCCTGCAATTTATACTCAACGACACTGTCCCTGCTGTCTTCGAATCCCTCCCTCCAAATGCAGTCCTGAAAGTCGTTCCCACCTTCACCTAACGCTTGACCACATGGTTCGACCAAACTCGCTGCCTGTCGAGTCCCCTAATGCTTCCCCTCTCTTCCTGAGATGGCCAGAGGCGTGCAAAGACGGTTCCAAAAGGACTGCCGATGCAGCGGTGGCTGCTTTGTGGGCCAGCTTGAGCCCGATGACGCCCTTTCCGCTCGTCACGCCATACTCTTAACTACTGTGCTTCGATTGGCTGACTATTTCGCGCCTTTAGTATGTACATAGTCGTTCGCTAGGCAGTCGGATGCCTTTCAGGAAGTGTCAAAGATTTGCGTCTCCTGGCTCTTACCTCCCAACTTATTGATAGTTTCGGATCTCCTCGAGATTATGAACGCGTTGCCTTCGGTCGGGTCGTGAGTATAGCCAATTATCGCGACCACCTCCCAGTGTGTTCCCGACGAGCTTTTGCATGCGTCTTCGTGTCTAAGGCTGAATCATGTCGAGGCCCTTCCGGCATGTGAGTGCACTTTTTGATTCGCGCAACCCAAGACAACACCCCTCTCTCCACAGACTTCGTTAATGCCTCAATATCCCAAGTCGACATCTGATTCTCGTCTTGGTACACTGCTTGTTGACGAACGGTGCTCACACACTCTTCAGCCCTTTCAGGAATCCCAATTCGATATCTTCGAATGGTATCCCAAATATCAGAACTGTCTCCGGTTTTTCGTCGATCAGGCACAACACAAAAATTCGGTTCAGGCTGTTGCTGCCTTTGTCAACATCAAACTACCTTACCAGCTGTCGGTCTGTTCTGCCGCAGCTGCGCCTTCGGGGCAGGGTCCGGAAACCCAAAGAAGCGGAGAGTCCAATATCCACGTGGTTCTCGTGCCTTATGTTCGTCGCCTTGTCGCTACTGGGTTTGACACACCAGCCGTTCTTCATGGCTTCTTCGGGGACGACTGGCCTGAGGGGGTGGGCACCATCCACGAGACTGAACGAAGGAACTATCTTTTTGCCGCAAAAAGTGACACCTGGCTCAAGGTCAAGGCAAACTACGATATGGCAGACGGACAGCTCGTTCCCTTTTTGCGTCCGCTGCAGGGGGTGACTGAGGTGGAAATTGTCAGTGCTGAGTCGAATTGGAGCGAGTGGTTGGCCATGCAGGACTGGATGCTAGGTCCCCGGGCTCCTCACGGGGTCAACGACCCAAGGGTATCTCGAACTCAAAGGGACTGATCGATGAACCCGAAAGCCGCAGCGGGTCAGAGACATGGCGCAGCGTGACCCTCACGCTTTGCTCTGACTCCCGCTGTTCTCGCATGCAGAAACGCCCCGACAACTTGAAAGGGATATTGAGCCATGTTCGGGGAAGCTTTAAGCTTGAAAAATCTACACATTAATGGCACGGATGGCAACTGAAATCACTCCCGAGCAGCATCTCCGCTGCGGCTGCCAACCTATAGCAAAGCTTGATATGGAAGCGTCGATATTCCTCACGCAGGAATAGGGGAAGCATAACAAAACCAAAAGGTCTGAATTACAGCGAAACTCATCGATATCATGCATTATCGTTCTTCGTTAGCTTTATCCATGTTCCCCGGCGAAAATACAGCTTGCGTTCGAGTGTACGCAAAAGATCCATTCACACAGAATTGATGATCAAGCTTCGACAGTCGTGGAGGCGCATCCAATGCAGACAGCTGCTGCCGTGATAATATTTTCTCTCTTGATGCCTATCATCTGCGAAGCTCCGTCTATGAACTATACGCAGCAATAGCGAAACAAAAGAGAGGCCAAGCCGACCGAGAGCTATCTGGTGAAAAGTCCGCCACCGGCGAGCGCTGATTCGCAAGAAGTTTAATGGCCAGGCAACAGGATGACGCCCATGCTGCACCCTGTATGTATTCGCACCTGTCGACGACCAAAGAACGCCACAAGCCAGTCACTGTTCCCAAAGCAACATGAACACCGGGTTAATAGTTTTCTCTAAACGTTCGTCCTCGGTCTTGACCTGTTGAAGCCCATTGCACACGTGACGAAAGGAAGGAAGCGCAAAAGCATCGCGGGCGCGTAGTGTGGAGACGGGGTTCGGAAGGGATAAGTTCTCTGTGATGAGGGGAATTTGGGGATTCGGATTCGGTGCCGAGACATACGGCGACACAGATCAAAGACAAGGCCCCTTCCCTGAGTAGGCGCGCTAGTTGAGGAACCCCTTGCAGGCTGCGGTGCCGCAGAGGCAGGGTATACGATCCAAACTCCCAATCTCGCGCTCAAACTTGTAGTCGTACGTCAACTCCTCGTCTGCAAAAGGGGGCGAAAAGCGTTAGCGTTTTTGTCCCACTCTTATTTTGCTCATAAGACGCAGGCCAATGGCGCGTTTTCCCCCGTCTACTGCTTTCTGAGGCGGGAGAAATAGGGGGTAATGGCGGTAGGGGGAGGGGAAGGAAATAGAGACTTACTCAGGGCAATGTCGCGGAGTGCGTAAATGACGATGCGCTTGCTCCCCTCGACCTTGATAATCTTGGCAGTGCAGTTGGGCATGCAGCTGTGGTTGATGAAGCGCGCGATGCCGCCCTTCTTTGTGGCGTCGACGACGGTGTCGTCGTCGATACGGAACAAGTAGCTGCTGCCGATGCCGCTCTTGAGGTATCTCTTCTCGCGGATTTCTGCAATCTGCTGCCGCACCTCCTCGCCGACATACTCAATAATCATGTCGTCTTTGGCGATGTTCTCCATAGCGTACAGGCCCCAGTTGTGAATGGCCGACCGGGCAAACTTGACGGGCTTCTTCCGCTTCTTGAGCTGGTTGAATTTCAGCACGTCCGAGTCCTGGCCCAGCGTCTTCTTCTGGTCGTTGAGGTCCGCCACATAGCGCCGGTTGCTCGCCCGGTTCGCCCGCGAGTTACCCTTGGCGATGAGCTTCTCGGCCGCCAGCCGGGCCGCCTCGAGGGCTGCCGCGCTCGCGTCCTTGCCGTTCTTCTTGAACTTGGCCTCGCGCTCCTCTCGCGCCTTTTGCACCTTGATGTGATGTGGCAGGTACTTGGACTTTTCAGAGTTGAGAATCTTCTTGACTCCCTCGGTCCGCGCACACCCAGTCGAGTTTGGAACGTAATAGCCGTCAATGGCTATAGGCTTGTCCGGGTTCGTGGTCGAGGCGTTGAGCCTCATGATGCGGTCCCGTTTCCATAGCCACAGCTCAGGATTACCGACATCGCCGACCGCGAATTTCCTGCGCAACTTGGACACGTCGGGGATATCTTGAATACCCAACGATAAATCGAGCAAAGATGATATATCCGGCTGGAAACCATCCGGTAGCGTCAAGGCGTTTGTCAATGGCTCCTTTGAAAACAGCTTCTCGTCGAATTTTTCAACCGGCGGCTCTGGTAATGGCGCTTCAGCGACCTCTGCCTTCTCGTCCTCTGGGGCATCCTCGCCGTTCTCTTTAGACAAATCTGCCTCCTGCTGCCGCTTGAGTGCCTCCCGCTCTTCGAAAATCTGCTTCTTGGTCTTCTTCTTTTGCTTGGTAGGCTTCGTCTTGGATGCTTTGGCTACCTGGGACACCGGGGTCTCTGACCGAGACAAGCTGCTATCGAGGCCGTCGATATCTAAGAGACCATCTTGAGAGGCCCGACGTCCGTCTGCATCAGCTTCTGTGTGACTCGACTTGACACCAAAAAGCTCCTCATCAGACTTCTTCTGCCGTTTCAAAGCAGAGGTCATAGACGAATCCAGCTTCCGCTTTTTCGAAAGTGGCCCATCTACAATAGGTAGACTAGCTTCGGTCATGGTGTCGTCCTCTTGACGACCCCAGGATCCCAATTCATCCTTGAAAGCCTCGTCATCAGTGCTCAGGCGGCTGCGTGGACGAGAATCAGGCTCTTCCGTATCTCTGATGGCCAATGCAGGGACGTCCGTCTCATCGTCGGACTCGCTGTCGCTGTCGAGACCTTTAAGGCGGTGGTGCAATGATCGAAACGCGGTGGGGGCAGCCGTTTGCCTCTTTCGGGAGAACGGATCCACGAATGCGCTGCGATGAGCCTGACTCTTGGTCTTGCGAATGCGAGGCAACGCCTTTGGCTCGAAACGCCCAGTGCGGCGTTCGATTGGATCAGCCCGGGAGTTGGGCGTTCCTACGCGAGATCCAGCGTCGTCGAAGACTGTATCCTCATCATCATCTGCGTGGTCGAGATTCAGTCTCCGCCTCTTAGCGACGTGGTTAGCGGGTTTGAGATATTCGGCGAGGAAGGGCGCGGCGACTCTAGTCCGGACGTGACGGATGAAGTGTTCGGTCAACTCCCTGCGAATGATGGCCACGGCCTCGTTAACGGGATCGAAGTTTCTGGCTCTTTGCTTCTTCTCTTCCTCCAAGTCTGCCTCCTCTTCCCGGCGTCTTCGAGCGGCCTCATCGTCGCGCCGCTTGTACACTGGTCGTGCCACCCTTTCGGGGCTCGGACTGGGCTTCCGATCCGTATCTTTTGCCCGGATAGGACGTGGCAGACAAAGCTGCATCGCCATATCGTAGGTAAAGAACTCGGTATGGTTGACATTGCGGAAGCATCGCTCAGCCTCCGATTTGCCAACGGACGAGTTCTTAAAGATGATGTAAAACCCTGTCTTATCCAGCCGTATTTCATTGAAATCGTAGTTCTTAAGACGTTTCTTCATGTGAGGCAGGATACTCGGCAAAACCGGGACGTTGTCCGCAGTGACGAAAATATAGGGGATATCGACGAGTTGCGGCGCAATAATTTGAACCTCGACAGGGCCATGCTGGCGAGGTTGTGCAAGCGGGGCCAAGGGCTGCGACACCGAGACTGACGACGGCCTTTGCGCGGCTGGGCCCTTGGGCGCTGTTGGGGGTGGACGGACGAAGCTAGGACGAGGTACTGGCGTAGACGAGGATTTAGGACCTGTCGGGGGAGGCTTGAGCATGGAGCTTGAACTCTGCGATTGTCGCTCCCTCTCCTGCTTCTCCTTATCCCGTCTGAGGCGCTCTTCTAGCATTCGCCGGCTTTTGCGACCTTCGGGGTCGTATTCCACCTTGACGAAGTCGGCATCTACCTTGATCCGTCTAGTATTCACAGCGTGGCGGGCAGCATCAACTGCGAGGACAGGGGGGCGTCCGGGGCGGTTTGAATCTCGATACCGGATCGTCGCGAAGCCCAGATAACTACCGGTATCCGGATGCATCTTGTTGCTGCTCTCAGCAATCTCGCCAAATGTTGCAAAAATAGCGGTGACTTTGTTGAAAGGGATTAGTGGGTTGTACCGTGTTACGACGATCTGCGTCGGCGGTCCAGGCCCGATCGACGTCTTCGCATCGTACGGGTACGGCTTGAGAGTCTCCAAGGCATGGCGCAAACGAGACCTTGGTAAATAGTAGTCGGTATTGATATAGCCGAGACGGCCGCCCGGCTTAGCCAGCCTTGGATCTGGAGGGGGGGCGTCATCGTCCTATGCAACGTTAGCCATGATAAAGCACAGGACACGGCGCCCCCCCTTCAGCCGGGAGAATATATAATTGTACATACCAGCCCAAACTCTTGGTAAACCGGCTTGGCATTCTTGCTTATACTTTTGTTGCGGGCTCGATGGAGGATCGGATCAAACGTGCATTTGAGACCTTTGACAGACGGGCCGGGTTCTCGAGTAGGAATGCGCTCGACTGAGAGTTTATTCTGTAGTAAGGTGCCACTATCCGCGGATCGAGCAGTTCGCAAAGCTTGCCGTGAGAGATCGGCCGTTTGAGGAGCTGACATGTCTTGCTTCATGGTGGGCGCGGGTGAGTTTGAGAGTGAGTCTCTGGACGCACGCGGCGTAACAGTGGCCGAGAGATGAGAATGAGGCGCCGTCGCGGACGTCCTCATCGAGCTGCTGAAGACTGACGATGCCGAGCTGGAGGAGGCGACGGTACTCGGTATCTCCGCCGGGGGAGAATCGTGATCGTCGATGTGATTGGGATCCGGTTGTGAGGCGCCGCGCAGCGAGCACGAGAGACCTGATGTCCCGCCGGCATCTGGCGTAGGAGCCGGCACAGAGGTAGTTGCAGCGTCGCGGGACGACGAAGCAGCGGCTATAGTTCGTTTTGGACGATCTCTGCCGTCCCGGCCCTGGGATTGAGCTTGGGCTTCTGCTCTGACCCTTGGGGCGTTAGGAAAGGCTTGCGCGAAACTCATGCCGATTTGCGGACGAGTCATCGTGTCGATGAGGCACTCCTGTTACCTGTCACCTCGTGTCGCGCTCATGATACCTCGCGCTGTCGCCACCCGAATCAAGCGTTCAGAGTCGATGTGTCCTTGTTGGCAGGGCGTGGCTCGCAGCGGACGCGCCGGTCGAGGAGCGTGCACGCGACCAAGCTTTTGGCGGACGGTCGGGCGATTTCGCAAGGCGTTCGCACTGCGCATTCACGAGCGGGCGATGGCAATGGCCGCGGCTCCTGGTTCGCCTGAAGCAGAGGTGCGATGAGGGCCAAAGGGGGCACGAGCCGAGCGACTGGCAAAAAAGGTGCGAGTGAGACAAGACGTGGTAAGTTGGTGAGAGGTTGGAGCAATGGCTTGCCTTTGGGAAGGCTAAATTAATTAAGGTAATTATGGGGACAGGAGCCCTTTGCTTCAGAGAAGGGTACGGAGTCCGGACTAAGGTACGAAGTGCGAAGTACCAAGGTACCTGCTATGATATGGGCGACGGCATTGGGTCGAGGGGTCGGGTCTCTCTCTACTGTACTAGGTAGTACGTATAGGTAATGCTCGCTGGCGTTTGGCGTTGGCCCAACCCGGGAAAGCGCATTGCCGCGTGCGGGCAACGCGCCATTCACTCTTCCATCGACACTTCGTAGGTACTTTTAGAGTTCTACTGTACTTCGTAGCATCCGATCATTCGCACTGCCGTGGCGCGTCATCGGGACAACGTTTATCCTCTTCACTAGGTAAGCAAGGTATCACATTTGCCTGATCATCCCAACCAATAAACACGACCTCAAGATTAAGTCAGCGAAAACACATCACGATGCAGTGTGTGAGCAAACGCCTCGGAAAGATCAAGCCTATCAAAGCAAACGTCCGACCATAGCCTGGACTCCTGATAATGATACATTTCTTCATGCCAAACAGCTTCCTTTATTCGTCGTGATCCCAGACGCCGCACTAGAGCAAGGGTCATTATGCTCAAACCAGCCATTTCCCGTTTGCATTGGCCGTAATCCTAGAAGTTGGGTTCAAGTCGTCCCGTCAAATTGTCAACTTCAGCTCAAACTCCTCATCCTCTTCGTCCCAGTCCAGAAACGGAGTCCTCATAGCTGGCAGGTCTTCCTCCTCGACATCGTCAAAGATAGATACGAAGTCCGGATTGCCCAAGCCTTCCAACGCCGGAGCCTGGCTTGGCACCGTCTGGCGCAGCCGAGCCGGCGTGACGGTAAGCTCACGGTCCGTGTCCCGGGTAGCACAGGGTTTGGCGGTCGGAGGAGGCTGAGTGCTTTGACTGCCCGCTCGGGAATGGATCATGGAGGAAGCAGTTCGACCTTTGTTATAGCCGATCGTCGTTCTGGATGCCGCTTCTCCAGCCGTGTTTCCCAAAGGAGTCGGCTGACGCATAGGGGCGGGCTTCTTGATCTTGTGTCCAGAGAGCAATGCGGACAACGGCCTTCGCACAGATGTGCTTCTGGACGGCGCCGCCGATATGGGCGCTCTCCGTGGTTCTGACGGATTTGCCAACGCTGATGCCGCTCTTCTCGAAGCGAGGGTCGGAGGGTTGGTCCGAGGGACCTTCTTGATCGTCTTGCTCAACGTACTCTTGGCCACACTCTCAGGTTCTTGCTTCTGCGTATTGATTGGCGCAGTCTCGACCAGATCTTCGATATTCCAGTTCAAGTCGGCCGTCTCACGTTCGTTGCGCTCTTCCGCCAGCTTCAGCACCGCCTGCATCTCTTCACGGAATCGCTTTTCTTCACGAGAGACGCCATTTTCATCCACTGGATTGTGAAAATGCTCATAGAATCCCTTGAGAAAGCCTTTCTTGAGACCCTCAAAGGTAAGACCGCCCTCTGGAAGGACATCCGACTCGTAGGGCTGCGCGGGGGGCGGAGGCGGCGCGAACTCGGGCTCTTCACCATCATCGGATATCCGTTCCACATCGGCAAGAATCGTGAGCTTGGCGGGTGCCAGCTCGGCAGGCTTTTGCCTCGGTTTCTGCAGAGTGCGCTGCTTGCCCTGCGTTCGTTCGTTCTCCTTGACCGTGTCCTTAACCACCCCGTGTTGATCGGCCTTGGCCTTTGCGTTCGTAGTTTTGTTTCCCAAAGGGGCCCGCGTGCGCGTCTCTGTTGTAGTGTCAAGTCAGCCTGATGAAACCAACGATTAGTCTTGCATGAGCGCATCACGTACCCATCGGCGTCACCATCGACGGCCCTTTGCCTGTTCCCCTGGCCATCAATCCCTCGTTTCCTCCAGCCTTGACTGTGCCCACCGCGCCCCCCAATCCTGATTTTCCTGCGAGACCGGTGCGAGCATTCTCATCGTGCCGAAACGCAAGAGGTGTTTTCGGGTATCTGGTGCCGGGGGTCTTGGGCTGCTGTTTCGTGGGAACCTGGTGACTGAGCACCCGGTTCTCCTGGTCACGGTGCGTCGCTAGCATGACGTGTGCCGGTCCAGTTCGCGAAGAAATCAGAGGATGTCGTACTGGCCCGTGCAGTATCGTCGTGCAATGAGTCAAGTTGTAGCTTTCTTCAACGACACCAGTGAGGGAGGCTTACCTGAAGGGGGACCGCGTCTTGTTGATAATCCATCAAGAAAGTTGGCGGGGCAACAGCCACAGACGCACTGGCCCCTTCAGTGTGGCCCAGGGTGGGGTTAGCGGTCACCAGCCTCAGCATGAAGCCGCCTTTTATTACAGCCTAATTATCAGGTACCTTCCGATATGCGGCGGGCAGGCACAGACAGCATCGTGTTGGAAATGGAGGGGCACACCCCTTGTACCATCCATGCTTCTCTCGGCTGACCGTTCCTACCTGGGCCGTAAATCGTCCAACTCCTTTTCCTTTGAACCATCATCAACCTTACCAGCCAACGTAACGCGCTCTCGACACCACCTACCTCACGCCAGACTTACAATAACTCGTCTTTGCACAAAGTCTTCATCAACTTCACAGTTACCATGGATCGCATTAAGGAGGTAAGTACTTCTGCGACGGACCCCTCACCGACCCTTTGCGGCGGGGATCGGGCTCAGAGGGGCACGTCGGTAAGTTATCGGGGGACAATACTCACCATGGCCGTTAGAAAATGAACTCCCTCCGCCTGGAGGCCGACGAGTCTGCCGCCAAGGTTGAGGAGTTGCAGAGCAAGGTCAAGGAGCTAGAGCAGGAGAACCTGTCCAGGGAACAGGAAATCACCTCGCTGAAGCACAAGAACAGTCTGCTGGAGGGGGAGAACGAAAAGCTGGAGACCGCCATCAAAGACTGCAAGAAGGCTGCTGATGAAGGCCAACAACACGGCACCCAAAACGAGACCCTACAACGACGGGTTCAGCTTCTTGAGGACGAGGCCGAGGAGGCCGATAAGACCATTCGCGAATGTAACGAAAAGTACGTAATGCGCTCATACCTCTGATCGGTCTTACTTGGGTCACTGCCGCGAAAGCATGTCGTTACTGACAGTCGCGATTATAGGCTTCGCCAATCCGACCTGAAATGCGGACAGCTGGAGCGCAAAGTCCAGGCTCTCGAAAGCGAACGCGATCAGTGGGAGACCAAGTATGAGGAGAAGAGTGGTCAATATGCGACCCTCAAGAAGGAGCTTGAGGAGCTTCAGAACGAAATCGGCAATATCTGATCTTGCGTCATTACCCGATGGCTTCCTGCTCCTGACATTCAGACGATTACTGGCGGATTTCAGCCCTCAGTGGGCAAGACATCATCGAACGCCTCAGGGGCGAGAACAGGCGAATGAGATGTGGATGGGAGGGATAGCCAGCCAGCATCACGCGGCGTCATGTCTACCAATACAGGCCACTCCTTCGCCGCGCAAACTTTGGCTTCTTGTTGTGCATACATGTGGTCATAGTTTGCGCTACCAACTCTATCTTCGGGATTTGGCCCTCTGTCTACTGTTTGTCAGTTGCCTCTCGACTTTGCTCTCATATCGAAACTTCTTCTTGCGCTTTTTGGGCTTTGTCGGTTTCGTATCGCTTTGTTGACCCTCGTGGCTATTGGACCGTTCTTCCTGGTCCTCCTCTGGTAATTGCGGCTTGCTCAGTCCTTCGCGAGATACGGCAACCGTCTCAACGGTGACTGTCGTGTATCTGTCCTCGTCGACGTATTCCTCTTCGAGATCAATGATGTTTAGATCTGGTTTGTCGGGAAACCCATCCCATTCTGCCTCTGCCTCGTCTTCATCCTGGCTGCCTGATTCGGCAAGATCGGTAACAGCCCCAGACTCCCTTAATAAACGGTTGACGGTTTCGACATGGTGTTCGAGATCTCGTTTGCGTTCCTCTCGCAGCTACGCAAGGGGAAATATCAGCAAGACAAAATCATAGCACCAGGTGATCGACTCGGGCGAGGCGTTCTACCTGTTTTCGGGTATCTAATCGCTCCTGTCGGGCTATCTTGACTGCCTGTTCCTGTGCGTGCTTGATGCGCTGTTGTTTGCGCTTATGAAAACCTGTCAGATAGTCTTCGCGTGCGCTATCATCGAAAGGGATTTCTTCAATGCTCGATGTCGTCTTCCGTTTCTTTATCGGTGGCGGCAGAATACTCTTTTTAGGTCTCGGCTTGGCAAACATCGCACGGGCTTGTACTTTCACAAATTTTCGAGAAGTATATCGGACCGCATGCGTCTTGGCAAGTATTTCTGGGCTTCTTGTTGCCGCGATCTCTGGGATATGGACAATTTTCCGCAGACCGATCTTCGCAAGAGCAGCCTCGCGCCTACAAGGGACTAGCATTTGCCGGTCCCCACTGTTAGCCTTGGTCCCTACAGTAGTCAAGATCTATGCACAAAACGGGGGGTTGTCACTAAATATGTATTATGTAATAGAGTGATGCCACTGCCGTTACGCATTACGAACCGTCGACGGTCCCATGCATCGCGCCCAGGGCCGTCACCTATCCGGCCGAACAGCGATCACGACCGGCATAACGTGCAAGTTTGCCCACTAACAGACCGTCACCATGCGTCTGTCCACGATACTCGGCTCCTTGGCCCTTTTCGAGGGTGCAGTGGCGCTGTCAGACTCGTACCCCCTCGTACTGCTGTCCACGGCGAAGTGAGTATCCGGCCTGCAGCTCGCAGGGCTCCTCCGACGAGCTAACGCCTTCCATCAGGTTTCAATATGCCCCCGACCAAAACCAGATCCAGGCGAGCTCGACTGTTCTCAAATACACAAAGGACGCATTTTCGACATGCCCAACAGAGCGATATCTCGTCGTGACCCAGCCAGGACTACATGCGGCCGACTTGAGCCTCGATAGCGATGGCTCTATGCCCCATCTGCGCCGAGCCGTCAAGGACACGCGCGTGCAAGGCCGTTTCGATGTGGCCGAAGTTGTTGGCGATATCCAGCACGACGGACTCGTTGGGTACATCAAGAGTGAATGCGCCAAGAAGGGCAAGCAAGTCACGGTCGATGAGATGCATTTGCCACCCCTTTCTTCCCAAGACAGGGCTCGCGGCCTGACCGACAATGGTAAGCCATGAGTTTTCTGAAAAGACCATTGAAAACGAAGCGGCTTACAATTTCTCACAGATGCTGTACTCGCCGCAAAATTGGAAGGGGCGACCAAGGGCGATAGCTACACCATTCTATTTCTCTCCGTACCCGGTGGTCCGGCCCGAGATTCAACTCCGCACTTGATGAACAAGAGAGATGTCCCGACAATGATTCTGTCTCGGGCGGATAACCAGACAGAATGGAAGGATTTGCCCCTGTTTGAGAAGTATCAGTTCTTCACGCCTGGTAAGTCTCCACACTGGCACCCAACGGTTCGAACTTATTGCTCATCCGCCTCTCAGGTATCTTTATGGGTCTGTTTGTGGCGCTGCTTCTCTTGTCCATTCTCGGAGTTGGGCTGCGAGCCCTGTCTAGCCTTGAGGTTTCGTATGGCGCATTCGACAAGGAGATGGGTCCTGCGGCACAAAAGAAGCAGCAGTAGTGAATGGCTCGGCGAAAGCGATGCATTGTGATGATGTTTTGTAGGACTCGAAGGCATCCCCTGTGTAATAGGTGTACGTGCAACATGGAGTTACGGCATGCGTTTGGGTTTTGCTCCGGTCTCTGCACGAATTTCGAAGATGTCATAGAGGGCCTAGATAGAATCAAAGACTTGCCCTCCGCCCTTCCATCGCACGTCCCCAGTCTAGGACTTTGAAACACCGTTGAACGCCGAGAACTCCCTTTCACAAATGATTGAAGCCTGAGGAAATCGTTCTCAAACAAGATGACTCGGTAGAAGGAAGTTTGCGATGCCCTCCTTGACGGCATACTCGTGCCCGCAATTGCCGCAGACGAGTTTGCCCTCGGCCATTTGTGTCTCTAGAAGCAAGTGATGCAGGTCCTTGATCATCGCCTCATCAGTCCGCAGCTCCTCCTGGGACGGCGGCTGCTCGGGCAACTGAGGAAACCCAAGCTGGACGAGCAAGTCAGCGTTTTCGATTCAGTAACCTGAAGTCACCATTCACGACACGACAGCATATGAAATCGATGAGAGACGAACGCGAGGGATTGTATGGAAAAGAAAGGGGGTAAGGGATCATTTGCTCACCTCAGAGGCCGTCATCCGCAGAGCCGCCCAGTCGAGCCGCGGCAGGACGTTGATCAGCATGTCCGGGTTGAGCTCGAGGTCATCCTGCACCAGTTCGGCGTCCTTGGGATGCAAAGGGTACGAAGCCGACGAGCTCTTGCACGCCTTGACGGCGCAAGTCAGGAAGTTGAGGCTGAGGACCTTCATGGTCAGGTGAGGTTGTCGACTTTGATGGTTGTTTTCCGGATAAGTGAGCTGTCTTTGATGAGCAGTGTGTATGTTTGACCTCTGGCTCGACCTTGTCCAATTTGGGGCTCTGTTGTGGCCAACTGGTGTGAAAGAGCAAGGAGGTAAAGTGAGTGAGTTTTTTTGCTTGATAGGAAAATGCTCACTTCAGTCGAACTTACACGGCTCGCGATGTGCATGTACATACGGTACGCCGTTTCTGCGCGCGATCGTCGTGGGATTTTTTTACCTGCCTGTGGTGGGGTCGTTGTGAGTCGGCGGCTCCACGTGACAGACAATAGAAGCGCAAGTGCGCCAACAAACTACTCTCTCACTACACCAGCAGATCAATTACGCATACTGTACATACGAGAAGTTTGACGACGAGGTCCTGGCGTGAAGGGTCAAGACCTCGTCCGGCGAGTTGTGGCCGCAATGCCCCGTTGAGTTCGGAGCCCACTCACACACAGTTTCAATCAATATGCAGTTCAAGTCACGACCAAGGCGCAAAGCAGATCCAAGATTCCACCTTTCATAACATTCAACATCTACATAGTCTAAGCCATCGTCTTCTGATAGCCCACATCGCTCACGCCTCGCTTGCTCCGCACGTACAGTGCTGCGGCGGCCACCACGATGCCGAATAGCGTCACCTTTTGCAGGGGCGACCATACGGAAGAGTCTCCGTGCTGCTCTGTGTCCGCCACCGGGGCTCCTACCCGAGAGTCCCCGGCAGTCCATTTTGGCTCGCCGTCGGGGCCTGGTAGAAAATTGGGCGTTGCCAAGAATCAGCACACCGGCCACAGGAGGAAACGAATTGGACTTTTCTTCATTTAAAGGCACGGCGCGGAGACTCTAAAGCTCAACGTGAATACCTTCGGAAAGCTCCTCGGTGTCGACCTTGGCAATCTTGATGGTCTCGACAGGCTTGTCGCCGGGCGTCGTCTCGACGCCCTCAATCTTGTAGACGACGTCCATGCCTTCGATAACCTCGCCAAAGACGACGTGCATGTTGTCCAGCCACCTGCAAGACTGTCAGCCTCGTCAATAACGATGACCGCATGGTGAAGCAACTTACGAAGTGATGACAGTGGTAATGAAGAACTGGGATCCATTGGTGTTGCGACCAGCGTTGGCCATCGACAGGATACCGGGCTTGGTGTGCTTCAGCTTGAAGTTCTCGTCGTCAAACTTCTCGCCCCAGACTTGCAGCAGCGGTTGGTTAGCAATAAGCCGATAGACACGATCTCACTTCCTCGACTCACTCGACTTGCCACCGGTGCCGTCGCCCTTGGTGAAGTCGCCACCTTGGATCATGAACTGCTTGATGACACGGTGGAAGGTGGAGCCTAGGTATCCCTCGCCCTCAGGCTTCTGGGCGAGCTTGTAGAAGTTTTCGACCGTCTTGGGAACCGTCTTGCCGTAGAGACCAATGACGATCTTGCCGAGCTCCTTGTCGCCGTGGT
Source organism: Hirsutella thompsonii MTCC6686 (assembly GCA_000472125.2). Lineage (NCBI taxonomy): Eukaryota > Fungi > Ascomycota > Sordariomycetes > Hypocreales > Ophiocordycipitaceae > Hirsutella > Hirsutella thompsonii. The sequence continues at coordinate 152,288 of APKU01000044.1, forward strand.
TCATGGTGAAGGTGACCTTGTGGGTGATCTTTGGGCCCTTGGCCGCCTCGGCCGAGTGGGCGAAGAGCACCATGCCGAGCCCGAAGAGCAGGGCGGCCGAGACGAACAGTCTTCGAAGATTGAACATTTTGTTGTCGACTCTTTTTGAGGATTCTTTAGCCGAATGCGAGATCTTGGATTGCGCGCGAGGGAAAGATGACGGAAGGCGGGATATACGCCTAGGGTTGGAGGGGAGGAGCGGGCTTGTCAGAGCTGCAGCGCGTGAGGAACGGACACCTGTCGGCCAGCTTTATGTAGCGGCCAGGTTTCGCGGACGCTCAGAGGTCTCGGCCGTCGCTACGGTGCACCGGTGGTTGGTACGGGTACATCAATACTTTCTCTTAAGTTCCTAGAATGGCAGCCAATTTGCTCCGTGCATTGCGGTATTACAGTTGAGGGAGGGCACCAGCTCTCTGGAGAAAGAGCCGGCAGCACCGTACCTTCGGTTTCAGACTTCCCCGCTATCGTAGGTCCCTGCACTGAGCTTCTCTCGCGAGCTATTCCCAAAACGGCCTTGATGTTAGGCGAGGTTCCTTGAAATGTACTTTCTACTAGTACTGTAGTTTACAGTACATACTGTAGACGAAGGCGCAAATGATGCAATGGTTTCCACGAACACGACTTGGACGCACAAGGCAATTATGGGCCTCATAACTCCAAGATACAGTAGACACAACATTACCTCGACTATGGAGGACAAGGTAGCGCGGGACGCTTGCTCCGGGATCCTCCAATCAAGGTTTAAGGAAGTCTGGGAACTCACAGAAGCGAGGGACTCTCCCTTGAAAAGCTGCCCTGCATTGTCGCCTCGGAGCGCCAGCAGTTAACTTAAGGTACCTAGTTACTCCGACTCAGGTAACTACATAGGTAGGTAAGGTAGGTAAGGTAGGTTAGTCTGCTGGCTTGTCTTGGCTGCCCTGCTATGAGACTCCAATGCGTGCAGGTTTGCTACGTCGGATGCTGTGAGTTCGCTTACATAACATGGGCGATAACTGTACAGTACAGTACTGCTTTGTACGAACGCGAAGGTCTGCTTGATAGACTTATTAGCCGTAGCTTCTCCGGCGAAGCAAATGGCCCCACATTACACGATCCCGGCAACCGTCGCAGGAATATGAGGCTGCGATTTGCAGTACGGCAAGAATAAACGATTTGGCATTGCGCCAACCAGGTCCTCAAGATGGTACTTACAGTTTCGGATTCAATTATCAATATGCGGACATCCGGCTAACTGTTCGCAGGTGTTCATTATGGGAGTCAACTTCCCCGAGGGCAAGCTCGTCAAGGTGAGACCGATTCCATCCTCATTTAAGCATCGAGGCGACAAGACTCCAGCATTCTGATACGACCTCGATTTACTTGCAGAGAGCCCTCGAAACCTTCTATGCTCTTGGTCCGTCCACTTCGGTTCGCATCATGGCCAAATACTCCATACACAAGCTCGCGAAAGTGGGCTCCCTCGCGCCAAGGACGGTCACTTCCCTGACGGCCGAGTTGTCACAGATGACCATTGAGACGGACGCGAGAAAGATTATGCAGGAGAACATCAAGAGGTTGAGAGATATCGGTTCATATCGGGGTAGACGTCACGCCATGGGTCTACCGGTGCGCGGCCAAAGGACAAGGAACCAGATCGAAACGCCGAGGAAACTCAACCGCGTCGAGCGCAGGTCATAACGACGACGCGACTATCTTTTGGAACAATATTTCGACTTTGCGCTTGCGTTCGATGCGCTCGATCGATTTGTACAACACGCTGTACGTCCATACCACAGTCTCGATCTCATAGCAGGATGGCGAGGCACTTGCGCAAAAGGTCGAATATTTATGACCCCATTATATCATCACTATTTCTTCTGGTGACAGCGGCTCAGAGCAGTTCGACTGATAGATGATGATTTGGGTTGGACAAGAAATAGTTCATACCGCGGCCCATTGTCAAAGTCACGCTGAGCTTATAGCAATTCGTCTTAAATTTGAGTCTTGACTTGAGCGCGCGCAACTCGACAGCATCACAGCATCGTGACGGGTTTCTTCCCATACAATTATGAATGTAGGTTCTCCTGAATATGGCGGACTCACGCAACATGGCTCCGCCGTTCCTACCCTACAGTAGGGTCGTGGCAGCGCAAATCGAGTGCACGCCAAACACTGCAGATGAGATAATTGAGTCTGATGATGGAGGCCTGCCCAGGTTCAAAGAGCGAGGCACGTCTTGTTTCGTGCGCGTCGCAGGCGGAACAACGACTGCAGAGTCTCAGTAAAGCCGTTGCGCCCAGAATGAATCTGTGACATCGTACGTATGCAGCAACGTGCAACTTGAGGAATAGAGCAGAGGACGCTAAGCACATCGACTGACTCGAGACGAGAATGAATGAGCGGCCGCCGCTCGCACCCTGTCCTTGCAATCTTGGATGCCTCTGGACCGACTCCTGAGCGTGCCTACTATGAATCTTTCTGCGCCTCAACTCGCAAGACTACAAAGGGATGCGCTCGTAAGCGACCGCACGTTACCAACAGTCTGTGCATTGTTGCCCTCTCAGAGGCTGTCAGTGTCAGTTGCAAATTGCGGCATGGAGCATACTCCTTTGGGAATCGACCGTTTCTAGACCCATCGGCGCCTTTGCGGGCGCATAAAGATCCAAGGCCAAACAGCGAAATTGACGATGAGATCATTCGACTCCACCGCGCAGGTACAGTACGACCTTCTACACGTACGGCCAGGTCGCAAGTTGCAGCAGAGAATCTGACAGAGCAACAGCTCTCTGGAGGATCTGAGGATCCCCAAGCCTCCGGCAGCGGCCCGGCGCCAGCCTCTCAGGTGTTTCAGCAAAAGACATCGATGCGGTTTTGCCCCTCGGCGAGCCAGGCGTTAGACCCTGAGAATTGGTGGTTTCCGAGGTGTACGAAGTACATTGGCCCACGGCACGAAGTCACAGTGCGGAGGTAATGCTTACTGTGGTTCGTCGGCGGTTGCGAACCATTGATTGAAGTGAGCGAACCGTGCAGACGCAGGTACGGGAGATGTGGTTTCCGGTACCTTTTCATGCTGAGCTTGCTTTGTACTGCCTTACGCGCTTCGTGCTAATCACTCGGGGTTCTTTATTTCGCGCGTCGCTGCCCAGGCATCCCAGCGTCCAAAACATTTCATGGGTACTTGTTTCCGTACTGTGTGCCTTGCATTGGGTGCCCGTTTCCTGTTCCCCCTCAGGCCCCCTTTTCGGTTTCCCAGCAGGTCATGGATACAGGTGCCTAGTGCCAGGGACTTATTACGGGATACAAAGAGGAGGACGTCAAAAAGTGGGAAACATCCTGGGAGGCAGCTTGGTCGCTGGTGGTACCTTCCCAAGACGCCCGAGGACAGATACAGACGCGAGGGTCCCTCTCCAACAGCGGGTACTTTGTGTCTCGGCCAGGCCGCAACAGTTATCAGGCATCGATCCAAGTACCACATCGTATCGCCCCGTCGGCGTCCAAGTAGTCCGTGTTCTCGATGGATCGTCGCCCTATTCTATTCTCGTGTTAACATCAACAATCCCCAACCTCTCCATTCGCTACTCTTTTACTCTGCAATCCAGCCTCGCTGCTGCAAGAGACGTCTCGCCTGTTGCAGACCTCCTTTGATTTTCTGCTGGCGCTTCCATCAGCGTCTCTTCCTCTCGACCGCCTACCTCTCCGGCCTCCTCCCGACCGCAGCATCAGATAAGGACAGGCAAGGAGCCTGTGCTTTCTTGGCGAATCTCGGACCCTCCGCCTCGACGACCTTCCCGGCCACTGCTCGAGCCGACACGCGCGATCGCAGACAATCTGGCAGAGCCGATTCTCCCTCCTTCGCCGTCTCTCTGTCGGCAATCCACTCGTACAACACTCTTTGTGCTGGCCAACGGCGGAATCCAGCCGCGGAGTTGGTGAACATGCCCGGCTTCGCCGAATCCTTCTGGTCGAGCGACTATGCGGCAGGTGCGTCTCAGGGCAATCAAATCCCAACCTAGACTGGCGAGCTTCTCTAACATTTGCTCGTCTCAGGCCTCGGCGTCCTCTTTGGCAAGCTCCAGCAGGGCGTAATGGAGAACCGCCAAGTCCTCACTATTGCGCGTCTGCGAGCCGAAGCCGAAGACACTTACGGGCAGCGTCTTCGGGATATTGCGCCGGCTGCGGACAAGATCGGCGGCGGCTTCGCGCGAGATGATGGGGCTACGGTCCGCAAGGTACGCTCCTGGTCTGCTCCCATGCGACACAAGCAATCATCGCATGGTGCACAGCTGGTAGAAGATATTGACAATCGAGTCTCGCAGGCTTACGACGGCATGCGCACCGAAATGCAAGAAGCGGCTCGGAGCCATCAGCGAATCGCACAAAATATTCGTGACCTCGTTGTCAACCCCTTTTCTCGCTGGTGCGATGCGCACGAGGCTCGTGTTCAAGAGTCCCAAGACGAGCTGCAGGGCCGCATCAAGGCCCATGACCGTCAAGCAGATGCCGTACGGAAACTCCGGTCCAACTACTTCAACAAGTGCCGCTTAGTCGAAGATCTCGAAGAGGAAAACAAGCTTGGCTTCCAGGATCCCGAGACAAGTCCCAAGCAAGCTCCGCCGATCCCCGAAATCAAGGTGCAGACTACCAAAGAAGAGGAGCCTGCTCCTGCCGCAGACGACGACGACGATGACGACATCTACGAGGTCGGTGACGAAATTTATCAACCGGATCAAATGAAGAAGATCCTCTCGCAGATGCTCTCTACCATCAAAATGGGAGAGACCAAGGTTTCCATCCTTGGCACATATATGAATACGTCTGCTGGCTCGGACATCGTTGAATACCTTCAGCGGAATATGGGCATCAGCAGCGTGAGCTACGCCGAGCGAATTGGGCAAGATCTCATTACCAACGGTTTTCTGCGTCTCATTGGCAATGTTGGAAGTACATTCGCCAACAGCTCTAAGCTCTTTTACCAATGGCGTCCCAAGGCTTTCAAGCTCTCTGGTGTTCCTGATAAGAAGGCAACGATCAACCGAACCTTTTCGCTTCCAACTACAGGCTCGGACGTGAGCGACTCGCCTGTCGTGGGCACCGTCAGCGAATACCTCTCCAACTGGAACGTTCTCAACAACTCACACCCCAACGAGACACCATCGCAGCGCCTTCATCGCGAGTCACGCGAGGCTGATGAGAAGTACAAGGCCGGAGTTCGGAAGCTGGACGAGCTCCGTTGCGAGCTCGAGGAGGCTATTTTCCTGCACCTCAAGTTCCTTGAGCGCTGTGAGCTTGACAGACTAAAGGCCATCAAGACGGTTGTCCTTGACTTCTCTGGCACCATCGGCAACGTGATCCCCAGCTTGCAATCCACGGTTGACAAGATGCTACTGTTCCAGGAGACGGTTCAACCCCTGGGTGATCTGCGATATCTTCTCGAGAACTATCGAACCGGCAGCTACGTTCCCAAAGTCGTTGTGTACGAAAACTACTACAATAAGGTCGATGAGCAGACTTTTGGTGTTGATCTAGAAGCTCGAGCCCGGGCCGACAAGAAGCGCGTGCCAGCCATCGTCACGACGCTGCTGATGTATCTTGATCATCATTATCCCGATCTGGAGGGAGACGAGGCACGTAGGGGAGTGTGGCTTGTAGATGTGCCACTCACCCAAGTACACAAGCTTCGCGCCTTGGTAAATGACGGCAAGCCCATATCTCAGGAAGACCTCGGCAAATTCGACATCCCCACAGTTGCGAATCTACTGAAACAATATCTGCTGGAGCTCCCAGGTATGCTGACTTCACAGTTGAGTGAGCCATTTCGACTAACCATGATTAGACTCTCTCGTCAGCTCGCATGTCTATGAGATTGTCCGCACAATTTACACAACACCTGCCACTGATACAACCGACGCTTCCCGAATCGCAGTACTTCAGCAGACCCTGTCCCAACTCCGGCTCACGAATATCGCCACCTTGGATGCATGCATGAACCACTTTACACGCCTGATTGACTTGACATCTGCTGATGAAGAGTATGTTGCGGCATTGACATCATCATTGGCACCCTGTATTCTCCGGCCGAGGACAGAGACATCCCTGACGATGGAGGAGAAGCATTCCATTCGACTTGTTCGTGACCTCTTCTCACACAAAGACGCCATTTTCAACGAGTTGAAACGCATGTCGACCTTGAACCACTCCTCGTCCGTCCTGGGAAACCGCCCAAGGGCCATTAGCACGGACGAGAGCAACCGCAAGGCTCTGGTTGAAGAGCGCAACAGGGCTCTGGTGGAAAAGGCTACCGCCTCACGCAGCAGAGCTACGAGTCCTGCTCCCGGATCCCGAGGGCATCGTCGCGATCGAAGCAGTGGTGGTGGTGCCGAGACGCGGTTCCCGATCCAGACGAGCCCCCCTTCTTCGGCAGAGCGTCACCGGACAAGCATTGGAAGCATGGAGGGGCGGCTCAAGCGCACGTCGCTCGACGTACCGAGCCTCGACGATGCGCCTCCAACAGAGCCTACGAACGGTGCTGCCCAGGTCCCCAGGACAGTTGACCCCGAAGGAACGGGCGAGTTCCGTGAGGGCAACCCTGTGCGCATGAGCACTCGCTTTGTGGGCGGCAAGAGGATCCCAAGCTCGCCACCTCGTGAGACAACTCATCGAGGCGTCACGCTCGAGGACAAGCCCATGGATGACTAGTAGTTGTCACTTGAGCTGTCACTTGAGCTTCCGCATCGAGCTCCCGTCACGCCGCCTTTCCTAAGCCACACTATCCGTCATCATGCAAGGCGTTCAAACATCAACACCGTCCGAACCTCTGTCCCGCACAATTACCTCCCTACCTCGTCATCAAGCCCCTTTCTCGTCTTTCGAAATGATGTACGCACTCTTTCCTTTTACTCTGATAACGGGAACATGAAGACATGGCATGGTGTACGCTTTGAATGTTGTATATTCCTCTTTTTTTTACTCCCTTTTCTCTGGCGATAGCTCTTTCTTGTAGCCCGCCCCAACGCGTAGCATGACATGATACAGAAAAAAAATAACACATTACATATACCGTTTCCTCTTTGGCTTCTGGGGTTCTTCTCTTGGGTTCTAGGTGTGTCGTCCCCGCGCGGGAGGAGGGAGAAGGGGTCCGGAGGGATCGGCTTTTGATGAGACCATGATTTGAATAGAAAGAAGGCTGCGTGCGAGAGGTGGACGACGCTAAGTCTTATTTTCCCCTCTAGACGAGTCGTGAAGCCTTATCTAGTAGGAAGCTACTTGGTTCTGAATCGAGCTCTCCTGATTTGATGCCTAGCATACCCTTTGTTATCCAAACCGTGCTTGTGCGGTGTGATGAAAGGATTCACGACATGATGCCGTATTACGAGAGGCAATGAACTCAAAGATACTGAGGATGCGGATCAATGTACTTCGTAACTGTGTACGTATAGTAGAACACCCCGTCCTAGTAAGAGCGTTTCATTGACGACGTCTATGCTCCTATTCTTCAATCGAATACTCCATTCTCGCTACCAAGTTCCATACGCCCTGTCCAATGCTCCCTGACCACCCCAATGCGTAGCTTTCGCCCTATCAATGCTCATGTTCCACGTTTCCCCAAGTTACAAGCGACAGCGAGAAACCATCCATGTCCTTGTCTGACCTCTTCTAGGACTGAGCGGGCGCCTGTCCGCTCGTGTCTGAAATCTCGGCCGCTTGCGGCTTCTTCTTCTTCTTCTTGACCGTTTTCTTGGGCGCCATCGCCTCGCCAAGCTGCGCGTCCGCCGAGGGCCCGACTTCCCCTGCCGCTTCTGCACCTATGTCATCTCCGCCCACGGTCGTGGGATCCTTCTTCTTCTTTTTCTTCTTTGTCGGCTTCGCCTCCTCTCCACCAACCTCCCCCTCTTCGGCCTTCTTCACCTTCTTCTTCTTCTTTTTGGACACGACGGTGCCTTCGACGTTGGCGCCCTGAGCGACTTGAATCCGCTCGTTTGCACGCTGCATCTCGAGCCGAAGCCGCTCAACCTCCTTCATGGCTTGTTGCATTTCTGCTTCCTCTCGCTGCTGGCGCTCGTAGTCGAACCCTTCAGAGGGTTGGCCGCCTTCTAGATTGAACGAGCCAATCGTACTCGAGTCGACCTGCAGCAGCGAATGCTTGAGGCGTCTGTTCTTGGCTTTCGTGAAACTGTCCGAGTTATTCTCCGAATCGTAGTTACGAGCGGACCCGCCTTCGCTGCCTTCGAGCGTCTCGTCCGCGGCAATAATTACTCTTTGCCTGGGTTCGGGGCGGGGCCTTGGTGCAGGCATCGCACTGCTCCCCACGTTGTCCAGGTCAAGCTGCATGATGGGAATGGCATCAATGTCCAGGTCCGGTCCGTTACTGTTCTGGAGAATGTTATGTATAGGGGTAGATGACCGCTGGACGTCGCTACTAGGGATGTAGAAAGGGTCATCCTTGTTTCGTTCTAGGCGCTCTGCCTTTCTTCGCGCAATAATGTCGGCGTCCAGGTAGCTTTCCTCGCTCGGTTGCTGGTATGAGCCGACTGTTTCTTCGTTTGGCTCCTTCAACATGCTCATGGCCGGAGCCGAAGACGAAATGCTTGAGGGCGGTGGCCGCTGGTTGTAATACTGCTCAAAATCGTCCATCTCATCAGATTGCACGGTAACAACGTCTGCCTGAGCCAAGAGTTGATTGAGGTTTGCATGGATCGGCTCGTCAAGGTCAAGGCCAGTAGGCACCGGCACGTTGCGTTGGGCTCCAGGCGCAACAGAGTTGAGCTCCCATCCATTGAATAGGGAAGGGATAGCCTGTGTGAGCAGAAGTGGAGGATCTTGTCCTTCGTCGCTGGAGCTCGGTGGCTGTCCGGAGGCAGCCTCTGATGTGAGTTTAAGTAACTCATTGAACTCGACCGCACGCTCTTGAACCTCGAGATTGGGGTGTAGTGCCAACGGCTCGGCTACATGGATGATTCGAGCCATGAGAAGCGATATTCGAGACTTCCTCTCTGCTGTCCAAGGCTGCATATCGTCACCCGCTATAGATGCGAATATCTTGATGACCGCAAGCAGAGCCATCGTGCATGCCTCAGGACCGCTTGTACGGGGGATAATAAGAAGGAGCCGGTCAAGAGTATCATCCGGCAACGAGAGCTGGGAAGCATACTCGCCCAGCATCCAGGTGATGGAAGTCAAGGCCGAGGAATGGATCTTGTGACTCGCGGGGGTATCTGTGCTCAGATGGGCGAGTATAAGATCTGCGGCTCGAACTGCAGTGGCTCTCATGGCCCTGACCTTGACCGCCACGTTCCTCAACTCGTCGCCAATCTTCCCAGAGATATCTTGAGACTGCCGTGAGGATGACGAATCCGAGAGCAGTTCGTTGTCGAATGTGCGAGGCACTGGTGCCATCCGGACCAATTGTGTGAGTACGTCGATATACCAGTCAAAGTCTACTATGTTTGCGTAGTTATCCTTGGAGCACATGAAGAGTATTCGCTTGATGACATCGACAAGATACTCTTCAGGGAGTGGAGGCGCGTCTCCTCCGGCGTCCGGAGATCTTGAGGCAGGCTGATCCTCGTCGTCGGAGTCGGTACTATGTTCGTCAGAGTTGATCTCTGCCTTGGTCCGATCCTTCGTCGGGCTCGCTGATTTAAGCTGCTTCATCAATCTGCTGACCACGGACACCAAATTATCGCTTGTGACCATGCCCTGTACCAAGTCAAGAGCTTGTATCCGGATGGTGATGTCGGGGCTGTCGATGCACTCCAGGATTACGTCCTCCTGCTGAGCCACAAGATACGGGTGCGTGACGACGATCTTGTTGAAAGCCAGCAAGGCAACGTATTTTACTGGCAATGTAGTTCAGCACTGGTAGCTTTGAAAAGGTGATCGGTCGACTTACGGTTTGGATCACTGTTAATCATCATCATGCTTCGAAGCTTGCTAACGCAAAGAGTAGCTACTTCCTCAGCCCCCGATGCATCTTCACCGTTGCCTAGGATACCTCCCTGAATGATGCCATTGATGCACTCGTAGAGTAGTGACATGGCAGCCGTTGTAGCCATTAGGTTCGTGAGTGGCGGAAGGAGTTTTCTGACCAGTCGGGGCTCCAAGGGGGTCAAGGTAGCGAACTGATATTTTCTGTTAGCCACTTCTCCTGCGAGAGTGTAGAATAGACCCACGAGCTTGATAAGCTTGATTGCCATCCAGTTGTTACCACCGTCAACCAAGAGCTCGAAAAGCCGCGGCGCTAAGGGGAGGAAATCATGAGGCCTCCGCCATCCCAGCTCGCAGACCACATTGACGATTGCCGCAGTGACACTCGGGTCTTCGTTTGTGTCCATGAGACGCTCCTTGATCTTGGGCCACGCAGCGCGCAGGGCTTCGGGATACACCAGCGCCAAACGATAGAGGGTAACCAGCGTCTTCTTTCGAATATTGGCATGACTATGACTTAATCGTGGGAGAAGGTCGGCCAGGGTCGAAAGCGCGAGCGATGGCGTGATGACGTGAGGTAGTGTAGCCATCGGCAAGGATATAACGGTGGGTGTGGAAGAGGCGAGATCCTGCGGGAAAGCACGATGAGTTCCTGAGCCAGACAGCTGCGAGGTGCTTTCAAGAGGGGAGGCGAACCTTTTTGAGGAGATTGGTGGCCAGCATGAGAACCTCTGTGTCTGGTCGGAAGCTTTGAACTGCGCCAAGATAGCCGACGCGCTTCTGGTGATACTTGGCCGACGACATGACCTCGAGGACATGGAACGAGGCCCATGACATGTCGTGGCCGACCATTTCCAGATAGACGAGCTTTAGGAGGGCCGTCGCCTTGACATCTATGGGAGGCCCATGTCAGCGCGTCGAGTACTATGTCGAAGATAATCTTGGCGCAAGGAACAACGAACCCATGTCCTGGCTGCGAACCTCGGCGCGGCATTCCTTCAGACTCTTTTGTATGTATTCCTTTTCATTGCCCTTGTGGTTCCGCAACCCTCTGATGAGGTCGTAGAGCGACTTTTCGAACCTAGAGTCAAGATGACAGTGTCAGCCATGCCGCCATCCCTTCGTCGAGGTCGTTGAGCGTCAAGCGGATGTGTCCGTACATGTTGAATCCGGCGATGGCTTGCGGCAGACCGCCCCGCGCTCAAAGCTGACTTGACTGGACTGGCGGCAGCGCGCTCTCGGTCTGGACGCTCTCGAAGGATCTGATGGCGTTTCAAGCTCATTATGCGCTTCGTGAAGGGCTTCTCTGTACGACGCCGGCGCCGTGGGACCGTGTGGCCGAGGAAGAGTAGCATGGGTGGTGTTGGTGGGTGGATGCGGGACCGGGCTATGAGCTGGGACTTGTGGAAGTGACGAACCGTCAGGTGCGAGCTGGGCACCGTCTCGGTGCTCACTTACCCTATATGGCGGGAGAACAAGGAAGCCGGACTTGAGCGCTATGTATGGGTACTTTGTCATTGCCCATGCTCTGTCATGCAACGCACAGCCAAACTCCAGAGATTTGTATTGATACAAGCTAAGCTTCGCGCGATCATGCAATGCAGTGCCCGTTCATGACGACTCAACCTCTGACAGGTCAAAAGTGAGCGCGAACCATAGAAAACCTCTTACACAGCACCCTCTGTTGTGCTTTTGAGTCAAGTGCTCACGTTTCAGTTCCTTTGACAGTGTCCCAAGTCTAACGGCCAAACATTAACCACTCGCCGAGAAGGGCATTAGTCTCAAGCTCTAAGATTTTGAACCAAAAAGCTTCGCCTTCATCTTTCACGCCGATTTCATCGACAAGACTTAGAAGGAAGACTGCATTGTTACCAAATCGGCGTACGCAACATTGCGAACAGAGCTGCTCTAGAGCGTCAACCTATTCTTCTCTGGCGTTCAAACCTATCTCCGCGCATATAACAAAACCATGATATAAGCTGTCTGGCACACTTCGACGGTCAATCCACCTTCTCATATCGCCAGCTTCCCATCCTTCATCCACAACCTTCACCCACCCTTTCCATGTCCGTCCGGACCGCTCTTCCCAGGCTCATCGCCGCTCGCGCCGCTCCCGCGAGCCTCTGCCGGCGATCCTTCTTCAACATTCCCGGCTTCGGCGGCAGCGACGGCGGCAGCGACAACGACGCGACGCAGCGCCTCACGGCCACGCGCGTGCTGCCCTACGCCCACAAGCCGCTGTACGAGCTCATCGCCGACGTTGACTCGTACCATCGCTTCGTTCCCTACTGTTCCCGCTCGCGCGTCACCGCTTGGTCCGATCCGGATCCGTCCACCGGCCGCCGCTGGCCCGTCCGAGCCGATCTGCATGTCGGTTGGGGCGGTTTCGAGGAGGCCTTCACCAGCCGCCTCAGCTGCGTCCCCGACGTCTCCGTCGAGGCCGTCAGCGGTGACGAGCAGAATGCTGCCTCGGCCGTCTTCAAGACGCTCGTTACCCGCTGGACCGTCAAGCCTATATCGACCGAAGCGGCGCAGTCGCCATCTACAGAGGTCCACCTCGCCATCACCTATCAGTTCCTCAACCCAATTTACGCAGCTGTCAGCGCTGCCGTCGCGGATAAAATCGCTGGTCTCATGATAGAAGCCTTTGAGAAGCAAGCCCAAGAGCGCTTGGGATCAGGCAAACCCCTGTAACTATTACCACCTTCTTTCAGAACTGTCATAGAGCGGCCGGAACATGTACAGTACTACCTCCATCACCCACACACAGTGCATCTACGCAGATAAATCTTTCCATACCACGATCGAACCAACACATCGACAAGTATCACATAAACCTTTCTTTTCTTTTGACCAGTTCCTTACGCGCCTAGCTACTAACAGTGGATCTGCGCACATCATCGAGTAATGACCACTCGAAATCCGACATGAGTAGGGCGCTGGTGTCGATACCAATCTCTTCGAGACATCCGTCATCGCTTCATGAGAATTGGCGTACAAATCAAAGCCGTCCAGCTTTCCAAGGTATATCCGTCTGGCCTCCGACTTTGGCGCTCCTGATTATCCGACTCCGTTGAAAATGCATATACTGGACAAAAATCGACCGTAATGCGCAGCTATCGGGTCCACTGCACCCTGAATGGATAAGGCAAAGGTTAGCTTTGAACTTGCACGACTGGATTGCACAGTGAGCCGACCCGATGCCTATGATTCCGAAAGGTTCGTTGATGCTGAGACTGAGCTTGCATTTGCAATCATTTCTTGCTTGACCTGCATCGATGGAGTTAGATACGAAGGAATACCAGACATCATCTCTCTTTGCGCTCACTTTTTCTTCGTCGGCTTGCCAGCAAAGAACGTAAGCATAGCCGAATTCTTCTTGGTGTTCTGCTTGCTTGGCTTCGAGGGGGGTGGTCCGACGTTGACAATATCGATGTCGTCGGGCAAGTGGGTCGGGCGTCGCCGATCGGGCCTCGTACCGGGCCATCCTGGCGGAGGCATCATGCCCGGACCCATCGGTGGTCGTCCAGGGATGCCCATACCTCCCATGGGCGGAGGAGGAGGCATGCCGGGCATGCGGCCCCGTCGGTCTGGCATCGGCGGCAGCTTGGGTCCGGGTTGTGGCATCTTATCCACAGGCCACATGGTCATGCTGATGGCCCAATCTGGCTGAACAACCTTTTCCCACACCGACGGTAGGATGATTTCGTTGTCGGGTCCGATCAGGTCATAGTGCCCTTCTTGCACATGAGGACCGAGTATGTCCACATGCAAAAACGCCTGCTTGATGAGGTCCTCCATGCCCTACATCCTTTGGTTAGCGATCAGATTGTCCGACTTCGTGTTATGGCGGCAATAGACTTACCTGCCATGTGCTGCAAAGATGAAACGGGAAGCTGAATTTCCGTCCGACCGCATCCTTGAATCTGATGGGACCCTTTTCCGTCTTCTTGGCTGCTTCCTCGATCGATGCCTTTGCTTCGTCCTGTAGTTTCTGCATAAGAGCGTCATGCTCCTTCTTGGCAGCCGCTGCGGCTTCAGCTGCCTTCTGCGCCGCTTCTTTCTCGGCTTCGAGCTTGGCTCGAACATCTGCCTCGGCCTTGAGCTTGGCCGCTGCTTCAGCTTCAGCTGCTTTCTTAGCTGCCTCCTTTTCGGCCTCGAGTTTGGCCAAATACTCAGCCTCCGCCTTGCGCTTGGCTGCAGCTTCGGCTTCTGCTGCCCTCTTTGCAGCTTCTTTCTCAGCCTCAACTTTGGCCAGGTACTCCTGCTCAGCTTTGCGCTTTGCCTCTTCCTGGAGCTGCCTCAGGCGCTCCGCCTCCTCGGCTGCTCTTTTCTCTGCGGCTGCCTTGGCCTCTGCCTCGGCTTTGAGTGCCGCCTCGAGACGAGCCTTGGCAGCTTCCTCAATCCTGATGCGCTCTTCCTGCTCCAACTTTCGTCGATGCTCCGCGGCCTTCATTTCAGCCTCGAACTTCCTCATGGCGTTTTCCTCGGCACGCTTGACAGCTTCGGCCTCCTGACGCGCCCGCTCCTCCGCTGCCTTACGTTCAGCCTCGACCCTGGCTACGGCAGCTGCCTCGGCTTCGGCCCTGGCGCGTGCTATCTCCTTCTGTGCCTCTTCTTGCTGCTTTCTCATCTCTTCCATCTTGCGCAAGAATGACTCCTCGGCCTCCTTGCGGATCTGCACATCTCGTTCGCGCTGCTCGTCGAGAGCCCTCTGCTTATCCTCTTGCGCCTTCAGAGCAGCCAATTGAGCTTCCAACTTGATCTTCTCGATATCGATCGGAGGCTCTTTCGGAGCTGGACTCGTAGCCTGCGCAGGGGCTTCAGTAGCAGGAGGGGGAGGCGGTGGCGACAGGTGGAATTGCTGCATATGGGCAGGCAAGTTGTATTGAGGTTGCGGTGCGCCGTAGTATCCATGCTGGTAAGGCATCATGTCGTACATGTGTCGTGGCTCGCCGCCACCGAAATAGCTCGCGCCACTGGATGAATTGCTCATAGGGGAGAAGGGATTTGAGCCATAATTATTGTAGGGGACCATCTGGCTGCTTCCAGGATACCCAACCATGAATTGGGCGCCATGATTCTGGGCGAAATGGTGTGGGTGACCACCGCGTCCGCCGTGCGACCCGTAGTAGCCCGGGCCGCCACCGCCGCCACGAGGAGCGACCTGGGGCTGAAATGGCTGGCCATACTGGCCGCCATAATCCTCCGAGGGATCCACGCTGGGCGGATTCGGTGCGCGAGTCTGCACCGGATGATACTGAGGTTCTTGTCGGGCAATTCGATGCTGCCGGGGAGCAGTTCTCGGGGCTCGGGGCCGGGAGGGGGGTAGATCGTTGCTGGCGGAAGCGGAATCAGAAGGATGAACGTCTTCGTCGTCGTAATAATCAGGTTCGTCGTCCCACTCTTCGTCCGTGACGGGGTAATCTTGTTCGTGCTGTGACGAGTCCTCTTCCTCGCTGTATGAGGTCGAGCGTGAACTCTCGCCGCCGGGGAGACTGATATTCTTCTTGGTGCGCGTGACGAGTCTAAGGTAATGGTAAGTGAATAGAAAATGTCAAGTGTTTCCCTTGGGATGTTCCGCGGGTGACGGCTGGGACTCACGGCATAGCAGACGAATGACAGCCGGAGAGCTCTACGGCCTTTACCCGCGACGGTCGGGCTAGGAATGTCGGAGCAAGGCAACTCGCGAATATGGAGCGCGATCAACAACAGCGCTACTGAATCAAAACGAGCACGGTGCCAAAATCGAGAGCCCGAAAAGGGGCAAAAGACGAGGCCGCGTCGGTGAGTGGGCAGACCGTATCCTGGCGCGTGCAACGATGAGATAGATGTGCGGCTGCAGCTACGTCTGCGACTTTACGGAGTCGACCAGCTCAGGCGCAAAAGATTGCTGACGTGAAAAAGGGAGCCGGCCAAGGAAGTAGCAGTGCGACAGGTGTGAAGCGTCGATTGGCTGGGCGCAAGACGAGGGCACGAGGGGCGCTGACCGTTGAGGGATGGTCCAGGGGCGCTGGGTGCTCAAGGGAGGTAAGGCAGTGGGAGGAATGGGAGAAGGGGAGGAGAGGGCTTGAAGCTCTCGTTGATTCTTGGTCCTCACAGTCTCTGACTGCTCGCGGGGTGTCTTGTCTCGGGCGCACTGTCAGCGTAGCACAGAATCTTGAGGCTCTGGTGCGAGCCTGCTTCCCGCAAGCGCGCTGAGCCGAAAAGAAGCTCCAAGAGGCGGAAGGAACCGTTACGATGGAAAATCGCAGAGCGACGGCGGCGAGGAGGGGGCCGTCAGTCGAGTTAAGACAGGAACGGCTCGGGATCTCAAAGTGTGGCAAGGATTGGAGTGAGCGGTGGTGGTGAATGTAATGGGTGGCCCGACCCCGACTGGAGGAAGCGCGGTCTTCTAAGTTGAAGCCGACAGATCGGCGGTGAGTTGACGAGGGCTGGAGGGGTAGCGGTATTAGGTAGGCAGTTGGCAGCTATGTACGTACAAGCACAAGCAGCAACAACAACAAGGTATGATACCTAAGGTAGGTAAGGTAAGGTAAGGTAAGTTAGGTAATTTGGGGGGGGGGGGGGGGCGGTCCAGAATCAGATGGTGTGAGGGACAAGCTACCGGTACAGGCTGAAGCAGGGGGGGGGGGGGGACGTCAGTCGGAAGAAAATGGTGAGAAGTTGCCGTCGCGAAGCTGCTGATCACGAACACCAAGCAAGATGAGATGGCTCGACGCTGGTCTCGACGGCGATGACGGTGAGATCTGGGCTTGAGCTGTACTGTACGGCACCGCGCAGTTTATTCAAAAGGTTGCTTGATCGATTCCACAGCGAGGCAAGAAGGCTGTTGTTGCAGGAGGACGAAAGGATGGCATGCGATTTGCGGTGTCGTATCCAATGAGACGGCGCACAGAGTGATGTTTAGATGGTTGTGATTGGGTCGACCGGGCGTGCAGGGGGGGAAGAGGAAGAAGCTAGAGACGCAAGGTAAAGAGGGAGAAAAGTCCGAGGAACGAGGTGAAAAGGCCCTGCAAAGACAACGTGACTGAATGTTAGCGACATGCTCAACCAGGCCTGTCTGCAAACTTGATCTGTACAAGCGGCATATTGTACAAAGCGCTGTCCGTCTTCTGTGCAGTCCTGAATCATGAGTGTGTCTGGTGCGCATGTGCTGTGCAGTATGTGTACACGTATGTGTGTGTGTGCGTGCGACCCAACGGAAGGGAGGGGGCGGACACTGTCGGTTGGCTTGCCTTGGATCACGACGCATACCAATTTCCGACGTTTGTTTGCCGAACTATTTCATACTGCACAGTACTGCTGCCCTCGTTACCGGCCGACTAACTGCCCTTGAGCTGTACTGTATGGTCGAGCAGGAAAAGGATTCATCGAGCGGGACATGCCTGTCAGGGTCCTCGGGGATTCGAATCTCGCAGGGTCGACAGCGCGCAAGTCGTCTGTCTCTGGCGCCGTTATCGAAGGGCCGTGAAAATTGAACCCGACGGAATGGGCGCAGACCATCGGCAGGCAGGCGAGGCAGCGAGTGCGAGGGGGCTGATGGGAAGACCGAGACGAGACTTGCATGGGGGTTGCTCAAGTGCAAGGCAGGTGAATAGACGTACCCTCAAGAATTCAACGAAACTAATGTTCATGTAGGTAGTAAGCTGTGAGACCCTTGAAAAGTTGAATCAGCTGGCTTTGAAGTGTCGCCGTTTCCAGACAGAATGCTATACGAATAGTCAGTAGAGAAACGTCGACGTTCGAGTGGAAAGAGGTGAGGCATGCAAAGCTTTGTTGAAATGTCTGCCCAAGATGCTACCTACCTCTACAGTAGCATGCCTGCCAAGGTAGGCCTGGGTAGCTGCCATGTGGAAAGGTGCCGTGTTGGGTTGCAAGAGCTCAAAGGGGCCCATCAAAGAGCTCCGACCTCCTCGGCCTCTCGAAAGGGAAGATAGATACCTGAAAAGGCGGCGACCGGTACCTTGGGCTTGCAGAAACACGGCACAGAATCCATGTCACGCTAATGTACATGCAGACAAGGCCCCTTGACATTCAGGGTATCATCAGGTCCCAAGGGTTGCTGCTTCCTGCCTGTGAAACCTGGAGGGGCAGTGACTTGCTACTTGATTATCAGCTCAAGGCTTGTGTGCCTCTACGTCCGTGATGGGGAAAACTCGAGTGCGTACTGTCAAACCAACATCTTGGTGCCTTATGTTACGTAAGGTACCTACCTCGCGCAGTGATCATTACAGTAATCAATATTAATGTCATGAGTCTTCAAGGAAGGGTAGCCCATTGTGACTGCCATCACTGTTTTCGCGGAACCCAGTGACACTGGAACTGGCCGAACGGTGGGGTCTTGACTCTTGACCCCTGAAGTCCTAGGTAGATCCGTCACCCGACTGACATACATCCATGCCCTCCACGCTACTTCCGCTCCTTCGCAGTCAAAGCTCCGACGAAAGGCATCATCGCGCGCTCCCGAAACGTCGAGTCGAGCTGCCCTCATTCTCCGCCAGCGTTGCACAAAGAATCATCCGTTAATCATTACTCTGCTCACTGCCTCCCGTGACCATCATTGCCACCACCGCCACCGCCATCGCGCTCTGATGATTGATCTTTGATGTGTTGACCAGTGTCTACAAACAGACATGAACACGAGATGGAATCGCAAAAAAAGAAACCAGCAACTTCAAGAGGGCTACATGGGCATTGCTTATGCCGAATCATTGTACACTAAGCTATTTGAACGGCCTCCTCTTCAACGTCGCCCATTACCTGGGGCCGAGAACGGCTGCGAGCCACATCACCGTCCACTTGGCGTTGGGCTTATGGCTCGTCGCACAGCAAAATGTCCGGCCTGTCCTCGGTGCCTCGTGCTGCGTCTCTCGTCTACTTCGTGCAGTCTACAGCATGCATGCAGTCGCGGCGCATGCTCTCGACAGCGCGCGCCAAGCCTGTAGAGACAGCTGTGAGGAAACCTTAACTCGAGATTGATCGAGACTCATGTCATCGACCTTCACACAGAAACACAGTATAGTGTATTTCAAGAAGCCGGTACCGGTGAGCCATCGCAGCGATATGTGCACGCCTCCTTGGACGCCCGGGCCTTGGCAATGTACAGTAATCGACAATCCGGTGCTACAGCTGCTTCATGTTCCTTCAAAAGACGTCGGCGGCTGTCCAGCGACCTGTTCGGTCAGCCACTGCCGACGTCGGGCCTGGCTGTTGCCGAGTGACAGACGGGGGCCGCTGACCGGTCTGGTGGTATATAAGTTACAATTTTCATTGTTATAATTTCTACCTGGCCGATGCAACCGATTCAACCCCGGAAGCAGCGATCGAAGACAGGGCTTGGACGTCCTGGCCCCTACTTCGCTGCCATCAGTGCAGGTCTTCACGCACGTTGGAGGTAATTATGACGAATCGGCCCAGTCAGGACAGGGCGAAGATGCGCTCGCAGAGATCTTGACATCACATTGGTCGAGTCTTGCTGTACGTAACTGACATGGATCAGACAGCTCTCGTATGTGTGTGTGTGTGTGTGCGCGCGTGCCTATTGTGGGCTACCTCCTCTCATTCTGCATGACCCGACCATTCGAGGCGCTATGCTCTAGAATAGTCGCCACTGTACGAATGCAACGAGGTCGTGGCTCTTGTTCCGCCACGATAGGCTCCTGGGTTAGAATGTGGAACATCGAGAACCGGCACAAGTCGTCGACGCCTGATTGGCATGGACAAAAGCCACAGCAACAAGTAGGCAACGGGGACCAATACACGAATATCGCTTCACTTACCTGGCGTAGGCATTATTACTCTGCATTGCTCGTGGCACACGCTTGAACCCGGCCCCCTCAGCCTGACAGCAGCCCTCCCGCCTTGACACTGTTGGCCCCTTGCCGTCCCGCCTGAGTGCGCGCCATATCTGCAGCCCTGCCCGGCCCTGAGCCGACTCAACTTGCCTCGCCCCGTTGCCTCGCGGACTTGGATGCCTCTACGTACTAGATAACTTACAAGGCCCCTCGGTCTTGTTGGCTACCTGCACCTGCTGTATGCGCTCAGGCACCAGATGGTCTGGCGTGGACGTAGGTAATCGTTGTCAAGCCCACAAGAGAACCATCTCGACTCCATGTCTCCGTGTTGAAGTGCGTTTCGGCAGAACGGGCTACTTCGATATCACACTCGTCCTACGGCCATGTCATTCGAGTGAGTCAAGTGAGTGGATGCACATCCGCTCGCCAAGCAACGAACCACATCGGGCTGCGAGCATGTCGTGTCCGGGGCAGACTGCGAAAACCATCAAAAAACAAATCAAGAAAGGCATGCTTGCCATATGCGACGTAGATTGGCTCACTCTTGGCCGTCTCGTGCTTGGTGCTGGAGGCTAGAAGCTTCACCACAGGCAGGCCCCTGGACTCGTCCCTGGCTTCCCCCTCGGTTCGAGACTTTGCATTTCATGCACGTATTTCCTTGCCTGAGACTATGGATGATATCGCATGTCCGCGTGCCCAACCCGATTTGGCGAGCTGACCATGGGTATTAACCTGGTGCCCAAAGAGGGGCCGGACGGGCTAGGCTGAGCCGCTCGCCCAGTCGCCATCTCGAAAGGCCCCCTTGCACGACGAACTCCGACATTGCCCACTCATCGATACGATTCCAGGTTAATATCTCGGATGCCCAATGCCCTCGTCTCCTTATTCCGGGGTCGAAATGACCATGTCGTGACTCCTCGATCGGCACGATTCCTTGCCTTCGCCAGCCACGCGCATCGCCTGGCACGTTGTCCAGAGTAGCAACCGACCGATCCGATCCCAGTCGCCTCTCCCCGGCAAGCACTGCCCGTAAGATGCAGAGCTGGCAGCATCGCAGACCTGTCACAGGACCCGCGCATCCATCTCGGTTAACCTCATCGCACGACGTCGCCCTCAGCCTTGGCCAGCAGATCCCGAGCCGCCATAATTTCACCTGCATCGTACCCTTGCCACAGCTTCTCTTTTGCTCCGTAACGCCGCACGATTTCCGACAGCTTCTGCGTTGCGACCTGGTTGAGTTTCTCGACTGTCGCCTGCTCGGGCATTGCGAAGCCCTCAGTGTCTTGCTGTTTCCTGGAAGTTGATTCGGAACTCAGGATCTTATCCGTCGCCTGTTTGTTACTCAGCAGCCACTCGCGAGCGTCCTACAAGTTCGTACATACCGCCTTGAGTCCGTAATAACCGCGCAGGTAATCGTCGCAAAGCTCGATGCTCCGACAGAATCGCTTCAAGGCTTCTGCCAGGTGCTTGGCCGTGTTTCCGTCGGCATTCGTCTCAGCCGCCATCAGTGAGATCTCACCAAGGCGCGCATGTATCTGATTCACGGGTCAGCGGCGCCTAGGTGAAAAGGCCAGGCTAACCCACGTTCCAGGCATTGGGCATTAGCACGAGAACCTCCTCGAGGGCGAATATTGCTTGCTGGTATAGTCCTGAAGTAAGATACAAGTCTGCCAGTTCCGCCCATGCCTCTGGGTCCGTAGGGTTGAAGTCGAGAAGCACATTGAGGGCCGTAATGGACTCGGCGTTCTTGCCCATGGAGCGAAGCAGAGCGACCTTGCGCTTATGTATTGGCTACCACTAGTTAGAGAATTGGTATTCGTGAGCAAAGTGGCGGGGTTGGCGCACAATGTTGGCCCCATTCTGTTCGAGAAGGACCTCGTACTCGTCGAGGATCTTCTTGAGCTCCGAATCACTCGTAGCCGTGGCTTCCTTGACCAAGCCCTTCAGCGCCAGTATCCGCTCATCGCTGCTTCCGAACCGCCGGATCAGCCTCTCCAGACACTCGGCCGCTGACGCGTCGTCGCCCGCCCGGAGGCACGACAGCAGGAGGTTCTCGTAAACGGTCCAGAGCTCGGGCGTCTCGGCGGAAGAGAAGAGCGACGATAGCGGGGAGGCGGAGAATGCTTTTGGGTTCCTCCTCAGGATCTCGGGGGCTTGTTGCGCAAGCTCTAGGGTCTCGGCCGGGGCAAGGTGGCCTTGAGGCCGGAGCAGTGAAGGTGGCATATCGGCGACGGACGACGGTCGGTATCTGACTTCGGTGCCGAATGCGAGACGTGGTGGCTTGATCTTTCCGGTAGATATCACGAGTACTTCGTAATGCAGCTGGAGTCACGAGTAGCGTGGCGATCGTAGATGGCCGTGAATATGGTCAATTGAAGAATAGAGTTCTCGAGTTTGCAGGAGCAGTCTGTCACCAGCTCCGCTGCGAGCTTGCCGACGGCGTGCGCCGAGATAGGTACTTAAGTTAGGTACTCCGCGAGTGGGTGCCGAAGCGGGCAGCTGACCGATGCTGTCTTTTGGCACCCTTTTGCGCCAAGGCAAAGCCTGTACTGTAGCCTCAGAGCAGGATGAACCATTTTCCGACAAGCCTCCGGTCGTCGCGCCCCACTACCGCCGCGGGGCTTCTCCTAAAATTTTCCAACCACAAGCCATCCTTGCTATCTCTCTTTTCTCTTTTTCTACTTCGCACATCGAGCGAGCCGTCAATGGCCCGTGGTCGTTGGCGCATCTCTCGCGTCGTGCACGATTGATTGCAGCGTCCTTGCTGTGGCCAGCAATGGTGTCGACTGTATCAGATCTCAATGGCACAGCGCCGTCACCGCCTGTGGAAGAGATGGCGGCGCTGAAGACGTCGAGTCAGGACGAGCCGGCTGTCGAGGTGCCGCCTCATCGATCCCACGATCCTTCTTCGAACCTGAAGCGGAGCGATCCCTTTCAGTTTGGCAGTCGGTATCTTACCGAAGAAGACGATGTCTTTGAATTCAATGCCTGGGATCACGTCGAGACTGACGACGCGTACAAGGAGTACGCCGAGCGTCAGTTTGAGATGCAGCGCCAGGCTCCAGTCTCTGATTTTGATAAGAGTAAGTCGATCTCTTTTTTCTGCCACAGCAGTGTCATGATGATTACCCAACCAAATGCATAGTTCATCTGAGAATTCATGATGAAAACTTTACCTTCAAGTCTTTCGCTCCCATCTGATCACACTTTTCGCACAATTCTCGTTGCAAGATGTCGTTGTGATTAAGAGACTAATTCGTCGCGCACAGATAGGTTCAATTCCGATCCTGCGAAATGGTGGAATTTGTTTTACAAGAACAATGCATCAAATTTCTTCAAGAATCGGAAATGGCTACAGCAAGAGTTTCCCATCTTGGCTGAAGTGACCAAGGAAGACGCGGGTCCTACAGTCGTGTTGGAGATTGGCGCTGGCGCCGGCAACACGGCTTTCCCTGTGCTAGCCAACAACAGTAACCCGTTCCTCAAAGTTCATGCCTGCGACTTCTCCAAGACTGCCGTAGAGGTTATGCGGAACCACGAGGCTTACGATCCAAAGCATATCCAAGCTGATGTTTGGGATGTCTCTGCGGACTGCCTGCCACCAGATCTCGAAGAGGGATCTGTAGATGTTGCTGTCATGGTCTTCATCTTCTCGGCCTTGTCGCCAAAGGAGTGGAGGCAAGCCGTGCGAAACGTACACAGACTGCTTAAGCCTGGCGGTCTGGTCTGTTTTCGAGATTACGGGAGAGGCGACCTGGCACAGGTGCGCTTCCGCAAGGGGCGTTATCTGGACGAAAACTTTTACATACGTGGAGATGGCACCCGCGTCTACTTTTTTGATAGAGATGAGCTAGCCGGGATCTGGTCCGGAGAAGGCTCATCGGATTCCGAAGATGGTGAAACGCCCAAGTTCGAGGTGGTCGACCTAGGCGTCGACCGTCGCCTTCTCATCAATCGGGCACAGAAGAGCAAGATGTATCGCTGCTGGCTGCAAGGCCGCTTTAAGAAGATTTGAACATGATACCCAATTTAATTTTTTTTCTTAATACAAGTCTTTGGCCCCGTGTGTATTCGTCTCTTGTGTGTGTGTATACAGACTTCTTTGGACTAGCATCAGTATAGTAGCACTTCTCGTAGCTTGTCGCGGTCTGACTGGACGAAGCCGATGTGGTCGAGGTAAGCTTCCAAGCCACCGTAGTGTGCGTTGAGATGATTTTGCATGCCCGTAATCATGCCCTCGGCCGTGTCGGCCCACTCGTCTGTGAAGCCGGCGTTGCGCATCTCAACGATTCTCTGAGGGCGATCGGCGAGCAGAGCGGCGTCGGTCAACGAGTAATCATGTTCGATTGCCGAGACGGGGACGTCGAGGATGAAGAGGACGAGGGCGCAGATGAACCCTACAACAAAAGGGTTTCAGCTAACCCGTCACGATGATGGGATTCGCAAGGTCATGGAAGTCCCGTTACCAGTCCTATCCTTTCCCAGCGTACAGTGCACCAGCGCCGGCGTCGTCTGCGTGCTCGTATACGTGGACAGGGCGTCGCGAATCTCGGGCCCGGCGCGGTCGAGGATGACGTTGCTCATGCCGGTAAGGCCCATGGGCACGAGAACCTCTTGGGCCATGACGCGGGCGGCTTGTTTGCGGTAGCCGCAGACGTGCAGGCCAATCGTCTTGCTGTGTAGTTTTTGTGTGGCCGGCCGGAGTGAGAAACTTTGCAAGACTCCAAAGGGGGAAAGGGAAGGGGGGGGGTTGAGGAGTGTTCCAACTCACAAGAAGCCGGACCACGACAGCTGGCTCAGTAGGTGGCGCTCGACGGTGCGGCCAATGACCTTGACGGGCTTGTAGGCGACTCCGTGGACAGAGGGGGAGTATGCGTCCGGAGGGGGTTCAACGGCCAGAGAAGTCGGTTCGCTGGCGTTTGGCTGCTGCCTTTTTGTCCGTTGACGATGCTCGGTTCTGTAATCATTCACACGCACACGCACACACTCAGTTAGTCTACTTGACATGTAAAACCCACTAACTTGCTTGCTCGCCTGATTAAACGTCAAGAAGGAGGGGAGACGAAGGGAAAGGGGGGAGAACGCAACTCTGTCCGTAGATCCAGGACCGTCTTGACGCCCAGTTCGTCCCTGATGAGAGCTTCGTCTTCCGGCCCGGCGCCATCTTTTTTTCGGTTCCAAAAACGCTGCGAGTAAGCCCCCTTCTCCCGAAAGCGAATCAGGCACCTAGGTAGGGCACCTATCGGAGAGAGAAAAAGGGAGGAAGAGGGAACGAGGACGAGGACGAGGAGGACTCGAATCGCCAGACGTACCGGGTCTGGCCGAGCGAAAGATGAGGCCCTCGCGGACGAGCTTCCGGTCCAGAAAGCGATTCACCGTGTATCCTACGTCCCTAAAGTTGCTCACATGCTGGAGCTGGACGGGCTGCTGGCGGTTCATGGCTTTCACTCAAAGAAACGGAGCTGGCCTGTAGAAAGGTTCTTGAGTCGACGTCTTGTCTTGTCTGCCAACATTCGGTCAGTGACGGTTCAGAAGAGCCATCATTCTTGCACTCTTGACAATTCGGGATGAGTGAGACAATCATGGTATATACCTTTCTTGTTTGCCGCACCTAGTCCAGCTTAGCGGCTCAAATTAGTAGTGAAAAGTCAAGCCTATAATGAGTTGCTGTGGTTTTGTTGCGAGCCTCCGCGGCCTCGTCTTTGCATGTGTGTGTCTTTGAATCGCAGTCGAGCGGTCTGGCTTGAGGCTATGCTAAGCATGGGTTTAGAGGAGTTTACAGTAGTAACGTCTGGTAGGTAGATAATTTCTTTGTTCGGCAGAGGTGGAGTTGCCCGCGCAGAGTCGGCATGCACCGACCGATGCTTCCAACTTCCAAGGTTGTGCATTATTCCGTCATGGAGCATTGGATACGGGCGGGCGCACCGCATTCCCGCTCCAATTCACAATACTGCAAAAGTCGTCATTCAATGATCGTTTGTTTACCCGCTTACTTGTTGATTACATCAATGCGCAAACACGTCTATTTTTGTAGATCTTGAACGACGCATGATGATTGCTATAGACAATGGAAGTCCTATAGTCGTGAAACTTGAACCTGTTGAGGTTGAGTGATATTCATGTTTCTTTCGCCAGGCTCCAGGCTCTTCTTGGGCACATTTCTTCATGAGCGGCCTGACCTCCTACCTCTTTGCTCGTACCACGCATCGTCATCATATCATGGCTATTTTCATCAAAGCTACTTCATGCTGGCGATTCAAGGAACTCCAAGTGTCACGAGCGGAAGCATCAGATGAATCGGCAACTCCAGTCATCCGAAGCGAACCCCCCGAAACTTCCAGCCTTGCGTCGAATGGCATGCCCGACAGCGGCCCGAAAGATTGCAATAATTTACAAAGCGTCTTCACTTCTACAAGGGCCGTTTGACTGGGACGCGGGGTGGCTATCGGGTCCGCTTCCGCGCCTTTTGCTTCCGTATCTCGGTGCTGCTGATCTTCGCAGCCACTTTTTGCGCCAACGCCTCGTCTGATCGAGTCTCCGACAGGGCTCCTTCGTTTCCTTGCTCATCATCGTCAAGGGCCGATGCATCCAGTACATCAATCTCGTAAATGTCGAGCGGCCGCCAGCCGCGCGTCGTCCTCTTGTCGTTGATGGCCTGCCCGCCAGCGCGAGTCTCGCCCGAGACGACAATGGCGTCAATGTCCTCCTCCGACACGGTCGGCCCAAAGGGGTCGCGGATGTCTACGCAGCGCACGACCACAGTGCCCTCGCGAAACGTTTCGCGGAGCTCCGCGCCTGTTGACTGGCCGCCACCCTCGTCTTCGTCAGAGGCGGTGTTTTGTGTGCCGGTGCCGAGTATGGTGGAGAGAAAGGCGACGACGCAGCGGGCGCGGACTTCCCACGGCTGCAGCTCTTCTGCGTACTTTTTCTTGACGAGGAGCTCGTCGCCTGAAATACCAATGATCAAGGTACACGCCACATGACTTCGTTGCGGAACCTCGAGGAGTAGTGCGGCGGCCTGTAGAAGTAGCTTATGCCCTGGGTGTAAGTGATCAAAGGTGCCGCCCAGACATACGGTCCGATAACTCTGCGACATTTCCGTCTCGTCGGCCTTGTCTCCAGGGGGTCTTGCGCTTCGGACTGTAGATTCGTGCGCCGGAGAGCTGATACCACCATCGACAGCTACTATCTGGCCTTGTGATAAGACTTGTTGCTTTTCAGCGAAAGCTAGATATTCTTTGAGTAGCGCGTCACCCTGTTCGCCGGCGCAGTGGAATATGGTCTTCCATTGTTGTCCCGACGCAGCAAAGTTGGCCAGATCTCGGACGATTGTTCCGTTGAATCGTTTGTGCAATTCAACACGACTAGGCAAAGTGGCCGGATCTGCCTCTGCAGGAGAATCGTGCTGGACAAGAACAACTCGAACATCCACGGAGCCAGGTTCAACACTGCCGAGGTGAGCAGAGATATCGCGCTCAGCGCATACAGATGCTACGATGGCATAGACCTCAGCCAGCAATGCCTGGGCAGCTTTCCAGCAAACGACCCTTGGCTGAGACTCGGCGTCGGCGCCAGCGCTGGCCCCCGGTCCGATCTGAACCGTGCTTTTCGGAACGAGTACGGGGCCGACTATGGCGACGACCAGCACGCTCGCTTGGTCACCGCCACTCTCGATACTTTGTCGACTCAAGCGAGAGATGGCTGCACCGAGGGACGCGCGGTAGGCAGCGTGAAGAGGACGGCGACCGATCTGTCGCGGAGGCGCTGAGAGCAACAGTAGAGACGGAGACGACGCGGACGACTGCTGCGCCGATGAATCGCTTGCCATTGCGCGCGCGCGGAGCGCCGTAGCGGCGACGAAGAGTTCTTTCGGGGTGTGGAAATGGTCAGTCGTTCTATATGGCCGGTTGCTTTTCCCGCTCTTGTGGATTGACGATGAGAACGAGATGCGGGCCGGTTGTGACGTAACTGGAGACTTTTCTGCCGCGGCTCAACTGACGCTGGCCCAGGCGAGGTACTTTGTACCCTTTACCAGTCACGAATGCTGTGGTTAGGTACCTTAGTAATTAATGTTACAGCAGTTCACGCTTGGCAAGCGCATGGGGCAAGTTCACAGCTGCATCTCCAGACTGCCGTAAAGCTCATTGTCCACTTACTGTATTGTGTAAGTTAAGTCCTCGTCTCGAGCATGACATGCTGATAGATGTTCAAGTATTCGAACTTGCGTGACAAGCTGCAAGGCAATGTGCTGAGCACCAGTCAGGCAGACACCTCACCCTCGACACCGTGGTCCCTAATTGACTTCGACTGGCAGCAAGCCAAAATACGTTATTAGACAATGAAACTTACACATGTATTCCTCGCTCATACTAATTGATAAACACTCGCCAAGATTGATATTTTTGAGCGTTGTATTTCGTCCTGCAAAAATGCATGTAAGTGATTAGTAAGCAGTATGGCAGTCACAGACGCGCAGCAACGCTTGCTCGTCCAGGAAGAACTGGGACATTCCATTGTCGAATGTCTCGAGGTGGCTTGTTATACAGTCGCTTTATGAGCCTAATGGCCCCGATGGGTTTGCGGACACTGAGCTTGTTACAGTAGATACCAGGATTCAATTTTCCCCTGGAGGACTGAATCGAGAAGCATTCAGCCGGCATTTTCCATTGAACTAGACGGCGATCACGGGTCTGCGACCCTGTTTGATCTGGAAACAAGTGCACTGGTCCAGGGTATTGGAACACTCAGGGATCTGGTGACATGGCATGGGTGCAGTAGATGGCGGTGGGAGAAACAAGCCACAGATGCTTGAAGCGTATGAGGGTTCTCTGAGGGGCTGAGGGGTTCCCGGGGAGGCAGGGGCACTGAAGCAGGGGAGGGGGAGAGGGGGGGCTCCCTGCCTGGCGTCATGCACTCGACGTTCAAGTAGAGTCTCGATGACGTCAAAGTCCCCAAGCCATGCCCCCGGGGAATGGTGGGGACCGTGGGGTCCTCCGGCTCTCTTGGCTGCTTCCGCCGCGACTTCAGCTTACGAGTCCCCCAAGGCCAAGACACACTGTACCACCACGCGCAGTTAGAGCGGAAATGCACAGTGTTTCTGCACTGCCCGCTACGCACATCAGCAGCGAAGCCCCTTGAACTCTTTGGGGAATGGGAGAAGCTTTAGCGTCGACGCCAGTCCGTGTCCATCGAGTTGTCGCTGTGCCGCTCGTCATGGTTGCTCATGGGAATAAAACCGTCTGCCGGGCCCGGCCAACCTGCTGGATTGACTGCTTTTACTTCGTACATCGCGGCCACTCCG
The DNA here is from genome assembly GCA_000472125.2 of Hirsutella thompsonii MTCC6686. Taxonomy (NCBI): domain Eukaryota; kingdom Fungi; phylum Ascomycota; class Sordariomycetes; order Hypocreales; family Ophiocordycipitaceae; genus Hirsutella; species Hirsutella thompsonii. The sequence continues at coordinate 181,328 of APKU01000044.1, forward strand.
GTTTGTTCATCAGACGGTATACGCGTTACTTACCTGAAGAGCCCGAATTCGGTTCGACAAGGTCTCTCCATCGACGCCTCAGCTTACACGGCTTACACGCGCATCGATCCGCATCATTACAGCTTCAGCATTCGCGTCGCCCGTCGAGCAAGCATCGAGAACTGTACTTCGCACAGCTTGGCTCTCCTAGGCTGTCGTCTTACGGGAAGCTCGGCAACCATTTGCGTCCTATCCCTTGCTGCGGCGCCTGCGCTGGTCTTCGTTGCGCCGCTTCAGCTTTCCTCCTACGACTCTGCGCGTCTTGCAAACGATTACCTCAGAATTAGCCGGGGGTACGATCAGCAGCCCACCCCATTCCTTCCTTGACCCCGGCGCAGTGCGCACCCCTTCAGCTGGGCGCAACCACTCTCCAAACCCTCCCATGCGCCGCCTAGCTAATCTTTTCACGCGACAGCTTTTTTCCCAGTATCGAATCCACACTTGAGAACTTTGGTATTGAAAATATCTATAATCGCAAAAAAGTGGCAATCATTATTTCTTCCCGCAAACCTCTTGGCGCGTTTCCTATTCTCCGTCGAGAAGCCGCCCTGAGACCTCACCGAGTTCAGTGACATCATACCGAACCCGGTGACCCCACATCCTGCAAGTGACGACACACAAGCAGCGCCTGCCGCAAAACCAGATCTCAGCCAACAAATGACAGGTGCGGGCGCCGTCGCAGGCGCGCGAAGAGACCCTGCCATGGCAGGAGCCGATAAGTCGATGGCTCAGCAGCCGCTTCCTGCAGGTAAGTTAAGTCAAGCTCGTACAATGAGCGGCAGCCGCGACCCCATTACCAGGACACATTGATTACCCAATTACTCCCAAGTACCCTTTGTCGTCCAGTTTCCCTGGCTGGGTTTTGCGTCTTCCATGAATGACAGCGACCCCTCCTCCCTCATGGTTCACCATCATCCTTCACGGCACCTTCTTCGTCATACGCTCCCGATATAGAATTACTCACTCACACAATCATCTAGCGGCGACATCTGGACGACTCAAGTACGCCGACCCGCGAAGCCTCCCTAGCTTTCCCTCGTCCGGGTTGGCTCCCAACAGTGCCGCAGCCAGTGCCGCAGCCAGCCTTGGCTGGGCCAACCAGAAACCAGTCGAGCTCTGGAAACCGGATAAGGCCTCTTCGGCATCCACCGCAGCGCTCCTAGCCAAGAATTATAAAATGTCGCCGTCGTGGGAGCCGGCAGCCTCCTCGGACGGCCATAAAGCCGCCCTGCTTGCCGTCGGCTCCGCTGGAGCTGCTCTCAAGAAGTCGAAGCAGCAACCTCAGTCGTCAATTCCTCGTGGATCTTGGGGAAACTCAGCCGCGACTCAGGCTTTCCATGCCAATCGACCGGCCTCGGCAGAGCCGCCTAACCTGTCCCACGGGAGTTCTGCTGCGACCCAGGCTTTCAACTTGAGTCGCTCCAAGTCTGCGAAGAAAGCTCCACCCAGCGGAGGAAGTCGCAATGACGCCTCGCCCGCTCCATCCAAAGAAACAACACTCGCCAATCGACGAGCCGCCCTGAATGCGCTCGATGGAGCGGCCAAGGCCCATCGGGCTTCGCTGCAAGCAAAGATCCCCCTTGAAGATGCCGGGGCTGTACCCGTCACCACAATGACAAGGAACATGTTCACCTCGACGCCGCCCGTCAAGCTGGAGGTTGATGAGAAGACCCGTAACGAACAGCTTCACCAGACCGCTGTGCAGATGGCCAGAAAGATGTATACCCAACAACAGAAAATCGTGGACCAGACCAAGTCTGCCCACACGGAGCGGGGACAACCTCAGCCAAGTCCTTACCTCAACCTTCAAGATGCGGCATACAAGCAAGCCCAAGAGCGTCTGGCCAAGCTTCATGACGAGCACATGCAGAGTCGCGAATATCAAGAGTACTACGGCAATGACAAGACGCCCCGTCGAAGATTCACTGTCGCAGCCAAAATACGACGTCGACTCTCTGACAGCGACAACGTCGATGATCGAGAGCGATCTCAGCAAATCCGTGAGCAAATGTCCATGTTCTCGAACAAACTGTCGCAGGTCGACAGGGAGAAGCGCGACAAAGATCGTGAGGCGCTTCTAGCTCTGGCCCAGCGCAATGTCAAGGCTCGCCTCCAGGGTATGGACGAGAAGGCACATCGAGAGACGGGAAGGCCTCCACCAACGCGACTGACAGAATGGGAAATCAAGGCTCAACAAGCGGCGCAATCGAACCACGATACTCGAGCAATGACCAAGGGCAAAGTCGATATCGGTGGTGGAAAGTACATGTCGCCGGAGGAAGTCGATGCCATTGCCACCAAGCGGGTCCAGCCCGTGCTAGATGACATCAATGAAAAGGCCGAGGTCGAGCGTGAACGTCAATTGGTTCTCCGCATGGAAGAGGAAGCGAGAAGGGAGGAAGGAGAGAAGCAGAAAGCACGTGAGCGCGAGCAAAAGGAGCTCGAGAAACAGGCAAAGGGTAAGACGTGCAAATGACTCCCTGTCAATAATTGCTAACGTTGGCACAGAGCAGGAAAAGCAAGAAGAAAAGACCAAAAAACATCAAGAGAAACTGGAAGAGAAGGCTCGGAAAGAGGAAGAGAAAAGACACGCCAAAGAAGAGAAGCACAAGTCCAAGGTCGAAACGCCAGTCGCAAGCCAGCCGGACACAGCTGCTAATGGTGCAAGTCGACAAGATGTCGAAGGCGTCAGCCCTACCGCCGGTTCACCTGTCGAGTCTCCCGAGTCTACACAACACAAGAACGACAATGCTGCATCACCGACGTCCAAAGTCAAGGGATGGATTAAGAACCGCTTTTCGCGGGGCAAGTCCATGTCGGAGACCGGCGATAAGCGACGAAGTTTCTTTGGCGGTGCTGCACTGAGAGACCATGACAAGAATAAGAGCACTACGAGTCTTGACAAGCGGTCCACGAGCATGCGGGACGTGGCTATGGCAGGCAGAGGCGAAGATCAGGAACCTGCGGTCGGGACAAGCGACGCCCATACCCCGAGCGACCACGCGGTAGCGAGTCCAGAGCATCGGGAAGAGAAAGTTGGGAGAGACGCCGACGAAGATTCTCTAGGCGTAAGTCCTGTCAGCACACCCCTGGAAGAGGAAAGGCAGCGCGACGACGATGGCATCGCGGACTTCGCGACTCCTGAAGAGCCCGGTTCTACATTGCAGCCTCCAAAGGCTATTGCGGATTCGGGCATGCGCGTCAGCAACAGTCCGTCTCGTGACTCGCGTTTCCGAGAAGAGATTGATACGTGAGGGATCATGACGTGGGAGATATAATCAAGTAATCATAATTGGGCGGAACCACGATTTTGTATTCGAGTTTGGTAATGTCAACAGATATCAGCGGTGAAGGCGTCCGCGACAAGGGACAGTATCCGCGGGGTCGTGTCAGGATAGAAATGCTATAGTAACTTTAATTTTGGACAGGCAGAAGTTTCTCTATCATGTTTCCTACTCGGAGCTTTGACATCGCAATGTCACAAGGTGATGATTTGGTACTGCCTTTGTCGCCGTGGAACGCTGACTACGATGGTTGTGACAGATAACGTTGCTCAAAAATGTAGTTCTCGACTTACAGGTTCAATAATGACAGTAGTGACCCTCTACTCGTCCTACATATCCTTTTTTTTTTTGTAGCGGGTATGTCACCACCATAACACACGCAATGTGCGGTTGACGATAACCATACCCGGAGTGGCTGGCGTGCCTACTTCTTTTGGCTTGAACACAAACACACGGTATGCAAAACCACTGAAAGGAGGTCGATGGTCTGATAGATGACTATGATTGAAGTACATAGATCGAGGTGCCTCTTCAATGGATATTGAATCTCTTAACATTCGAGGGCTCGTAAACGCCAACATCCAATCGTCAACATGCGTGTATCCGTATGTGCATTTATGGCTGCGCATGTACAATCGTGTGCTTCCAGACTCCGTAGCTGCAAAGAAACCAACGGTGCCTCTGCACTAGCTTACAAACACTCAATTCCCTCTTTTACATTTGCCGCGTGACACCATCTTCCTCTCACCTGCCTTCGGTCAATCTGCTCAAAAATTGACAGCATTTCTATCCATGGGATAATCGCGCTGGGGCAGCGAAGATCCGCTGCTGGCATTTGTAGTGCCCGTTAGGTCGCCAGGTAGACGAGGCTTCTCAAACCTATGACCTGGTTCTCTTGTCCGAATGGCAGGGTAGAGGTCGACGACAAATGAAAGGATATAAAGGGTGAAGATGAAGGCGACAATCCACTCAAAAATGGCGGCGATGTTGCGGTGTTTGGTGTATGACGTTGCGGCAAAGACGATGGCGAGGAAGAGTTCAACAAGAACAAACGTAAGCTTAATCCAGAACGAGGCACGAAGGATGCGGTGTTCTCGGTTCTCTAGACGAGGCGCAAGTCAGTAACAGCATCGAGACCGATAGCACACCGATGAGACGTACTGATACCAAGGCGCTGGTACTCCCAGCAAGTGAAGATGGCCGACAACAGGTAGCCAGCAATGAAGAGGAGGAGGAAGATGTCGTGAAGGCGGTGGTGGCGCCATGTATCAAAGATGCTGAGGAGGATAAGGCCAGCTGTGCCAACAATGGCAAAGACGATGGTCAAGAAGGCCAGGACCTTTTCACCCGTGGAAGCATTGGGAACAAGTCGGCCGTTGTGACGGAGCCAGCGCTCGGAGACGAACGATAGGTCGAGAGTGATTGTAGTAACCACTGAGCCGGCAATGAAGAGTGGCTTAAGCTCATGAGCGCCAATGTTACTGATGTAGGCAATGTCTGATTCTGCCGACATGGACGGGTAGTGACGTCGATGGGTATCAATAATCCAATGCAAAAGCATGCCGAGTAGCATGCCGAGCCAGACGAGACTGGAGAAGACGGGTATCACCTGTATCGGGAAGAGTTAGCTGAAGGTCGACGCAAGAACGACGCCTCAGTCGTTGGTAATTTTGCTTCCTTACCCAATATGAAACCAAGCCTCGGACCGCCATCTTGTGGGAGAGGGAGCGCAAATGGTGACACTGGATTGATTCGCCGACAAAAATCCCTTATCGCATAAGTCTTATGAGCAGCGCATGTCTGAGCGCATTGGCAGTGAGAGATTGCGATAGATGAAGATGCTGAATATGGATGTTGGTGATTATGTCCAGTGGGCAAGTCGGTGATTGATCCAAGATGCTGAAATTGTCTGACGTTGGGCGGTAAGAAGAAGGATTGTCCAGTGTTTGTGGTAGACGGGGACTACGGAACGGGAATAAGCAAGACTTGACTGAGCGCGGGCGAATGCAGGGCGAAATCTAGCAAGTATGAAATCCTATTCGCACAAGACAGGCGATAAGCGTGGGAGATTGAAACCGTGGCTTCGAGTTTGTTTGTCCTTATTTGGTCTCCGGGGAGCCTTTTGTTTTGGATGCTTGTCTTGGAAGTTGAGGAATGATGGGAGAGCCGCTCTGTTGGAGACGGGAAGGGAACAGGGACACACACGTCTTGGTCTTGGCTGGTATCGTAGCGAGGTAGCAGGGGGATAAATGAGACGAGAGAAGGTTGATAAAAAACGGTTGATGATGGTAGTGTTGTTTACTGATGGGCTATGTACGAAGTGAGAGGAGGAATATTCTGAACGGAAAGACTGGAAATGAGGGAGAGAAGGAGCAGGAGACGAACGGGTGACTTCCCGGTCAGTGCTTGGGCGGCTAAGAAGAAGCGATGACGTAGCACCAACCAGCGAAGGCACTCAAGCCAGGAAGCTAGAGGTGGTGGTGCTTGCCAAACTATTACTACGGTGGGTAGAAGAGCGCGGCAATTTCCAACAAGGAAGGCACGCAAATTGCCGACTAGGCAAGCACGCCAGGCACACTTATCGAGATTGACGCTGTTGGGTAGGGTCAGACCTGGGAGACTCGTACAAAGCTGGGGTGTGCAGTGTGCAGTGTGCACCACCTTTGTTGTACTTAAGTTACCTACCTACCCATCCGAAGCTCCGGGGTTTACGGGACACCGACAGCGATGCCTATCGGAGACATTTGGAACAGTCTTGGCAGCTGAGCAGTCGTCAGCTATTCTACAGTAACTAACTTACCTTAGCATCTTCCATTGTCGAATTGCAAAGCGCGATTTAGTAAGACGTAAAGTGAATGCTGGTGCGAGATGCCGCCCGCTATGAGACGAAGCCGCACTTGGCGTCATCCTTCGGTGAGCACGGTCAATCAACCCCGATAAGATACGATAAGACAGCCTTCACCGAAGCTCACACCGAGACACCTGCATCGGACTGCGCTCACGGTCATAATCATTGCATGTTGCATGCAATATTCTCGGCTTTCTGCAGCAGCCGTCACGGCATCACCCCAAATTGATGCACAACAGAGCTGCGATTAGAAAGTCAGAATAACCACGTTGACTCCGGCTGGCCGGTGTCTTCTCCTTCCCGACCCCTTTCCTTCTTCCACCACCACCACCCACATCCTACGATGGCCGTCTCCCCCGTCGTCGTCGTCACAGCCGCCGCCGGCACCCAAGAGCAGCCGCGATCAGTCTCTTCGCCCCTCAAGACCCTTGCCTCCGGACCGACATCGTCCAATGGCACACCGAAACCCGTGCCTACGCCGGCTGGCGCTGGCTCGGTGCCACCCACGCTCGATTTCGCCGAGCTGATGAACGAGGAGGAGAAGCGCAAATACGCAAAGGGTGAGTCTTGCCGCGCGCCAAATTATCTTCCTCCGAGGGAAGGGAGTTTTTGCTGTTGTAGCAACGCGTATCAGGTCTGACTCGAGTTGTGCCCGCACGAATGTTACAGGCAAAAAACTGGGTGAGGGAACGTACGCCGTCGTGTTCCTCGGCCACTTGCGGGCGCGCCCGTCGACGCTCGTGGCCATTAAGAAGATCAAGGTGCAAAAGGAGTACACCGAGGGCATGGCTCCGGACGCGGTGCGGGAGCTCAAGCACCTGCAGGAGCTGCACCACCCCAACATCATCTCGCTGCTGTCCGTCTTCTCGTTCAAGGACCAGAACCTGAACCTGGTGCTCGAGTACCTGCCGCTGGGGGACCTCGAGATGCTGATACGTGACACGGACCGGGTGCGCTACGGCGCCGCCGACATCAAGGCCTGGATGGGCATGCTGACGCGTGCCGTCTGGTTCTGCCACGAGAACTTTGTCCTGCACCGCGACATTAAGCCCAACAACCTGCTCATCGCCGCCGACGGCGAGGTCAAGCTCGCCGATTTTGGTCTCGCCCGCTCCTTTGCCGACCCGCACCAGAACATGACGGCCAACGTCATCACCCGCTGGTACCGCCCGCCAGAGCTGCTCTTCGGCGCCCGCCACTACAGCGGCGCCGTCGACGTCTGGTCCGTCGGCACCGTCTTCGCCGAGCTCGTCATGCGCGCCCCTTACCTGCCCGGCGCCAACGAGCTCGACCAGATCAAGCTCATATGCGAGGCCGTCGGCACCCCGACCGAGGATAACTGGCCCGGCGTCACCTCGCTGCCCGAGTACACCGTCCCCGCCCAGCAGCCCGTCCGTGGGCGCGACTGGTACGAGGTCCGTTTTGGCACCGTTGGCCACGATGGCGTCGACCTCCTCCTCCGCACGCTCTCCCTCGATCCTAAGCGCCGCATCACCGCCCGCGATATGCTCCGCCACCCTTGGTGGCACTCGGATCCCAAGCCTACCCGCAAGGAAGACTTGCCGCGGAAGCACGCCGGCGGCCCCGAAAAGGTCGGCGCCGATCTGAAGAAACGGCCCGGCGTGGTCGGTGGCGGCGGTGGTGGCGCCGGCGGCGACGAGGACAATCGCGGCGCAAAGGTTGCCCGCAAGCTCGATTTCGGGCAGCGCAACTAGCCGGGTTTTTTTTTCTTTCTTCACAAAAGCAGCCGCCTTCCAACCGTCATTTATGTACCTTGCGAGGCTTTGATATCTTCTTCGGCATCGGCGCAAAGGATTTGCAAAATTGGGACTACGAGGATCCGCAGGCAGCACAAAATCGGCTTTAGACGTGACGGGGCCATGATACACAAGGGCATACGGGACGGAGTTTATTCTTGTATCTCATCGCGATTCAGATAGACTACGTGCTTCCATGGATATAGTCTGCACCTTGCCCATGTCGTCTCGGAAAAAGTACGACACAAGTAAGCCCTTTTTCGTACTCTAAGTCACTTCTATTCATCTCAATGTCGTCAAAATGAGTGGGAACTCAAGTCCGCTTCACGCTCGCCCAGTCATATCAAAATGCCACAAAGTCCACCTCTTCCAAGTCCCATCACCACTCGAGAGAAGTCTGAGGGCTCAGGCTCGCTAATCACCTGCCGGCGAATCATGACGCCTCGGGACCGTTACATGATGCAGCAGTCCAAGCCGTACATTGCGCGCTCGACGCTCTTGCGCACCTGGTACCAGTCGGCCCGGCGCTGAGCGTACTCGTAAACCTCCTCGGCGCGGAATACGCCGCCGAAACGGTCGCTGTCTGCGATGACGATGGCCAATTCGCGCGCGTGCGCCGCGTCGATGAGGTAGATCTGGCTGAGCTCGCGCAGCGCCGCAAAGTAGGCAAGCAGGTCCGGGTTGCGCAGGGCCCGCACATACTCGGCGTACAGGTTCATGTCGGCTATGAGCTTGATGGCGCCGGCGGTGCTGACGCGCTGCCGCTTGAGATGCTTGCAGATGGCCGTAAAGAGCCGCAGGCCCACCTCGCCGTTAAATACGTCGAGCATGGCCTTATCCGTCGTGCCGACGAGCATCTTGGTGTGCTGCGACACCAGGTCTACGATGCGTTGCGCCGTTGCCGTTGGGCCAATGTCGCCTTCCGACGACACTGCAGCGCCTGCCTTGTCGCTTGTCGCCGACGTTGCCGTCGATCCGGTGGGCGGGTTGTAGTCGGTAGGCAGCTGCGTCGTCGCGTGAAGGTATTCAACCTCGTCCATGAGCACGTCGATGCCCTTGTTGAGACCCGCGGCCACGCTCTCGTCCAGCATCTGCTCAAACTTCTTCTTGGCCAGTCCTGCTGCGTCCAAGAAGTCGTTCTTGTCTGCCACTTTCGGGGCGACCAGTTGCTGTTCGTAAAAGACGTCAATCATCTGCGAGATGAGATCACCGACATTGACGAGCTCAATAAACGTCACCAAGGGCGCCACGCCTCTTTCATGGTTGCTCACGTCTCGCGGGTTGTAGTGCGAGAGGTGGCCAACGGCTGTGTCGAAACCGCTCTTGACGTGTCGCTGGCCTAGGATGCGCAGGAGCGTAACGAATATACTGGCGCATTGCTCGCGAGCCTCGCCGCCAACTTGCCCGCCCAGTGGGATTAAGACGGCGGCACGCCCAAGGCTGACCTTGGCCATGTGTACCAGAGTCAGCGCCACCTCGATACTGCACAGCGACTTGATACCCTCCAGCTTTGACGCCATAATGGCGGCCTTCGCCGCCAGCTCGTCCGTCGGTGCTTTTCCAGGTAGAGGACTAGCTCGACCGCCGAGTCCTGGCGTCTCGGGTCGCGATGGCGTAGGCGTCGAGACCCGCGAACCAGCTCCGCCGAATAAGGGGCCAGGTGGCGGCGCAGCGGTAAAAGTTGGGTTGACGGCAGGTTTTGACGACGATCCCATGGGGAAGCTCGGCAGGACAGCGACAGGCATCATGACGACTTTCTTGAATGAGCTCAGAAAGTCCTTCTTCTCCGCTGAGCGGTTAATGTTGGACATGTAGAACGACTCGAGCGACAAGTCCTGCTCCGAAAGCTTCTTCTCCCACTGCGACACCTCCCCTTCAGCGTGCTTGGTAAAGAACTCGAGCTCGTCCTGCAGGTACAAGTCAAAGTGCGGCTCAAACACTCTGAGGAGCAGCTCCTTGGACTTGTCGACGACGTCTTCTCTGGATGCCTGCGGTGGCGTCAGGGACTGGAAAAATCGCGAGGCCTGCTCGAACACGCCCGACACGGCGCGCAAGTACGCCGGTATACTCCGCTCGTGGCATTCGTCGAACAGGGGCGTCGTGTATTCCATTATTATGTCCTCGCGAATCTTTCCGACTAATTCCCAGAAGACGCCCGTCGGTTCAGGAAAGATACGTTCAACGACATCGGCTTGGTCGTTGACCTTGGCCAGCAACGTTTCGAAGAAGCGACGAGCGGGCTCGAGCGACACCTCTTCTGCCGTTCCCTGATTTATGCACTCAATGGGATTCGGCGTCAGGTCCCGGTCGTCCAGGATGGGGTGTTTCTTTATAAATATATCAATGCCCTTCCGAGCTCCGTTGAGAGTGTGTAGCACGTGCGCGTAGCGCTTCATCCTGCCGTCGACGTCCCAGAATCCGTAGCCTTGTTCGAATTCGTGCACAACGGCCGCCTCGAATATGTTGGTCATGGACGTGAGCTTCTGCTCTCGCTCGGTACAGCCTGCGGACCAGTCACTTTTTGCAAACTTGCGAAGATTAGCCAGCATCCGGGCCTGCCTTTCGGGATCTCGAAAGGCGCTGAATATGGCGGGATCCGCGTGGCTGTGGGCCTTCACCAGGTCGAAGTAGAATGGCGCCAGGGCGCCGTAAATCTTGCCGTACTCTTGCCTCGCGCCGCCCCTTATACTCTTGACATGCTGCAGAACGTCGAGACAGCTGTCTGGATCCTGCGCCTGGGTCGGATCGCGACCGGGCCCGCCGCCCAGGCTCATCGTCTCGAAGCCGTCGCGCAGCTCGGATGTCGGGCGTCTGCGCCTCTGCTCTTCGATTGACGCGTCGAACAGCGTCGCCGAGTCCGCGCCGGCAGTGCCGCCTCCGGTGTGCTTTCCGGCAGCCTTCTCGGCGGCCTCGCGCCTGCGACGGATGGACTCCTCGAAGCGCCGCCTCGCCTCGCGCTCGTCCCAGCATCCCATACTCTTTAATCGCGACACCCATCTCGTGTCGTCGTAGACCATCTCCTGCAACCGCCGCGAGGTACGCGCAACGCGCATCTGGTCCGTTACCGGCAGGTAGTCGAGAATGGCAGCCAGGATCTCTAGCAGTGAAAGCTGTTCGTCAACACCATACGCTTGGAAAGAAGGCGTCGTGAAGAGACTAACCTGCGGGCAGCCTCGACCTCGAGTCGATCATCTCGGTGGCCTGCAGGGCACTCAGGATACCCGCGCCTCGGCGGGCACCAGACTTGCTTCTATACATTCTGCCAGTTCGTAAAACGTTCAGGCTGGCGGGGAGGTGGTAGTAATGGCAAGGGAACGCATCGTCCCATTCGCCTTGGGGTATATCTCGCTGGTTAACGGAAGTAGTTGAAGCCGAGGCGCATGATCGAGTCGTTAATCAAATATTCAAGTGGAACTGAACTCTCCCCCCAACGGAGGATATCGGACGGGAAGTGCCTGAGTGTCGGGGGAGTGGATGAAATACGTGGCCTGGGAGTTGACAGCCCAATACTTCGTACCTTAGTTACATATGTGATTAGCAGCACAAAGAGCGAAGCAGCTCGACACCCCTCCTTGCCTGTCGTACGCATGTGGGGTGTGACGCAGCAGGAGGTCGGACCGCACCCGCCACCGAAGAGCCTACCCTATAACAGAGAAGTAATGCAGAATTCAATTGAGCATCGTCCCTTATATATCTGATTGTCGAATTGGAATATGGGTTTTCTTGCGTTGAGAAGTCTACTAAATGCACGCGATGATATGTACAGTTTGATCATGGCATCGTCCACGCATGTAACGCTCATGCATGCACAACGTTACTGGTGCAAGGCAGTGGTTATCGCACGAAGCAGACCACATGAAATCTGGACCAAGGGTCACCACTCAGTTTCACCATTTCAGTACCAACGCCTCACTCCAGTTCAAGCAGCTTGAAACTCCGCGTGGGATTCGACGCTACATATTAAGTAGCATGCATTTACAAAGAACACATCCGGTCTTTGCGTCGTTCGAGAGGAGCAATGCCACCGTGCAGGCAGCATCACCCACCCGCCCATGAAGACGACATCTTCCGATGCTATTCGCTTGCCAGGTATCCTGCCTCCCCAACCCCCCAAGTTGATATCAATTGACCTTATTCTAAAAAGGTAAAAAGATGCGTGTGCAGCACATTCATGGCCCGCGTGGCGTCCCTTGCATCTATTACGCAGGAAATGTTGATCTCGCTAGCACCTGCGCTGGCGCGTTAGCTCGAGCACTACCCGAACCATGGATGGCCGGGAATCGGCAGTCTCCCTTGAACCACTAAACGACTTGTACGTACCTTGTGAAATCATTTCCAAATTGATGTTGTGCTCGCCGAGTGTCGAGAACATGCGGCCAGCGACGCCAATCATGTTCTTCATGTCGGCGCCGACAAGACTTAGGATAGCCATGTCGGAGAGGACGCTGACCTCGCCACATTCGGCCAGACTTTGTCGCGCCTTAGTAAACGCGTCCATATGCGTGCTGCCAGAGTGAATGGCCATGGAGACATGCACCTCACTCGTGGAAATAAGGTCGACCGAGATGGAGTGCTCGTCTAGGATGGAAAAGATGCGAGCAAAGAAGCCATGTGAAATAGAGCGCTTATTCGAATGGACGTTAATGACACTGATGTGGTCCTTGATGGTGACAGCCGTCGGGCGCTTGGGTGTCTTGACTGGCTGCGGCTCCGACGGTCTTGACCGATACAGTTGATGACCGGCGGTTAAGTCTGGATCCGGCACGACAATTGTGCCATTCCCGCGAGGATTTTTGACGTTCTTGATGCGTATCGGAATCGGCGGCTGAGCCCGAATGACTTGATCCATGGTAAGGTGGTGGATGACCTCGGAACCGTAAAAAGTCAGCTCAGCCGCCTCAGAGGGCGTAATGGATGGTAAGAGCCTCGCCGTCGGGACTTTGGAAGGATCCGCGGTGAAAATGCCGTCGACCTCTTTCCATATTTGCAGCTCTTCGGCGCCGAGGCCGACGGCGCAGAGCGCGGCGCATAGGTCAGTGTAGCCGCGCCCGATGTCGCCATCAATCAGACTCCCGGGAATGTTGCCGAAAAATCCCGTCACAACAGGCACCCGGTTCTCACAAGCCATCAGCTTTCTGGTAAATGCCGCACTAGCTGCCTTGTAGAAACCGCCATCGAGCTGGGAAACGGTGTTACAGTGCAGCGCGTCACACAGGTCGACGTACTCGGCATCAACTCCCTGAGAAGATGATTTAGTATGCTGGCGAGATCCAGATCAGTGGTGCAGGAGTAGAGCAAGGACTCACCACATCCTGAAGCAGCGTAGTCATGAAGAGGCATGCAAGTTTCTCACCAAAGCTGATGACGCGATCCTTGGATCTAGAGTTGATCTCAAGGTTGAACCGCTTGGCAGCGAAGACGTACTCGATGAGCTCCTGACACTCTGCTTCGATCCTGCGTGACAGTTGGTCCTTGAGACTCGGATCTTGAACAAAATACTCGACTGCGAATATATGGTCATTGCATATGTCGGTGATGAGACTCCTTGCCTGCTCGATCAATGACTCCGGGTCCTCGTCGACGCTGGCGGCATAAGCCGCGCCGACATTTCTGAGCTTATTGTAGACTCCTAGTAACCTGCGGATATCCGAATTAGAGTGAAAAAGCAAATTGTCTTCCCCAGAGCCCGCCATGGCGTCCGGGGAAGGACGCACAGGGCTTACTCACCGACTGGTGGTGCCCTCGGCCTTTTTGCCCGTGCTCCGTGCCGAGCAGACAACGACGACTCGATTCCGGGATAGACTTGCTCTGCGTGATGTATCAGTACGTAGTGTTCAAACAAACTGCACTTCGGGCGAAGCGACGCACTTGACGATATCCTGGGCAATCTGACGCAGGGCATGGGGTCAGCATGAGTCCCGCCGTGTGAGCCATGAGTTTGTGAACGTGAGCGCAGGGCCTACCTTGTCGGGAAACTTGCCCACGCTGGTGCCGCCGAACTTTTGGACGACCCAGCCCAGGCTCGACGAGTTGCTGTACGTCGAGCTGCCCATTTCTGCAACAGTCCCCTTTGCCCCGGGATCAAATTCGTTGTCGTCGTGATGCTCTTCGGCACTTCTCAACCGGCGCCCGATGACGGCCGTTTGCGGACCCGCTTCCACGCTCACGAAACCAACCCCAGAAGAAATTAGACCGCAATCCTGGACCAGAGGAGAGGTGACGTGCAGGCCGTGCAGGCGATGAGTCTATTCTCGCTTGATGGGCAGCCTCGCGCCTGTATTGTATGTATGGCAGCGCAGAGATAAGAAGCCGATGTGAAGAAGCCCCGCAGTGGCATCAATTGAACGATGAAAGCCAACCGATAAAAGGTGGGAAAAGTGGTGGTGACGCGATCCGAGTCATAAAAAAGTTCGAGGTTGGCCTTCGTCGGGGGCCCCGTCCGCTACGTCTCTAATTAGTACTGTAGGGGACCCGCGCTGCGAGCAATGGGCCGGGCAGCGGCAGCAGCAAAGTCGCAGTGGGACTGGAACTGCGAGATTCGGAGGGCGTGCGACCACTTTCCCTTTCCCCATTGGTACAGGTTGGTATCCGTACTGTAACTTACCGACAGTACAGTAGGTAGTCACTGATTGGCCTCTTCGCTTGATGCTCGCCAACGGCCAGAACCCGCGCGTCACCTTGGCATTCTTTATGTTGAGGAATATTCTGACTTGCATCGAAAGCGCCTAGGCTGATTATCTGCGCAACTCTGCTGTTTCCCCCCCTCGCAAAGTAATGAATCACGGACGATTGGTTCTAGAATCAGTCAAGTCGGAGATGCCACATTTAGGTGAGTCGCTGAGAAGTCAACCAAAAGGCCGACGGCACTCGAACTGCAAAGGAATCCGAGGTGCGTCGGCATGGCTGCCTCCTTCCCTAGAAACGCCCAATCAGCGCACACTAATGCGCATTGACGAGGGCGTGATGGGTGGAAACCATCACGCATGCGAGGCAGGAACAACCTTAGCCTCCCAGGAAACGTCACATACAGCACGCTCTCCCATCGTTCCTGCCGTCCGCTTGGTAACTGCCTACATGATTTACAGGCAATAAATAAGTGCCGGACTTGAAATGTACTGTACCTAACTAGATGACTCGCCTACAGTGCGAAAGACGGCATCTTCCCTCAAAGATGGCTTGCGCCTGTGATGGAGGCATGTAATAATTCAGGCAACGAATAAATCTCCAAACTGTCACCCCTCTGCGCCACCAATTCCACAGTCTGGAACAATCCCACATTGTTCCAAAGACCCCGAATCATGGGAAAAGCAAACGTGGGCTTTCACAGGCGAGACGCAGAATGGCGTAACGCCATTGCTTGCGAGTTCCGGTCACACCCGGCAAAGGCATACTTCAAGTTACCGTACTTCGACATGAGAATTCGGCCGCTCAATTCCATAGAAGCTGGAGTGAGTATCTATGTACTTCGTACGAATATCTGCCTTTTAGTGAGCCATTCACATGCGCTTTCATCACCTTTGTAGCAATCTGCAGTCCCGCATACATCGACACATTAGGCCAACGTTGAATTCGGCAGCATATGCAAGCACAGTAAGTTCAAGATGATCGAGTAAATACGCCCTTTTCTCTTCTTCCGACTGTCGAACCGAGGTGTCCCCCTCTCAGGGTCGCGCTGCTGTTGCAATACATACGTAGTCTCCTCCATCTTGCCTCGAACCAAATCCGCAGCAAAGCTCTCGAAGCGAACAAATCCATCACCAAGCCAATCAATAAGCGCCATCTGCAACACAAGTTTCTCTCACAGCACGCCGAACACAGTAGGTAGTACTCCATCCACATCTGTCCCATTAAAAGTCAGCGAAGCGAAGCCAACACCCCTGCCTCTACCCATCGCCCCGGCCTTGATCTGGGTCAACGTCCTCGTTTCCTCCTATAGAAAAAAGCCGTCATGTCTTCGTCCCAATCATCATCTCGGTCGTCCCTTGATTAGTCCACCCGCCTCCGTTGTGTGCGTGTGTGCTTGTATACAAGATTGGGTATTAAAGCCACCCTCATGTAACCCCAAACGCCGCTGATCCTGAATGCCATCGTTCCTGCAGGCCATCGTCACCGCCCGCCATGCGCCGTTGCCAGTGTACCTGCACAGAATATCAAGAGCCGTATCGAAAACAAAGAACGCCAAGCTCATGCCGTTGCCAATTCTGGTCCGGCGACCATGCCCAGGTTATCTGCCCCGGTAAAGGCAAACTTGTCCATTGGGAAATCTTCCTCGGGCGTCCTTATCCCGATCCCGCTGTCGTCGTGTGGATCGTTGCCGTTCATTCCCATGGTCGCCTGCGTGTTGCCTTGGGACGTCGTCACTGGCGGCGGGAAGGGGGCCCGTCCCGGTTGTGTCTGAGACATATTGGATAGGTTCAAGTCGTCGCTGCTGCTGCTGTACCTTGAGCTGTGGCGGCTTAACTCCTTGGTAGCTTGCTCAGGGACTGGTTCGACGTTCGCAATCGGCGCTTGCGCCTTCTTCTTCATGAAACCACCCTGCTCGGCGAGGAATCGCGTCATCTCGTCCAACCATGTCTTCGTCACCCACCATGACCCGAAGCTCTTGCCTTGAGCCAGTGTCAAGTCGCGCATCACGGCTGTCCCAATGCGCTCAATACACCATACGATGTCGGCGTGAGACGCATATGAGAACCTATCTGGCAGGTTCTGCAGGAAGGCGACCCATCTGTCTAAAACGTTCTTGCCAGAATCATCGCCCGAGCTGTTGTCGTCCGCATGGCGTCCGCTTCTGGACGCAACGTCTCCGTAAATGGTCAAGCATTCGACTTCCCAAGGCACGTTGACTGGGTCCAACAGGTCGCGCATCTCCATGACTAACACGTCGACCACGTCGTCCATGCCGCGGGTCGGCACGCATTCTGCCACCTTGCGAGCACGAATCATTGTGATCCAGTCGACATACATTTGATCGCGATTTGCCGGGTTTGAAAGCATGTTGGCTGCCGCGTGCGCTGTCAGGTTGACGCGAAGCGCTCGGTCCAGGAGCCCCGCGAAGATGGCCGCGGGCGCCTCCTTGGCGGCCAGGACGTGCTGAGGTTGGCCCTGGAAAGACTCGCGGATATGTGGTACCAGTCGCTCAGAGATATTGCGCAGGGTGTCTAGCACAGGTTTCGGCACGACCTGCAGCGTGAGACTGGCAATGATGCTCATCATGCGTTGATAGAGAACGTAGTCGCAACCTTCAATCCATGGCGCCAATGCTGCGTTGCTGAAAAGCTTTTGTACCGGCATTGTAAGGGTGCCTTGAAAAGAAGTGTACAGATGGAAAAAGGTCTTCTCGCGACAATATCTCATGCATTCGACGAGCGAGGTGCAATGCGATCGGTAGAGGGCTGACAAGGACTTGGCGGCATCCGGATCCGTCCCTGGAGGTAGATACGTTTCGATGGGTGGCAGGGCGAGGGGCTCCGACTGCGGCACGAGGGGATCGTCTGCTGGTGGGAACGCCAGCTCGAGGTGCGTTTTGATGGATGTGGAGTGGATGTTGTCGATGCTCGCGAGATCGGGCTGGTTGTACAAGCTGTATGAGTTTCCAGACGCCTTCGGTTGTTCAACGTTCTTCTTTTGGCGAGCAGTGGTCTCTGGGAGTGACACGCGCGTGCCGCGACTTGCTGTAGCGCTCGATAATGAGGGCACGCTGCTGATTCCGTGTCAGTGAAGTGACCTTGGGTCTCTCGCGACGCGACAAGTACCTATATACTGAAGCCGGTCCCTTGGCCTCTGGCAGGGGACGCGATACTTGAAGTTGAGGTTCCTTCAGATCAGGCAGATCTTCGGCGAGGGCAAAGTTGACATAGTGGTACTTTGACTCGCCCCGAACACCCAATCGACGAGTCTTGAGTCCCGGGAAGAGAACGCGAACAAGTTTTCCGAAGCTGGCGGGGTTGAGAACGGTGATGCGCTCAGTCGCGCATCGCGATGCGTAGTTGGCATAGACTCGGCCTCGAGGGACTGACCCCTTTCCCTTTGTGCAAACCGAGTTGATCCTTGGACAAGAGTGTTAGTACGCGTAGTAAGGGACGTGTGAGCCGAAGACCTACCAAAGCATGGCAAAGACTTGGCGCGTACGTTCCGAGTTTGGACCGCGTTCATTGCCGTGGAGCTCACCAGCAACCTCTTGTAAGCTGCGATGCCTATTTGCGCCAAAGAGTTGCCTCATCTCGAGCTCGTTGTTCGCGCTCGACCTGGACGCGGCAGGGCGAGGAGCTCCGACATTTCCGGCCATGGAGTCGCCGTCATCATTATCGTCGCGGTCAAGCATCTGACTGTCACTCTCGGCGAAGCTGGTGTTACCGGCGTACTGCTCCGAGGGAAGAGGATGCCTGGGCATGGGATGCTGCTGATGCTGTTGATAGGACATGTGAGGATGAGGCATCGAGGCGGAAGCCATTGAAGCGTCCATGGAGAAGTCATGAGTGGCCGGCTGCATGTGCGTCGTGGCGTGCAACATGATGTCTTCGGCGGACATCTGAGGCGGCGGATTCATAGCCTTGGCGGCGTGAGAGTGGTCTCCGTGAATCCATTGCCCGGCATACATGCCGGACACGTCGGCGTATCCCGAGTGGTCCATGTTGGGCTGGGTGGCGGCGCTGTGGACGGACGTCGTGGAAGCGCGGGACTGTGGCCGCTTCCTCGACTTTGCTGCGGCTGCGGCGGCTGCAGAAGCGGCGGAACCTCGAGCAGCGGGGATATCTGGCAAGAGGAGAAAAGGAAAAAGAAGATTAGATGGAAAGGCGGTGGAAAAAAAGATTGGATGCGCAGCCAATGCATTTCATCCGGGTGGTTAGGCTGGTTTTGCGCCGAGACGTACCTTGCTCCATGTTGTTGTGACCCAAGTTGACGAACTGGCGGGCTACTACCGAACAACAAACATTGGCCCCAGGACCAGCAGACACTCTCGGGCTAGACAGGCAGCAGCGGGCGGAAAAAAAAAAAAGGTGTGCGACAGCGCCGACAATGGAACGGAGAAAGCCAGCTGCACACTCTTTGATTCGGATCAGGACCAAGTCTCAGGACGGCCGAGGGATTTCGATGGTCAAGCGCGCGCTTGTCGTACTCGAACTTGCACCGAGCCAGAAAGTGTGCAGAGGGAGGGGAGCTGTTGTTTGTCCTGGGTTGTTTTCCTGTTGCGAGGCCAACGGGGGAAGTGGAGGTGAGAGAAAAGCATGGGCGGGCTAGGCGGGCCTCCCTCGACGGCTGACATGGCGCCGGTACGTACCTACAGTACCTCTGCTCTCCGTTTGTAGGCAGGCAGGTACTTCGTACCACTACCGCTACCGCACTTCTCCGCACTTCGATTGGCTTGTCCCGCAACGGCCTGGCCTGACGAGGCTGGTGTGTGCGAGAAGAGACCAAAACAAAAGCAGAGGGCCCGTTTGTTTGGGTTAGGTAAGGCAATTTAGGATATGGGGGGAGCCACCGATGACCATCGATCGAGCCGTCTTTGGCTCTAAGTACTGAGTACTGACATTACCTCCATTGCTCGCCCCCCAATCTCACTTGACCCAAGTATCCCTACATCTGACCCATGATGCCGCAGCCGAAAACAACATGACTGAGATATTTGAGCATTAATCAAGATGCATGCTCGCGGAATGCTAGATCTTGGCGGCTAATTAACAATCTGCAAGTTGCGTCATTACCATACTGTGCATTCATTCATTCACGCCTTTATCATCTCCTGCCGAATCCTGCCTGGACTGAGGGAGTGAATCTGCGGTGCTGTCCTGACTCCGAATGAAAATGCTATGGTCGTATCAAAAAGACGCGTATCGACGACAGATGAGATTCGCCATAAGCCCGACAGTGACACCGTCAATAGCCATATCTGTATTCATCAACAAGCTCAGGCGAGCCGAAGCAAAACCGTCTCTCCTGCAAAGGAAAAAGACCCCCAAGTCCCATGTAAGACCGGATGTCTGGGAAATCGACTCTGCTGTAATCACCAAGGCCAGCTTAGCTCCGGAGCCCATGCTTTGCCTTGAATCGGGCTTGGTGGCTGGCGAGTCCGGGGCCCGGCGCCGAGCAGAAGAAAACAAAAAAACAAAAACACATCAAGGCCCCCAATGATTTGCAGAGGGCTCGAGAGCTTATCAACTTTTTGTGAATCTCTTCTGCAAGGCGGTCTGGGTGACAAACATTACCGTAGGAGTCCTGCAGGAACAGAGCATGTCGGATCCAATGACACAGGTGCAGACGCTGCAGCTGAACCTTTCCAAGCTTGTCATGATCCTTACCTTGGCACTTCATCATTTGACCGTGCAGCGGGCGACATGCTTGCACGGACCTTGTTTGATACCATTGATGCCATGTGTAAATATATTACGGAGCGAACGCTGCGGACGATGCCATGGATCATCTTGGGATCCCCCCCTAGCCTCATCAAGATGGAGCCAAGCTGTGCAGGCCCCGTTCATTCGTAGATAATCTACGACTGGAGGCGGAGGCGGAGAACTTGTACGACAATCTCGAGCACCCTTGCAGCGGCTCTACCGTGGCGGTTTGGTGGACGGGAGCTCACCATTGGACCGCCTTCTCATACGAAGCACTATATTTTGATACACAAAATTCCAATACGTCGCTGGTGCAGATTGAGGTTCATCTTTTGCTTTCGTCACTTCCTTCACGAGAGCACATCAGAAACCGCCCGCGCGACCTTGACAGTTTCCCAAAGCCCTGGGTAATGAAAGCACTGATTGTACGACTCGGGGCATGTCGGGTCCTCTGTCACCCGCATATGTAATCAATTTGCGACGGCGGAAGCGCGATGCAACCCTGCAAGTGACGCACACAAAACGCCTTTCTCGCCAGGCCACGATACAACCTGGACATGCTGGATACTGTACACACTTCGGCGCGGACCAGAGCGATTGAGTGACTCAAGTCATGAAGGTCGAGGCAGTCGACGTACACGACTCAAGAGAGGGACACAACTAAAGGTCTTAGCTGTGTGTCTGCCTCTACGCTTGTGCCTGTTGCCAGAGTGTATATAGCCGTGACAGGCAGGCTGAACGGTGTATGCGATGGGCTGAACATAAAGCCGCACAAGACTCATATATTTCGTCCACACATAAAAGTCAGGCATACATACCACACGGTACCAAGTTAGGAACCCTGTCTTTGCGCCTTAAGACCGAAACGTAACGCGAACAAGAAAGACCATCACCACCAACTGTGAGTTTTTGTCCCCATGACCACCCCGCGATTCCCCCGACCTTCGTTTCGAGTATAAACGCCGAAGCGTATCTTGATCTCCCCAGCGCCTCCAATAACAGCTCAGCGTGAATCTCCCCACGGAAAGACAATGGCGTGAACTCTCGGATGGAGACGCCGGCTTGGCGACTCGACAAAATTATTCGGACTTGTCGAGGCCAGCCTTGGAGCGCAGGCCAGCAGAGGTGGAGCCCGACTGGAAGTATCGGCCAAGAGTAGGAGCCATGAACGAGTGGAAGATGATGTCAGCGCCGCTGAATATTAGTTAGCCAAGCTTGAAATGTGACGCAAATCGTGGCGATCAAGACGTACCGGAACATGGGCAGCGACAGCCAGAGCAGGAAGATGAACTTGAAGACAAAGTAAAAGGGAAACCAGTAGACAATGTTGATAAAGCTCTCCAGAACAGTGAAGAAAGAGAAGACGACCCAGTACTAGCTGCATGTTAGCGGTCGAGCTGCAAGTCGGCACGTTCATGGGCCGTGGGGTCGACAAACCGTCAACCACTGTGTGTCGTCATCCTTGTTGCTTGTGAAAAGGGCGTTGAGTGAGTAGTAGCCGGGAAGCACAAAACCAGCGAAGTTGGTCAAGAGCTGACCGCCGAGGTTGAAGATGATGAGGAAGAAGTAGAGAGCTGCAACGCCGATGACGGCGTAGGCCTTGGGGACGCCGGCAGACTTCTCGAGATTATTCAAGGCCGGATACTTGGACAGCTGATGGGAGAAATGTCAGCGATCCGAACACAAATCGGCGGTGGCGGTAAAACAAGCGGACCTCTTTGTCGAGCGAGCTCAGGTAGTTCTGAGCCTTTTCTTGCGCAGACGACATGCTGGGCGGACAGAGAGGGGAAGCTCGAATGAAGCTGGAGCTGCCGAGGGGTTGGATGCGGGGAAAGCGCGCCGACGAAACTCGAAGTGCGAGATTCGGTTTGCGAGTTCAAGATTGAGAGAAGAGTGTTTTTCACAGTTATGTATCGATTTGCAAAGCTCACGATGCGATGATGCGAAGCTGGCGAAGTCAATGGGAGGATGTAGGTGTGATAGAATGGGTGGATAGGGACAGATTGGCAGTGGCCGGGTCGCAAGAGAGACGACTGACGTGGTATGTTCCAGGATCGGGCTGAGATCTAGCTCGCGTGAGACAGGCCGGAAGGAGGGGGACCTCGGACGATAGGGGATGTGCTACGTAACAAGGTTCATGTCGCCATGGTAAAGCAGGAGGGATACATCCAAGCATAACGCGCTTGTAGCGGCGGATAATGCTCGGCCCTCTATGCATCCGCCCTCCCGCAGGGAGTTGCAGGCTTGCAGCATGGTGTCATTATGCACGGGCAGGAAGGTGACAGTGGCTTGGTGGAAAGTGTACATACTGCATACGGATTACGGAGCAGCCATGCCTGGAACACTCGCTCGGTTGATGCTTTTCGGACCGTGTTAATATGCATCTCACCTCCACCATGCTAGGGTGACTAAAGTACAGTAGGGTCCGTCCTTGGGGGGCAGCGGCCGCCTCGTTGGAGCACTTCATGTGCCACATAAGGAACTTGCTTACTTTGCCTCGTTAATGAAGGAGCCCGAACCTCTCGATGATCCCGACTTTTTCGACACATCGGAAAGAGTTGTGCAGTAAAACGACTTGACTTTGCGACGTCGGACGCGTCAGTTCTTTACAGTAGAGTGACATGCTTTTTACGCATATCGCGCCAGGCTGTCTTCTCCCATCGATCAATAGGGACCTGATAGTGGGAATGAGCTGTTCTGGTCCGATTGAGGCGAGGGCGGCACAGTTGGAGGCACAGTTCACGAAGCAAAATAAGCAGCTGTTGATTCTTTGTGTATTATGATGGCTGTAGCTTGGGACACTGGACTACAACGACTGCATTAAGAGGCCTGACATTCGGTTGCGACGATGAACATTTGATGGTGAAGATGGTTTACGCAAAATCGAGTGATGAACTTGACCAATTGACTGGAACACACCGGCAATAGGCCCTTAATCTATGGATGCAGGCGTGCCTAAGAAGTCGCGGCTTGAGTTGGCCACGGCGATTGACCAGCTACGTAAGAATCGCGAGAACGCTTGTCAATGTAAAGTGCAAGTGGCTGTGTTGATAGGTCGACCAGCACCAAATCTGAATCAAGCGTCAACTCCGACGCATCGGCCAGCGGCTAATGCTCACGCGCCACAGCGCCACACTACGCCGTCTACCTACCTACCTAGGTACCTAGGTAGGCAAGAAAGTGACGGTTGAGTCAATGAGTGAGCACTGAGATGTACCCTGAGCGGGCCGGCCGGTCCTCCTCGCTCCTGAAACATCAACCTCCGACGTCTCCCCGATTGATGGTGGAGGCAACCTCACGACTCCACAACATCTCGAACCCGAATCTCAAAGCTTCAGTTTCTATGTCTCTTCCGTTCGTGTAGCAGAATGCTTGCACATATTCGGCTCTCGTACTGAGCGTAGACCCTCTGGGTCCATCGCAAACCCGAGTCCGCGTTTCCGGCTCTCGCTTCAATGTCCACCATGAGACTGAGCCCTCTTCAGTCACGGCTGGCGGCGTCGCTGGCGGCGTCGCTGGTTGTTTTGATCCTCTACCTCTTTCTCTTCGCCCCGGGTGCCGCGATGGCTGCGGAGTTGTCGGCTCCCGTTGACTCTTACGAGGCGTTGCCCATTGCTCGTCAGCGCAACGACATGCTCCCCGAAGCCTCCTACCAGTCGGAATTCCCTTATTTTGGCTTGGACATCTTTAGGCGTGCGCCTGCCGGCGTGCTACCCCTCGAAATCGACAAGCCGACCGCATTGAACCTCGAATATGGCAAAACCACCTGCTACATGGTCGAGCGCTCCGCTTTGATCGGGAACGGAGGTGGAAACGTAGCCAACCAGCCGTCGCAGTCTCTCGATGCGTCTCCACGACCGTTATACATCTCCGCCAACACCTGTTTGCAGCCTACGTCAAACGGGACCAACGGCGAGAAACCAGCCCCCCCGCAATTGATCCTGACGGTCTCCAATTCCACCGAAACCGCCTGCAAGAGGCCGGTACGAGACCCTCAGCCCAATGAGGGCATCATTTTCAAGGAGGGTGCTGCAACATTTCGATTCAACGCCTCAAGCGACGTCTTCATCGGAGTGACGGCGCCCAATGTGTCTGCCGATTTCCGAGGCGTCTACAACTTCGAGCTGGCCGCATCGCTCGATAACTACATGCATCGATATCAAGAAAACGGACGAGCCGAACTTCTGTGGATGGACAGCGACTCGACCTCTGCGCTGCTCGTCACTCGAAACCTGACTGATAATGAAGACGATGTTCGCCGCATAATGGGGCAATCCCCTCCATATGATCTGTACGTCAGCCACAAAGGAGCAACTGGTGTCAAAGGCCTGCGGCACTCTGTTTGTGGCTTGCAGAACATGGCCGAGATCAAAGTGAGCCATTCCAAAGATGGCCCCCCGAATGGTCTTGTGAAAACGAGCATGACGCGATTTGGCTCAGGGAACCTCCCGAAACAACAATTTCACTTTGTGTCTCTCAATGCCAGCTCTTCATACGTCGGCTACTTAGTTCGGAAGCCAAACGCTGCCGCACGGGTGAAGAGACAGGATGGAAGTCCTGCGCCGCAAGCCGGAAGCATCGTATTTCCGGCTACTGAATTTCAAACCATCTCTGGTAAGTTCATAGCTCCTCAGCGTGGCATGGTTGTCAGTTGGGTCACTTACAAGTTTGCTAGGTACTAATTGTAAGATTGTGACGGACCTCGAATTCTGCAACGAAATACAATACGCTGTACCTGGAAATGACAATAAATTCAATAACACTGCTTTGGCAAAAGCATACGACGACCATGCGAAGGAGTTGTTTGCCAATTTTGAGAAAGTCATGATGCAAATTCCGTGCGAAGCTCCCAGAACGGCTCAGTACTCGCTATCGAGGAATTGCGACGACTGCAGAGCAGCCTACAAAAAGTGGCTATGTTCAGTGACGATGCCTCGTTGCGAAGACTTTGGAAGCAGCAACACATTTGCACTCGAACGCAATGCAGCACAAGCTTTCCCGAACGGAACGCATCTATCCGACAACTTGAAGGCGGTCCTCACACAGAGACCGTTTTCGAATTCCTCGCGTAGCAAGTTTATTGACGAGACGATACAACCTGGACCTTACAAAGAGGTGCTTCCTTGCGAAGATTTGTGCTACGAAGTTGTTCAGAGCTGCCCAGCCAAAATCGGTTTCAAGTGTCCGCAGCCAGACATGGTCAGCTTCAATTCGAGTTATGGGCGACGTGGCTTAAATGGGTCAACAGTGTCCTGCAACTATCCCGGCGAGGCAAGGACGCCGCTGAGCGCTGCTAGAGCGCTGGTGCCCAGTCTTGCCACGCTAAGCACTCTTGTGGCATCGGCAATGGTACTATTGGCGGGTTGAGAGAAGATTCCTGAAGAGCTCGCCACCATCTGCGACAGGACGAAGAAGACTTATTCGGTTCTCAACAACAAGACCGTCTGCGAATAGTGACTTCGTGGCAAAGACTTGGACAGATACCACGAGACAAGTCGTTGAACTCTCCTTACAAGCCAACAGCGACGACCTAACGGCGTTGATCATATCAAGACAGAAAAAATGGTCATGCGTACCATACATCGTCGACAAAGGCTTGGGCCAGACAGTGCCACTCAGGCCGAAAGGATGATGCAATGACCAGGAGGACGCATCGAAATGCAGTTCCGAAAATGGACAGGATCTGATGAGAGGTTGCCTCCTCGTTCGCGGATCATTTGAAGACACTGTGCTTACATAGCAAGCGTCAAACCGTCACCTGACCCATTGGCAACGACGCGGTTGAATGGAGCAACAAGTCGTGAGGCTCGGGTGATGCCTTGCTATGAAGTCATGAGAAAAGCCATTTCGAGGCCCACGAGAAGGAACGGGAGGTTTTAGACGCCTCGCCAGCCAGAGCCATGATCATCCGTCGGGGTGGACGCCGGCAAATGCAGTTGAAATGCCGCGCGAGGTTTGGACGGGAATTGATGAATGCATGGAGTTGCTCAGGATGCGGGGGTGGAGCCAAGTGGAACGATGAGGCAAATGCCGAGACATTGGCGGGGGAGTGGCAGTATTTCGTCACTGCCCATGGAGGGGAAACACCGGCTATTGAGCATCATGTGCACAAGCTCTCCCAATAGTAATTACGAAGCAATTAATCGCCGAAGACCTCTTCTAATACAACCATCATTGGCCTTGATTTACATCCTAGACGTTTACTCTCATCGTTCATCTCAGACCACATCTATTTACTGCAGACATTATCTCATCATGACCACGCTTAATCTACAATCAGTTGACAACCGAGTGCGCGGCCGCCTTGCCTTGGTGACGGGAGCGACGTGAGTGACGCGACTGTTATCGCTTCTTCCTTGATATTGTCCTACATGTCAATGAATAAGTCAGCTAATGAAATGGCTCTACACCAGTGGGGGAATCGGTTCAGCCTGCGCTCGCGCATTAGCTGCCGAGGGTTGCGATGTGGCCCTTCACTTCTCATCGAGCGAGGTACGACCCCACGACTTTTCCAACAAGATAAGAGGACCAGACCAGAGGACGAGACATGAGCAACAAATAGACCGAAGAACAAAGCAGAAGCCGCAAGTCACTGACGCATAAGGGGGGGAGAACAGGACAAGGCCGAGGCGCTGGCCGCAGAACTACGGGAGAAGCACCCGTCGCAGACGTTTGTCACGGCGCGGACGGACCTGAGCTCGCGCGAGGCGACGCGGCAGCTTGTCCCCTCGGTGCTGGCATCCCCGGCCGTGGTCCGGGCCGGACACGAGGCCGTGTCGATCCTCGTGGCCAACGCGGGCATCGGGCGGCGGATCCGCGACGTGCGGGACATTGGCGAGGACGACTGGGACGCCATGCTCGAGGTCAACTGCCGCAGCCAGTTCGTCGTGACCAAGGCGTGCGCCGAGGGCATGCGCGCCCAGAGCTGGGGCCGCGTCGTGCTCGTGGGCAGCATCGCGAGCAGGGGAGGGGGCATCAACGGCTGCCACTACGCTGCGTCAAAGGGCGCCATGACGTGAGTAAACTCGGCGTGTTTTTGTTCAATACCTCACACAGGGGCTGCTTTGAGCATCCCTCTCCCTCTCTCCTCTGGGATTGGGAGACGGGGGTTACCTTTGTGGCCGATGAACTGTTCGACTGACGTCAAAGGGGTTAGGTCGATGGGTCTGAATCTTGCGACTTGCCTGGCGCCCGAAGGCGTCACCGTCAATATTGTACGCACCTGCGCCAACAAATACCCCCCCCCCCCCCCCTTTTCTTGCCAAAAACAAAATCACCGTCCGAGAGGAACACCATGGTGTTTCGTTGGCGGCATACATAAGAGACGTCAAAAGGGGCTGACGGAAACGTGCCGGATTCTAGGTCCAACCCGCCATGATAGGCGCGACGGGTATGATTCCCGAACCAAAGTCACGGTATGCCCTTTTTGTCTGCCCTGTTCTTCGATTGGCAACATCTCGCTGACCCCGCGTGTGTTTGTGTGTGCTGGCGCAGGACGTGGAAGAGCAACGACGATCTGGACGAGCTGCGGGCGACGGACCCGGGCCTCGCCATTGCAGCGAGCATACCCGTACATCGGCTGGGCTATCCCGAGGAGGTGGCCAACGTGGTGACCATGTAAGACGGCTTTGCTTGATCCGTCCCCCTTCCCCCTGGGTATGTGAGACTTGAGACGCTGATTCTATGTGGGATGTTTCGATCGAGAGCAGGTTTGCCAAGACGGGGTATATGACGGGCCAAGAGGTCTTGCTAGCTGGAGGTTTGCGGTGATAAGAGACGAAATTGAGGGTTCAAATACATATCTAGGAGAGATTTTCAGGGCGTTTGGACGAGCGTTTGGATTGGTAATGGGTACATTTGGTTGATTTGTGTGCCAAGTGACGGCAATTGGAATATTGATAGCTCTTGTCTGTGCCTTGTTTCAATCCGTCAAGCCAGAGCATTGGGATCGTGGCATGGGGGCCTCGGTTATCTGCCAAGAAAGCAGCCGAAAAGCGAGACATGATGAGCATCGTATGTACTTTGTCCAACCCGGCAGGAGACGCAGACGCACCACCGGGACGCGCTCCGATTGCACCGCCCAAAAGATTCGTATCCGAGACGGCCTATCCATTTTGTGTCCAGTATGCAGGTGGTCGGATCATGGCCCTCTCCACAAATGGAGATATAATTGCTTCTGCCATTCTCACTTCGTCATTGCTGTGGGCGGTCTCTGATCTCCCACTAGGTCAGCAACTGCGGCACCAATACCACCAACCGTCGCCAGCGACCAATAAGCCCCGGGAGAGCGTCCAAGACAGCAACTTCTTTCAAGGCACTTTTCCCCCCTCTTTCTTTTCACAGTTACAGCCTGTTCAAATTCTCGCGAAATACAAAGAAGAAGAGAACAACAACTTGGCTACCGGTCATGTTGCTAGTATGGATCCTCCTCGGTCTCGTCGGCATCGAGGCTCGTGTCATTCATGAACAACAAGAACATCAACATGAAGGCAAGTCGTCGCCCGTAGTCTACGAATACACCACCCAATGAGACCTTCAAGCCAACTGACACGAGAAGAAAAAAAAAAGACTCAGGTGAAGCCAGGACTAAAGCCCGTATCCCCTGGGCAGACGCCCACGCAAGAGCGAAGCGGCTCGTGAGCCAAATGACGCTCGAGGAAATGGCAAACGTCACTCGAGGCTTCGCCACGCGCGACAACGTCTGCGCAGGGAACTCGGGCTCGGTGCTGCGCCTCGGGTGGCCTGGCATGTGCCTCCACGATGCCGGCAATGGCGTCCGCGCGACTGACATGGTCAATGCCTATCCGGCGGGCTTGCACGTCGGCGCATCTTGGGATAGGGGACTGGCGCGTCAGCGGGCCTACTTTATGGGCGGCGAGTTCAAGGCCAAGGGAGGTAGGGATCAAGATGATTACTATTACGCTGATGACGATGATAATGTGATGATGGTGGTTTCTCAAATTCGAACCATGGGCGGCAGCGGTTGCGACATGAGGGCTGACTCCTATTCTCATCACAGTCAACGTCCTTCTGGGTCCCAATGCCGGGCCCCTTGGCAGAACGCCCCTCGGCGGGAGAAATTGGGAAGGCTTCTCCGTCGATCCCTATCTATCCGGCCAGCTCAACGCCGAGACTGTGGCCGGACATCAAGAAGCCGGCGTCATTGCCAACATCAAGGTATAGCCTTTACCCAACTCTACTCAGAGACTCGAATCGAAGGGTCCAGGGGCTTCTGGCTGACCTTTCCCCCTCTCCCTGAATGCAGCATTTCATCGGCAATGAACAAGAGACATTTCGACGGCCCTACTTTGGCGTCGAGGCAGCCTCGTCAAACATTGACGACAAGACGCTCCACGAGCACTACCTGTGGCCCTTCATGGACGGCCTGCGCGCCGGCGCGGCTTCAGTCATGTGCTCGTACAATCGCATCAACGGCACCTACGGCTGCGACAACGACAAGCTCCTCAACGGCGTCCTCAAGTCGGAGCTCGGGTTCGAGGGTTTCGTCCTGCTCGACTGGAACGCGCAGCACAGCGTCGACAGCGCCAATGCCGGGCTCGACATGGTCATGCCCTACGGCGGTTCGTGGGGGAACAACTTGACGCAGGCAGTTCGCAACAGGACTGTCAGCGAGGACAGGTTAACGGATATGGCTACCAGGTGATTTCTCCGATATTTGACGTACCATGTTGCTCAAGTTGCTCATCTCGGCGCGATTCAGAGTCATCGCCGCCTGGTATCTCGTCGGTCAGGATGCATCAGATTTCCCTTCCCCCGGCGTGGGCATGAAGAACCTCACCGAGCCCCACGAGCCAGTCGAAGCTCGTGTGCCGGCGTCCAAACCAGTTCTTCTCGAAGGCGCCGTCGCCGGGCACGTGCTTGTCAAGAACAAGAACAGAGTCCTGCCATTCAGGGCCCAGATGGCTATGCTGTCCGTCTTTGGATATGACGCCGCGACGCCGCCCGTCAAAAACGTTGATAAGGCGTTTGAGCTGGGCTACACCTCCTCGCGCGAAATGACGCAGGCCGTTCTCGGCACCGAACGACACTTTCACCAAGCTGCTCGTGGCGGCACAATCATAGTCGGCGGA
Organism: Hirsutella thompsonii MTCC6686; assembly: GCA_000472125.2. Lineage (NCBI taxonomy): Eukaryota > Fungi > Ascomycota > Sordariomycetes > Hypocreales > Ophiocordycipitaceae > Hirsutella > Hirsutella thompsonii. The sequence continues at coordinate 211,679 of APKU01000044.1, forward strand.
CGGGCGGCCGCCAACGCACCTCCTTACATTAGTGATGTAAGTCCGGGTCCCTTATCTCGCACGCCGTTCCAAATAAACGCTGACATTTGCGGTGGCCTGTAGCCTTTGAGCGCCATTCAACAAAGAGCAGAAGCAGACGGAACGTGGGTGAACTGGGACACCACGTCCCTGGAGCCAGACGTCAACGGAGCCACACAGGCCTGTCTCGTCTTCATCAATGCCATGGCCACCGAAGGCTGGGACCGTGACGGGCTTCACGACGATGCCAGCGATGGACTCGTAAGGCACGTCGCATCGCGTTGCGCAAACACCATCGTCATTGTCCACGCCGCAGGTATCCGTCTCGTGGATCAATGGATTGACCACGATAACGTGACGGCCGCCATCATAGCGCATCTGCCAGGCCAGGACAGCGGCCGGGCTCTCGTGCGGCTTCTTTACGGAGAGGCCAATTTCTCGGGCAAGCTGCCGTACACGCTGGCTCGTAACGAGAGCGATTACCCCGTGCTCGCACCTTGCGGACGCAAGGATAACACAACGAACCCTCAGTGCGACTACAGCGAGGGCGTCTACCTCGACTATCGCGCCTTTGACGCCCGGAACATCACGCCGAGATTTGAATTTGGCTTCGGACTCAGTTATGCCAGCTTCGCCTTCTCGTCTCTTTCGGTAGAACCAGCCACCGAGCTCCGCTCTTCCACGAGTACGGGAACGGACTTATGGGACACGCTTGCGACTGTCGAGGCCCGAGTGACCAACGACGGCCCGGTCGGAGGCGCAGAGGTTGCGCAGTTATATCTGGGCATCCCGGGAGGCCCATCCAAGCAGCTGCGAGGCTTCGAAAAGGTGACCCTACAGCCGGAGGAGTCGAGGACGGTACGATTCGGCCTAACGCGACGCGACCTTGGCGAGTGGGACGTGGTCCGACAGCGCTGGGTCGTGCAGGCTGGAGAGTACCGTGTGTATGTGGGAGCGAGCAGTCGGGATATACGGCTGACAGGATCAATAATCGTGAAACGTTGAGTATCTCTGCATTAGACAATGCCTCGAATATCGTAATGAATCGTTTGGCTCTTTCCGGGTATCGCATCTGGGGTTATAAAACGTATTGATCGGAGGTACATCGCAACTCGCTTTGCACGCCGTCGACCGGGTAGATACAGATCGTATGGTTTGCTGCTGACATCAGGTCGTCTTGTGGTCCCCCTCGCTAGCTTCCCTCGCCTTTTTTGCGCCATATGCACCAATCTGAGCCTCGAGCTTCGCAATAGTCGCTGTACACGGACGCAGTTAGCATACCGTTTGAGCAATATTCGAACCCAACATCGACTCACAATCGCCTTCGGCACGCGCCTCATCGGCCTCGAGCTTCACCCATGACCAATAGACCACCTGGTAGGTGAAGACGGCGAGAAGCATCACCTTGGCTACGGGTCGGGTAAAGGTCTTGTAGAACTGAGACTGCGCGGACAGTTGAAGCAGCAGCATTAGTCCATGATCCTTCACGCAATGGCGCTATGCATTGACTCGGGTCGCTTGAGGGCTCATGCTCACCGTGGGGTTTGTCTGCTTGGCCGTCGCATATCTCCTCGGCGCCGTGCAGACAGCTCCGGCGGAGGTTGAGGGCATCCGCGGACGCGCCGTGGCAAGCAGCAACTGCGAAATACGTTTAGAAGCCATCTCGAATTGCCATTCACCGCAGACAGCACACGAGTAGTCCGAGAGGAAAAAGTGTGCGCCGCGGTCAATTGGAAAGCAAGGAAGAGGAGGAGTGAAAGCGGATCCACTTTGGACAAGAAACGATGTGACGCCAGAGTCGATGTCGAAGAGGCTAAAATGTGGCTCTGAGACCCTTTAACTCTGTGGCGGTGCGAAGCGACTGGAGCCGGTCTCTGCCGTCTCCTCAGCCTGGGCAATGGACAAAAATACATGGATAGGTTGGTCGATGTCGACAGTGCAGCGGATATGTCTCCGACGACAAGCGGCATCTTGACGGGCTCAATTATCTCTGGTAGATTGATTTGTTCATGCTGTTCCCTAATGCTACCATCTTGGCAACGTATCTCAACTTATTTAGCACAACTATCGACGCCGAGCACGAGCGTCTCTGGAAACAGTGTCCAATTCTTTCTGTCTACCCCAGGGCACACTTCGTGCCGCCCGCCGGCTCCAAGCGCGCTCCCCGCATTCCGGAGAGGGGAGGGGGCCTTCAGCCACAGGGGGCTTGCCGGCCAAAGCACAAAGTATCGTGTCCCTTGCAGGGGTCTAGTAGGCATTGGCGCGAGCCCCAGGCCAGAGAGGCGCCCTTTTTTGACGACAGCATGTCCCCAACTCTGACCAGGTACCTCATCACACTTACAGTGGCAGCGGGCGGCGCCTGCTCGGTCGTTGATTCCACATCCTCCTCGCCCGCTCCGGAAGGACATTACTTGACACCTTTCCTCCCTCCCGCTCGACAGTCCTTTCCCTCGCCCAAAAAAAAGGCCAACACATCCCGATACGAATCCTTTTCCCGCGCAGATACACGTGGCTTCTACTCTCTCTCTCTCCTTCTCTCGAATTCCAATTTCAAAGGGCCGGCACTCTCGAACACCTCCTGCGACCTCCCCTCCCCAGACCCCGATTATTCACCGCTGCCGATCACCCCCCGGCAATCTTTCATATCGACGACGCAACAGCCATAAAGAGAACACAAAAGGCGTCTCCGGCATCCCTTCGTCGCAGAGACTCGCCATCGATATCGACGAGGAATATCAAACACGTATTGAAAAGCTACAATGGTACGCTAGCGCACGCTCGCAACTCCGGCCCCCCGGCCTCCACCCCGTCCGTCTCGCCCGTTGGCAGCGCGGGAAGGGCAAGGCCCCGAGGAAGCAGGCCACTATTCCAGCCAGAACTGCATAAGAAAAGAAGGACTGACACCGGTTTGGCGCGACGACTCGCAGGCGCAAACGCTCGAGCAACGCCGTCGCAATGCAAAGTTCGCCAAGGACCAGGAGGCGCGCATGGGCAAGCCCGACGACCAGACGAAGAAGCGCGTCAAGGAGACGCCCAAATCGCCCATTTCCATGTTCTGGCTCGGTACGTGGTTACCTTCTCCCTTCGACTCATCCTCTCGTCGCTCGCGACTCTTCCCATTCGGCCTTGAACCTGTGTCGGATATGGTCAATTTGCTGCCAAAACTCGACTGACGAGACTGGAACCCTAGTTATCCTTGCCTTTGTCGTCTTCGGCGGCCTGGCGTTCGAGGCCCTGGCGCGATTCTTCGGATAGTCGTCCGCGCGAACCCGCGTGCGAACACAATCAGGCCACATAGTCAACGTCACAGCCAAGGGGGGAGGCAGCGAGGCGCGTCACAGTCATTGCCATGAGTACGCTTCAGGGACTCGTAGTCCAGGCCTGTCACGGCCTGTCTTATATCTCAGAGGGCAGGAAGAGGTGCTGTATGCCTGGTGGAGAAGATGTTGATTCTAGTACAGAATGAAGGACGAGAGGCGGTATTCCGCGCACCGCCTAGGCCAAATACCCTCTTTACAAGTAGCGAATCTACGAAGCCACAGCGCTTTTCGATGGGCAATGCTCAACCGATACCATGTTGCCGTGCCAGGTGACGGACATGATCTCAAGGATTGTTCCCATGAGTCACGCATCATTTATTCTGCCAGACACGCGAATCAGCGCTCCTTGCGACTCGCAATGGAGAGTCCTCACTAGACACAAGTCTTTGTTCGGTATTTCCGTACTCCCTTGGTATCTGCCAGTCGCCTGTGTAACGCCATGCTCTCTGTCTGTCCTGGGACGCGGATAGAAGGAGCAGTAATATCTCAAGTACAAATTCATTCTCGCACAAAGAGCCATCGCCTTCGCTCAAGCACCGAGCCCGCGCCGGTGACCCGTGCCCTCGGCCTTCATCTTCATGCCCGTCTCAAACTGGTGCTGGATTTCAGCCTCGGCCTTGACCGACGCAGACTTGTCTCCCTTGCTGCCCGACTTGGACGGCGCAGAGAGGCCAGCTTTCTTGCCTCCGAGCAGGCGCAGGTACTTGTCCTGACGCGCTGATCCGCCTTCGAGCTCACCAACGTTCCACTTCTCAACGCCACCGGACGCGGTCTGATCCTCGCCCTCGTCTTCTGACTCTTGCTTGACCTTATCCTTCTTGCTTTTCTTGTCTTTTTTCTCTTTCTTCTCCTTCTTTTCTTTCTTGTCCTTCTTCTCCTTTTTGGCGACAGGCTCCTCTACTTCTGCGGTATCATCTGCAACCTCACTGCGCTTGCGCTTGCCCTTGGGACTCTTACCCTCACTCGGATCGGCAGTTTCGGTGGCCTCGAGGGGCTTGGCTGCACTCACAGACTCGTCCGCATCTTGCATCTCAACGTCATCTGACTTGGCCTTCTTGGACTTGGACTTCTTCTCCTTCTTCGTCTTGCCTTTACCCTCCTCGGAGGCCAACGATGTCTTCGTCGCCTTTTCCCCCTCAACTTTGTCTCTGGCCTCGGCAGCACTGCGCACAGAAGCAGCGTCGCTCTCGCGCCGTCGCTTGAGGGCAATCTCGTCGGCTGGGGCATCGCTCATAGCGGTGTCCACGGCGGCACCCCCTTCACTGTCGGAACCTGAGTCCGATTCCGAGTCAGAGGAGGCATCTGAGGAGGAATCACTGTCGATGACGAGATCATATTTCTCGTTGAGGGCGGCCTTCTTGTCGTCATTCGCTTGCTATGGTTTGTGGTCAGCAAACCGTATCACTCCAGCATCGTCAAGAGAAGGAGCGAGGACGAACATCTTTGAGTTTGGTCAGAGCCTCGTAGAGATCACCGGCCTTCTTCGCGTCGGACAGGAGCTTCTGTGCTTGGATCTCAAGCTTCTTCTTGCGAATCAAAAGACGTTGACGTTTCCTCTCCTGCTTGGCTGGTTTGAGCGCGATTTTCTTGGCCTTCATCTCTGCGCGCCGTTCTTCGGTCCATTTAGCGTTGCGCTTGATGTTGAGCTTCCGTTCCTTCTTGGCCTGCGACTTGACCTGACGTTTAGCCTTCCGTTCATCGGCTCGCCTCTGGCGAGCATTGGCCTTACGCTGGGCCTTGGCTCCTAATGTCTGTTAGCCACGAAATGTTGCCAGGAAGTGGAAAGAGCTCCAGTATTGCGTACTCTTCTCGTCCTCCGTCAGGACTGGCTTGGCGGCAGGCGCCGCAGTCGTTTCTGCTGCTCCCGTCATCGTGAACGCGGTCCGTATGAAGGACTATGAGAAAAGAAGGCAATGTAACGCTGACGGAAAGACGAAGGAAGCCAGTCGAAATGATTATAGAAGTTGACAAAGCCGAAGCGCGTCCAGCAAAGGCAACGACAGACGCTCGAATGATGCTCTTGCGGACGAATATCGGTCTGCGCTTCAGCTGCTACACTCCGATAACCCACCCGACGACTTTTTTTCTTCTCTGCTCGGAGGGGTCCACACTTTTGTCCCATTCTGCCGGGCGGTGTGGAAAAGCACAGTACGACGGTTCGCACATGGCAAGGAAGCTACAATGGAGATCTTACACTGAAATGGGTTAGCGTCGCTCATCTGTCCCGCTCACGTAAAGCTTCCAGGCTTTCCCTATTCTCAGAGCTGCTCCTTCTCTTTTTCGCAGGGTATTAACACCTCATTCACCACCAAAATTCTAGCGCGCAAGTAGATACGAGATATCAATTGCATCCGATTCTCGATTCCGGAAAAAGCGGACAGACAGACCTCTATTGGAAATTGGAGCTTGAGCGTTGAACACTTTTTCTGAGCAACTACGACACCTGACTGTCCCGCGCTCCCAGCTGCAAAAGAAAGGCCAAGCAGCATCTGGCATGCATCATCATCATGGGGAACTCAAAGCCTCACTTGTCGATATGGCAAGTGCAACACGGCAATTGAGCACTCATCGTCGAGTTATGACGACTGCTCTGAGAGGGAATCGTGCCACTCGACACCCCCGTCAAATCATTCCGACGGAGGCAGACCAACAAGTCTCCGTTCTTTTCCTTGCCAACCGCGCCGCTCGGTCGAATGCCGCGCGGCTCCGATGGACTGCTGCGGAGCCGACGAAAAGCGCCATGGCGCGAAAGAGTGACGACTGACGAGCATACCTACTGTACCGTATGGTGCCATCATTCGAGGCTGTCTCTCGATTGCCTGAAGAATAGGCACAACAGGAGAGTGGCCAGGTACAGACAAATTCGTGTGTACGCGATGCGGAGGATCACTGACATCAGTCACACGAACCGTTATGCTCGCGCCGGGTCTCGCCCTCGATGATGCAGCAGTCAGCCAGCTTCTGTGCGTCTTCCACGGCAACCTCGCACCTCGTCCCGTCTCCTCCCACACCCCTCCTTAATCGAGGCAGACCTGTTCCATCGAGGCTGAGGCTCGCATGCACGGACACGCGCACAAATTCAACGTTACCTACATCGTTTCTTGCAGGCGCGGCATGTATGAACTGTGTGTGCAGTAACTATGCGCAGGCAGTCATCAGCAACCGTGTTGCGAATGAGACCATGTCAGAGCGTTCACTGCCGTTTCATCTATGCGCGGAAGGATCCTTGGATCTTCCTCTGGCCATCCCCCCTTCACAGGAAACTCGTCCAATGTTTGCAGGACCTAGAAGCCTTACCAGGCCTTGGAAGGAGGGCCTCGAATCCATAGGGAGCCGCTCGTCAGTGGGACCCGTGGAGCCCGCATCGCTCCAAAAGTCCGTCGACGAACCCTTGCAAGTTGCAACTCTCCGGCCAAGTCGTCTACCTTTCTGCTTCCCTGTTGCTATTCCTGGATCTTGCCTTTTCTGCGTCGAATCCACGTCTCCGCGTCTCTGCATCATCACTCGTTCGATGCGCACCGCCTGGGATCTTCTCCGCGGCATCCCTTCGGTTCTCGCGCTGACGATGCTGCACAAGCGTACATTAGCGCGTCACCCCTTGAACGACATGGTTGTTTTGAGCTTGTGTCTAGCTCTGCCTTTCCATGGCTGAAAAAGCGGGATGGAGGTGTTAGCCAAGCGGTGGGTCGTCCACAGCTGCAAGGTCCGGAGGCTGGTTGGCGGCAGGCTACTGTAATTCGCATCTGAGGCCCGTCAGTCTGCAGATGGGGCCATGCATTCGAGGCATCCTACGCCAAAATACTTGTTCAACCCACGTTTTCTGACACCAGCAGCGGGACTCTTGATGCAACAAAAAGTCTGGACCCTTGTCAGTCGCCTTTGCGAACCAGACCGGCTGTTCGAGACTGAATCATCTCCGGAGTATTCACCAGCTTTCGTCAGGGAGTCATCAATGAAGTGAGGCGCGCGCCGCACGTGTTCACCCAGGCCTTGGTCCGCCGTTGCGGAGAGGATAAGTGACATACAGTACTGCATCCTTTAAAAGTACAGTAACTCATACCATCCGGCGCCCCGGAACCCAACGGCAAGATCAGACGGAACGAGGGCCCGACGCCGCCGAGACAAACAAACGTTCCCCAGAGGTGGGACTCGCGGGCCGCCCATCGCCATGAGACCACCGAGCCGCGGCGCGCTTCGGGGCGGTTCGGTGCGGCGTACGCGAAAATCTTCAACGGGTTTTAAGACAAGGTCAATTTATTAGCAGCCGCCGAGGGGGGGGGTCCACCGTACAACCGGCGTCGAGGAAATGGCATTTTGCTGCTTCATCAATACGCTCTCGACGTGGGCCGGGCTCGCTGGAATCAGCTTCTTCGATAATTATTCCGCCGACCAGACCAGCTGTCGCACACATGGGACGCCCTTCCTCCACAAGACGATGATCGATCGTCCACTCATCGGATCCCCCTAATTCCAGGAACTTACACCAGACTACGAATAACGCACACCCCCCTCACGCCGTTGAAATACCCCACATCCTGTTCCTGGGGGCATCTGCCTACCTCTACCTACCTGCCCTTCCCCTCCTCCCCTCTCTCTCCTTCCCCCCCTCCCGTCATCTCGGCTCCAATGAACCCACGTAGTATTCCAGTGTAAGAGTGTAGGCAGGTCCACGTTGAGGCGCCGCATGGCCTGAAAATTGGTCAGCGCTGCAGCAGTGATACTTGGATATGCTCTTGGCGCACGGCAACAAATGCTCGCCGGCGGGAAAGAAAAACAAATAACTGTACTGACGCACGTCCTTCTCTTTGCGTGGATCGTGATGCTGCTCCTCCTGGGAGCCTCTCCCACTTACAAAAACGCCGTGCGAAATGTCTTGACTATACATGTTCCCCTTTTACACAGTATACTGCAGCACGCATACAGGATGCAGAGGAGCCCGGGGAACTCTCCTGGGTTACGGTCCACGGCCAACTCACATGCCGCCGCACGCTTTGCGTCGATGCGCATTCTATATTTAACTCGTAGCTGTACCAGTACACTGCAGATGCGGAGAACCGAATGATTTCCATCCTCCAACTAACCTCACCGGGACGGCCAAGAGCGCCAGGATTGAGCAGTATGGAGTCGTCAGAAGCAAGAGGAGAGAGGAGGAGGAGGAGAGATTCCGTTTCCACCTCGCCAACACCTACTGAACCCCGCTGAGATAGTCGAGGAGCAGTCGTATCGTGGTTGCATCGCGCAACTCATGAATCCTGGTATACAAAAAGACCCCGTAACGCCGAACCCCTGCAGTCCCGTGTGGTCTGCGATTCTGTCGCCACTCCCGCGGCCCGTCTAGTTTTGTTTTGCCTTCATGTTTCGTAGATTGCCCGTATCTCATGCCCTCCGCAAATAAACCGAGTGGAAAGTAGCGGCGGCCGTCTGGGGTTCCCTCTGATACTCCATACTCCGCGCAAGAAATAGCTCGCCGCCCTTCACGTGAGCGGCCCGGGTCATGGGCCTGCCGCTCAGCTGAATCGAGCCTTGGCGCTGCCATGGCAGAGGACAAAAGCGGACAGAAAGCAATATGCATCATGCCGGAGGTGGGAACGCCGGCGCTACCGATGCATCGTACAGGTAGTTGGCGTCGTCGTAGAAGACGTCTTCCCCGCCGCTGCTACCGTAGCTGGCCGCCGACTGGTACATGCCGGGGCTGACCATGATCGGATATGGAGAGCTGGCGTATGGCTCATCGCCGACATATGTTCCGCGCCCGCTGCTTCGCCGACTTTCAGCCTCGTGCCCTCTCGAGACCATGAGGCTCAGGTTCATGCTCCCCCACGGCAGGCCCGACAACTCCTGACCGGCGCTGATGTCTGTACCGACGGGTATGCGGTAGCTGTTGCCGGCGTGCTCCTGGTTGCGGGATTCGCGCTCTGCCTTTTCCTTGTTTTCTCTTGCCTTTTCCCCTTCACGATGTATTAGTACAAACCCAAAGCTGAGGCGCGACAGAAGTGACTTACGAAACTTGCGCTGTGCGATTCGATTTTGTATCCGCCTTCTCTCCTCAGGGTCCGTTACGTCTGCCCAGTCGACGTCCTTGGCTGTGGTCTTGGTTGACTTCCTGACAGGCATTGATGTGCACTGGTTCTGCATCGAGCTCGTTGCAGCGTGCCTCGACATCTTGGCTGCTGTCATTCCTTGACGTTGAGAGTACCCGTGGGATGCACGTCGGCGAAGTGAGTTCTCCCGCTTAAACCGGGAGCTAGGTAAATAGTCGGCCAGCTTCACTTGATAAGTCTTGGAAGATTACTCAAGCCGTTGTCAGATGGACAAGAAGATACGCCTTTGATCGATGTTGGAATGGGCTCCTGGGGGGGGGGGGGGGAACAGTGAGAAGCCAATGACGATTGGGCCAAGAGTAGCTATATCCCATTGACTTGATGAGCTGCTACCTGAACACAATGATGCAGTGCTGCGATGAGGATGATATCGTAGGTGAGACTTAGGAGTAAGATCCGTGGGGAGTGAGGGGAACTAAGATGCTTTATATCGCACGAAAAGACACAAAAGTCCTCGACTGAGAGGAGATACCTTTGAAGCTGCCGTCAAGTCTTGCGTATCCACAGGAGCAAGCAAGAGCAGAGCCACTCGACAGGCCAAGGACTTATGGCCGGGGCGGGTGTCAGGGGCTCTAATAGTCGTCAAGAGAATCCTCGGCGACGACTCTGCGCCCGCATGGAGAAGAAGGAGACCACACCATCGTGCTGGAGCTGGGCTTTACTCGGCCCATCTGCCAGCGGATCTGCAACGCCTGTCCCCGACAACATGGGGCTCCGCGCATGCGGGCGGCCGGCCGGTGCACGTCACGGCTCTGGGGGAGGGAGGGAGAGGGGGATGGGGATGGGGAGCTCGAGAGCGGGTGGGCGTGTGGGAGTATGGGCGTGTGGGAGGGAGGATGGGAGGCCAGGGGTCTCACCAGCACGGCTCAAGCCATCGGGGCCTGGTAGGGCGGACAACCATGACGGGCGGTGGCAGTAGGTAGCTTGGCGTTTGTGACGCTGGATGCCGTAAGAGCACCGGACACTTGGAACTTGGAAGCATGAGCAACCCAATCGATACCTGCTCAGTGCCATCGCTTAAGGTAGTACGGCAAGTTAAAGTCATGGTCAGATATTTCTTATCAGAGTCGTCAATCTAGGCCTTACTACCTGCCTAGGTTCGCAGGAAGGTACTTACGAAGCAATCAGCACCTACCTTCAGACTTTAGAGGGCATGAGCCATGAAGCAGGAAGAATCTTGGATGACCCACTGTCACCTCCGCCGTTGCCTGCCGCGAACTTGTCGTGTCGTCCCCGAATAGGACAACTCTACACCAGTATTCGCCCTTCGTACCTGCCCTGCTCGTACGGGACACACCTCCGACTTTGTCATACCTTAGCCAGGGTGTCTGTGGATGATTCACATCTGCACACCTCCCTCTTACCCCTGCACTCGCCAGTAGGTATCGAATACTGCAGATACTGTACCTACCTACCTAGGTATGCTGGCGTGCTGAACGAAGTGCGAGCTACGATGTACATACAGCGGGTAGTAAACGAAACGACGACCAGACTCCGGGCTCCGCAGAACCGTGGGGGACGCGGGAACTCGATGGGGAAGTGGTTCAATGGGGAAAGCGTACTTTGTCTCGGCAAGGTGTGGGTTGTGAAAAAGAAGCATCGACTCATACCGAGTAAAGAAATAATTAAGTCACTGTGAATACAGTACTCTACTTACCTACCTACCTAGGTAGTGCAACGGCGAGGTACTGTACTGTAGTAGAGGGGCTTGGACTCGCAAGGGGCGTGGGATTAAACAGCACTGCTCCATGGGCTAGACGACGACGCAGCGAGGCAGGTAAGCAGCCTCTCGAGACCATTTTGGGTTTCCCGGCTTTCTTTCTCCGACAATGGCTGATGATCATTCTCCGACGATGGCTGTTGTCTCTCGCTTTCGGCTTCTCGTCTTGGACCGTGAGTTGGCGAGGTCGCCATTGGTTGTTAGATGACCAACTGGACTGGCTTCTTCGAGCTTGTCATGATAGAGATCGGCGGACGCTAACCCAAGCAAGGATCAAGCGACGCCAGAATCAGAGACACACGCCCAGGCAGCCGGGAAAGACGGTGGCTGCTCACGACATGCGCATGTATTTTCCACCAACAATCATTCGCCTTTGTACTTTTGGCCCAGCGCACGTCGAAACGCTATCCCATCCCTGTACCTAAAAACTGAACCCTTAATCCAGCGACGCGACAAGGGTTCCCGGATCGTCGTGGTTGACCCATGTCCAAGTCTTTAGGCGATGAATTCGGACGTCGAGCAATGGCTGAAAGCCCATCGAGAAGTCCTTTTCTTCGTGCGGAATTTTTGTACCGAGACAATGGATAACTGGCCTCACAGATGGTCCGGTCAGGACGCCGCCATTCAGGATAAACTTGACAGGACTGGTCCAGGTAGGATAGAAGCGGCACTTGCCAACGAAGAACAGACAGTCTGGTCTAACTTACCTCAGTACAGAGGTAGGCAGCGCAGGTTACCTAGGTAGGTAGGTACTAGTCACGAATAGCACCTCACAGTACCTACTAAGTATAGATATGAGTTAGAGGTACAGTGATGTCAGCAGTGCACTCGCCGCGTTGCTGGCCAAACAAGGCAACAACAGGCAGCCAGCTGAACGGAAGGAGCAACAAGGCTCGGCAAGGGCCCAGGAAAGCTACCCAGGTACCTCTCTAACTAAGTTACCTTCTCTAAATACCTTCAGGTACCTACCTACTGGCACGACATGCACTCGGCGGTCAAGAGAGCAAAAAGTCTTCCGTGATTCGTCGCTCGTCTCTCTCAAAGGTCCTCAGCGCGCAGCGCAGGTCAACGCTTGGCGCTCCGACACGAAGTGGAAGGACAACTTTCTCGGTGCAATTGAATGAGCCGGACATCACGGAGTATTCTTGTATGTCGTTTCAACCACTCGAGCTGGTTCGCTTATTCCTCAACCTGGACCATCTCCATCACTCTACAATCTCGATCTACGATACTCGAGTCCAGAGCTATCTCGACGCCTCGCGTAATGCATGGAGGTGTGAAAACCAAACGCGGCGTGACTGATTTCGCAGCTTCACTGCGAAGGTCGCCAGTCCTCTCGAAGCCATATGACCATTGCCCCGAATCGGAAAGGGTCTGGTGATTGGTGGTAAGTCTCGATCCTGCTTCCTATCCCGATATCTTCACCCGATCCACGGGAGATGATCCATTGCATTGTATGGACTACGGAGTACATTCCAGAGAACTTTCAGTACGGCATGATGGTGAAGTCGACTCCGACTACGCTATCACAAACGACAGTGCGTTCCTGAAGTCATCAGCCAAAGCTATTTTGGGTGTGATAGTTGTGGCTCAACCGCCACGCGCTTGTTGAAAGATTTGAAGAATCTTGACGGAACACGCCAAGGTCTGCTTGGGCGTTCCAGAACAGCCTCAAGTAAGAGCAGGGCACCAATCGTCAAACAGGAGACGCCCTTCATCAAGGCGAGCAGGAACATGGCAGAGGCGCGGCCCACGCCGGCCAAATTAAGACAAGCGAGATTTACGACGCATCGAGAACACACAAGGAAAGCTTCTAATGGCTCATGCAGACCTGGTACCTCGGCGCGGCTCATTGAGAACCGGGTTACCGCATCTCAAGGAGGGGTCCGGCTGCGGGTCGAGGCGATCGCCGACCATGGTGGCCCCCATTCGGGCTTTGGTGGGCGTGTAGCTTCATGTGCGGAGCGTCGAATCGAGCTCGTGACATTGCCGTCTCCTATGCTGCATGGTGCTCTGCATACTCTACTGTACAGTACACCATCGTATCGCGGACCGCGGTCGTCACTTTCGGACTCTATAATCATGCGAGAATGCAATGGGCCTAATTATAGCCCAAGCCCCAGAAGCGGCAGTCATGGAGAGACCGCTCACACGCCTTTCTACCCTAGGAACGGTGATGGCAATGATCACCTTAAACAAGCCTGGAAACCTACTCGCTTGCTATGTCATTAGCAACTGCAGAATTTACCTCCATTGACAAGGGCTATACTTGACGAAAAGTCGAGTCTCTGCCCACTCGTCCACGAGGAAGGCAGGAAACCCAAGAAACCCAGCGTTCGCAGAGGTAGAGACTATACGCCAAAGTCTGGCTCAAGTCCTTGCTCTCAAAAGGCAATTTCGCCCTGATTGGGACAGCTCCTCCTCGGTTCAGCGGCCCCGTTGCCGGACATGGGGACATCGGCTGGCCGGGCCATGACCGTTGAATCGGAGTCTCGGACACAGCGGGTGCATCTCCCGTTTTTTCGCACTTTTCTGCTTGGCGTATCCAGGCGAGAAGGAGGCCGGAAACATGGGCACAAGGTACTCTACTGCTTCATACCACACTTCAAGAAGTACAGTATGTACAGAAGCCTTCAAGGGCCGCGAGCAAGGCTTGTCACAGTAGCACAAGGAACTTGAATTCTTGCGTTACCAACCATTCCGAGGGAGCCAGCATGCAGGACGGCAGTCACGTTGAGTACATGCGAGGTCGGCTAAGGAATCGCAACGAACGTATGTACTTCGTACGTATTTTGCAAATCGTCTTGTCGGAACGGCCGGGCCACTCGCCTCTTGCATCTGAACCCCTGTCGAGACTCACAATGAAGAAGCCCCTTCAGTCCGGGACTTGACTCTTTCCAAAAGTCCTGAGAATGCCGCTTGAAGAAGGGCGTAGACGAGTAGGTCAGGTCTCATCCGTGTTGGGTGGACCGTGGGACCTTGCCGCTGACGGGCGCCGAGACTGGGGAACGGGACCAGCAGACGTCCGAAGGGCTGCATCAGTTGCCGAGAAGAACAAATAAGATGCCGAGACAGGACGCATCAAGTCCGCCGGCAAATTCGCCTGCCGGCCGCAGTTGGTTTCGGGGCCAATTAGACTGTTGGACGGACAGACTACCGGCACAAAAACGTAGCTCAGCCTTGACAGATGACGGGGCAAGCCAACTGTACATACACATGTAAGTTACGTGCCTGAGAGCTGCGGTTATACCCAAAATCGTGTGAGACGGGCAGGACTACGATCTATCGACGAGAAAACGGAATCGAAGTACAGGACCAAGATACTCTCGATCCCTTTATCCGATGCGTTCTGAAAAAGCTCATCATTTGCCGTTTCTTGGCGGATGTGATGGCCCGATTGTGGACACAACAACGGCGCTCGCCCACGTCCGCCCTCGTCGTCTTTTTCTTGTCTTCCATTGCTCTCTTCGGTACCGTTCGACGGCTGTTCATGTCGCACAGCCAAGCCGCGGTCGTGGGGGTTCTCGTGCCACATGCATTTTGGCCGCCTCGCAGTCGCTATACAGAAGTATAGCAGCCCCGTGTGTGGACTGTCGTTTCTCATGGAGGCATGCAGGCCTGCGAATGCAAAAAGTTCATCTAGCCGCGCGTGGCGTCTCTATAACAAGACAGAGGGTGAGCGCAGATGTGCGGATAGGAAGCCTGTTCCCTCGTGTTCACGATACATTGCAGGTGCGCTCTGCATCTGGCACCACTCGTTGCCTCGCACAGCTGCACCAATCATGGGAGCTTTTTCAAGAACCAAAGCAGCCAATGCATGCCGTTGGCAAGCTTGCCGGCATACAGTACAGTATGGCATGCTTCTGGGCTCAGCATTTCGACTGCCATCCACGCTTGCAACCCCGGCAATGAATGGTTGCATCATCTTGCCAGGTCTCTCAGACATCCTACGTCAAGGTTAAGGGCAAGTGGCTTTGCCTTGCACGAAGTAAAGTATTGTACAGGAGATGGCGAGAGTCATCGGAAGCCAACCTTGATGGGGGTAAATTTGATGACTCGTCGCGGGCTTGACGTGAAGTTCGGTCAAGGTATCCTGCACTTCACCCAATGTTCGTTCCGAAATTCCGAGCAACGCAGCGAGCGTCTCCGCACCGCACCGAGCATCTTGCGAGTCCCACTAACATTCCGCTTGCCAACGGATTTAGAGAAAGAGGCTTACTGAACGAATACAGTCGCAGGCAATTGTCGTGCTATCAACGGCCGGACCTCGGTTTTGTGCCTGAAAGCCGACAGGGCTCTTGGATCCACCGACACCCATCCCACTAAGCCCATGCTCCCAGGGGCCGCCGTACAGGGGATATCTTGGAGTCTCACGCATGCCCTTCCTCTCCTAGAGCTCGACGTTACTAGGCTTCAGAAAGACCCCAAAACGAGATTCAAAGAAAAAAAAAAAATCGAAGGATGAGGCGCGCCTCGATTTGACGCAGTAACAACCTGAGGGAGGACTGCATGGCAAAGGACATGCTCAGCTTGGAAAGCCATCACTAAATACAGCGACTTTTGCCCTTACGAACCTGCTGGACAGTATTGGATGGACTCCATGGAGGATGATGCAAGGCTTACATTCATGTCGGCAAAAGGTCATTACTGGAAATTCGCCAACATATAATCGCGCAACACGACTGCTATTGTCGCGATACCGCAACCTCCTGCCCGGTCGAATCCGGTTTCATGACTTCATTCGAGCTTCGCACAAGATGCATCATTTGTCAGGAGAGCTGTTATCAAGATGAGGAGCATCCTGAATCCTTCACGTGCGTTCCTTGGGGTGGATGCCTCGCACACTCGGTGAGTCGCGTCGAGAATGATTCGCAACGCGAATTTCCAATGCCAACTTGACGAACCTACGCCCTTTCCCACAGGGAGACGCCGCCGTGACTACAAGCTTTGACACGACCTACTTCCCCTTGTGCTCAACCAAGTTGGTCATGGAAATGTCTCATCAAACTTTTACTCCTCGCCAGTTGAAGGGCGTCGTGACACCGTCTTTCGACGTGGGAAGCCAGCATGACTCACACATACTGCCACTGTATGCTGAACAGGCGTGATCGGATCCTCCAAACAGGAAGCTTTGCGTATCACGCTACACAAACCGGCCAAGCGGACGCACAGAACCAAGGGAGTGGATTGTCCCTCGTGGCAAAATAGCCGCCTTCCTAGGCGATCTTGGCCTGTCCTCCCTAAGCGATGCATTCGTGGTAGGAAGCAGATGAGTCCGTTCTAGCGGATATGAGTTACTTTGTGATTGATAACATGCAAGGAGCTACGAGGAACACGGAGCCTGATTGTCCGGCCATCATACATACAGTTCAATACTGTACGAAGCACGCAAGGCGGACTGGCTGTGGGGATGTCGCCGGGGAGCTGGGCCAGGGCATCATGCAACTGAACTAAGAAAAGCGCTCGACGCACACTTTGGCGAGCAAAATGTCGGGACTCTGGTCCGGCGGCCCACCGACAGGGCGCCCTGTCTGTCCATCGGAGTCGCCGGCGTCAGCGTCCAAGGATGACGCAGGGCGCGACAGGGCGAAGAAGCCGCCCGAGAATGAGGCTCGGCAAGGCAAGCCATGAGCACCTGGCAACGTCTCGCGGACTTTCTGCGGCGAGACGCAAAAGTTCCTGGAATGGCGTTGCGCCATGGATATCACACAGAAACGTACTGTGCAGTACAGTACAGCGCAAGACGAAGGCCCACGGCATCAGAACGGCAAAGGCAAGAGATTAACCACCAAGATCCAGCCGTACTCAGCCCCATGCTGCGGGCAGGGCAGCCACATGGCCTCGGATCCGTCGTAATACGTACGGTATGCGAAACAGGACGGTGCAGCAAATCATTCACGTCGTGTCTTCCATGCATGCTTCCCCGGAGATGGCTGGCCAAGTTGATGATGGGGTTGCTTCGCCAGGCACCAAGCCCAAATTGAAACCTTGGGGGCCGCCTTGTCATCCATCCGGCGTTGGTAATTTACCGATTCCGGACGGCCGGCATTGGAGTCAAGGTTCAAGGGGAGGATTGATTGACTCGACCGGTGAGTTGCCGAGCCTGCTATGCTGTACTCTGACCCGTTTCTGACCTTTGGGCCTGTACGGTTCTTATGCTGGCTACTCTCGCGCTCCCGGCGCAGAGGCCAGCATGCCTAGAGGGAGAATGCAAGGACAACACTCGAGTCTAAGTCTCTAACTATCATCGGTTTCTGTTTGTCGAAGTAAAAGGCAGGTCTGGTGTTATCCAGGCATCCACGTGTTGCCTTGGCTCTGCCCTTGCATTTGGAGACTTGCAGATGAAGCTCATACCGGTACCACTTCATACAGCAATTTGCTATTACCACCATGCACCTCCAAGGAACGAGGGGAACCGATTGGCCGAAAGTCCAGTACGCGCGCATGAGGTGGATGCTCGCTGCATCTGGGGCGCGCAACCTCGTACACACCCTCTCGACAGCTGACCACCACATTCTGCGAGATAACTTGATGTATGAATACATCAACGAAGTACTTCGTACAGACATGCAGCCCCCATTTCCCTGGTATACCTGGGGAACTTTTGTCTCCGACGAACACAAGCCCTGTGGGCACACCTACCAGCCATGACTCTTGACGAGTCCTTTCCCGGCAGTGTTTCATACGTGGAGGTCTGGGGTCAAAAGCTGCTGCGCCGTAGGCTCTGCCGGTTCTTGTCTCGGTTGGGTCTGCCATTTCTTCTCCCCATCTCTCAGATTTGAGTCCAACGGCCATCTCAGCCCTACGGCGAGATCGATTCGGGGCTTGATGACGCGCGGTTTCGCAATTTGTGTCTCCGCGGGGCGCGAGGCACACCGGAACGCCATGGTTGCAAGCGGCGGATTTCGCCTCATGAATGTGCTTGTCGATCCCCCCTCCCCTTCCCCAAGCCTTGTTCACTCCCCCCTTCCGGAGCCGTCGGGCCCCGGCCTCTTGGCTTTTCTTTCTGCCGGCTCAAAATAGGCATCAGGTCGACTTCGCGGTCGAGGCCTACTTCTCTTGCCTCGAGTAAAATGAAAACCAAAAAAAAAAGCGGGACTCAAGCTCCGAAGGAAGACGCGAATCTCGATGAAAAAGTGTTGAGCCACGAGAACCTTGTGTCGTCGGTCGGGGTCTGTCAAGTTTCTTGGATGGCCCGCTGGGCGGTGCTCGGAAGGCTGTGCGGGTCTATTCCGACTCGTCTCCATTTTTCCGGGCCCGAGGCGTCGGCCCCACTTAGATTTGTACGGCTTCTTTCGGCCTCTCTTTTTTTTGGGCTCGCGCTCAAAGATCCAAACGCGCAAAAAGGCTGTTTGTTGGATTAAGCGGAGAAGACAAACAACTCTAGAAGATCCGTAGACGGCTGGACAGGGAATCTTGTATCTGCGTTTGAGCGAGCTTTTCACATACTCTTGATGAAGCCCATGAAGGAGGCATCGCCTGTTTGAAAGCCCTTTGCCAACACAACCGCAAGAAATTTCGCCATGACATTCCTGGGAACTGCCCCTTCTATAATACAGACAAACATGGTGATTTCGTAGCAGGCTTCGGCCCAGGTCGTGCTCCCCCGCCCGTCCTCTCCCAACGCTTGCTTAACGAGCCATTGCCGCCTCGAGCTCGGCCCTGCGCGCCGCAGATCGCTTCTTGAAGCGGACCTCGGCTCTCCGCCGCTCACCACCATCGATCTTGTGTCCCCTCCGGTCCTCCCACATGCCCTCGGTCACCTGGACCACGGCGCCTTCGCGGCCCGGCAAGGGCATGGCGTATGGCCCGACAATCGACTTGACGCCCTGGACGAGGTACCCGTTGGGCCGGGGCAGCTTGTCCGGAAGCTGCTCCTCGGGGGTGTCGGCTTGTGCGGGGGGCACGTTGACGACCCAGCGGGCGTTGCTGATGATGTGGGCGGGGGGCATGGCGACGCGGAGGTGGGCGCGGCCGTTCTCGACGTGCTCAAAGTCGCCGCCGGGCCCGAGGGCGCCGACGCGGTACTTGTTGAGCCACTGCAGCAGGTACCGCCTCGAGCGCGGGGGCTCGATGCCCAGCTCGCGCAGCTGCGGCGAGGTGAGGGAGAAGAGGGCCTCCCACGAGGGGAACTTGGACGCGTGCTTGCTGAGGCCGCGGCCGATGAGCGTCAGGAAGGTCTGGACGTCGGGGACGAAGGGTCGCGGCTGGGGTATCGGTGGTGCCGGCCGCGTGCGGTGCAGCCATCTCGTCTGAAGGTCGGCGGCGCTGGGGCAGCTCCGAGGCGCCAGGAGCTGCTGCGCGAGCGGCCGCAGTCGTAACGCTCTCATGTCTGCTGCTGCTGTAGGTGGTCAGCGTGAATCGAGAGCAGATCGAAAGTTGTGAGTGCGGGCTCATACCTGCTGTGTGACGGAGAGGCCAGCGCGAATGCTAGCTTGCGGTCCAGTGAGGAGGCCCTCGATTTCTCCAAAGGCCTGTCACTGGCACGTTGAATTTTCGACACTTTCTCTCTGGCCCGCGAATCCTTAGATAAGCAAGGCTCGTGGAATTGATGCTTGCCGGCCTGCGATCAATGACGTTGATGCTATCGATTGGCCGCCGTTATCATAGTGGGTCCAATGTCTAGGCAGTCGAACGCCTTGTCCATTAAAGTTGACCTTGCTGGGCAGGGTGACAGAAAACATTGGACGTGACTTTAGTTGACTTAGCATTCTCGTTTTTTTTTTAGGAAAGTGTCGTAAGTACGACTTCATTTCTTACTTATCTCATGATTCTTTCCTCCTGCACATTGATCTCTGATCGTCATTAATCCTCCCATAAGTAGTATTGCGTCGAATACCTAAATGCTTCATGTCCCCTCCTCGACTGTCGCGATTATTTTGACCGTCGCATCCACCTAGATTCAAGTCAACCGTGTCGGCTTGATGCACCAGAACTGAAAGCGAGAACGGGGCTGGGAGACTGCAGCCTAACTGACCCATTAACCAGGAATCCACACCAGAAAGGAGCGTAATACTTGATCAAAGTCATGTGTCTTCACATACGCCCTAATCACCCACATCTCCCGCCAGGGCACGCTCGTCAAGATGCCTCGTAAGCCCAACAGACGCCAAAAGGCCCTTTCAAGGGCCATCAGCATCGGCCACGATGGTCAGAGTCCTCGCTCTATCAGGACCTAGTGAATTTGGCTGACTGAGGCGTCAGATGCTCTGCCAGCCAGTATCTGTGAATACTTTCTGGCCCTCCCTTCAGGCGAATCCTGTGAAGAACCGCCGACAAAGCGCCAGAGAGTCGATGCTAGCGTTAACTCGGCTCCTATCTCAGTCGCCAAAGGGGAGCTGTCCTTCTCGCGCCGATGTTACGACCCTGCACTGGCAAACGTCTCGGGCACGTATCAAAAGCAGGATGTTGGCCTTCATCTCAAGTTCAGCTCATCCCAGGAACGCCGCCTATCCATCACCTCCCGACCTAACTCACCCCAAGGTTTCCTCTCTGCCACGATCTCGCTGAATCCGAGAGATGTTTCCGATACTGCCTGGAAGATCTTAGAATTCGGTGGGTTCGGTGGCGAACGTGAAAAACCCGGAGAGATTGGTTACATCGTCGACATGGAGATCGACTACCGATATAAAAGCTTCAAAGTGAAGCTTTCCCTAGAGCTACTATGGAACCAGACTCCGTCGCCGTATCTGCCTCTCAGAGGGAACACCGATCGTAAGACGAGCCAGAAACTCATAGACGGGTTCTTCCCAGATACAGGGACAGCCGTCGACGGGCCTGCGGAATCTCCGATGGACTTCTACGAAGCCGCGTTCGTACCGTCCAAAGACGATCGAGACTCGGTGATCGAGGTTCCAGGCCTAGAGCCGAAGCTATTTCCCTACCAAAAGAGGTCACTGCGCTGGCTGCTGGCAAGAGAAGGGGTGCAGCCGGCGTCTAGCGGCCCGGGAATTGAACCATTGCCAGAAGATCATCCAGTTCCAAAAATCGACAGCTTTCGGGTCTTCAAGGATAGCAATGGCGAGGAAGTCTTCGTCAGCGACTTGTTTCAGACGGTCACGCGAGATCTTTCGCTATATCGTCAAGCCGAGAATGCAGTCAAAGGTGGTATCCTAGCCGAGGAAATGGGCCTCGGCAAGACTGTCGAGATCTTGGGTCTTGCTTTGCTCCATCGCCGCCCTGATGTCAAGTCTTCAGCAGATGAAAATGCACCGGAGCAAGACCTGGTGTCTAGCCGGGCCACTCTCATCGTCGCGCCAGAATCACTCAGACAGCAGTGGATGTCCGAGATATCTCGCCATGCTCCATCATTACGCGTCATGTATTATCAAGGTTGCAAGAAGTCGCAAGCTAGCGAAGCCGGTGAGCTTGCCAGAGATCTGGCCGATTATGATATCGTCATCACCACATACTCGGTATTGACTGCCGAACTTCACTTCACGACTGAGCCCCCTCAGAGGTCGCGTCGATACGAGCGGGCTTACCCTCGACCAACGTCGCCCCTGGTGAAGATTTCATGGTGGAGGCTCTGCTTGGACGAGGCCCAGATGATTGAGAACGGGTATAGCCAGGCAGCTACCGTGGCTCGAGTGATCCCCCGGGTTAACGCATGGGGCATCACAGGCACGCCCATCAAAGACGACGTGAAAGATCTATTCGGTCTATTATTATTCATACGATACCAACCTTATTGCTATGCGCCTCCAATCTGGCAAGCTCTAATCGGACATCACAAGAAGATATTTCAGCAGATATTTCGATCTATTGCGCTGCGTCACACGAAAGCATTGGTTCGGGAGGATCTTCAACTACCGCCACAAAAACGATATGTTATCAGCATGCCATTTACAGCTGTCGAAGAGCAGCACTATCAAACAGTATTCGAGCACATGACGAAAGACTGTGGCCTTGATCAGAGCGGTGCCCCCGTCATTGACGATTGGGACCCCAGCGATTACGAAGAAACCATGAGGGCCTGGCTGAATCGTCTGCGACAGACTGTGCTCCATCCAGAGGTTGGCTCCTATGGTCGTCATTATTTGGGGAAAAGCAGACCGATGAGAACAGTCGAGGAAGTCCTGGATGCTATGCTCGAACAGAGTGACAACAGTATCAGAAACGATGAAAGGGCCTACCTGGCTAATCGGTTGACAAGAGGCCAATTGTACGAGAATAGCCCTCGCGTCAAAGAAGCTCTTCGTATTTGGGAGAGCGTGCGGGATGAGACCGAGAAACTCGTGGCCACGGCTCGTACAGACCTTGTACGGTTAAGGCACGGTCAGCGTCATGAGGCGTCAGGAGAATTGACGGACCAGAGCTCGACACAGATAACGGATTCCGAAGCGGAATCTGAAGATGACAACGTCAAGGGTGACAGGGGCCGTGCCGCCGAGTCTCGCCGCAGATTGCGCTCAGCCTTGGAGTTGCATCACAGGGCGGTTTTCTTCTGCGCGAATGCGTACTTTCAAATCAGAGAGAACGAAGACATGACCGCACCCGAATCTGAAGAGCATGAGCGGCTTAAGAAGCTTGAGAACGAACATTATGAAAAGGCAAAGAACCTTCGACGCGAATTAATGCAAGAAAGTAACCGCAAAGCCAGTCGTTTCATGGAGAAGATTGCCCAGCATGCCGAAGAACAGACCTTCACAGAAATTCCTGAGCTCGTCGTCAAAGCTGAAAGGGGCATCGAGAGCGGCCACATTGCGGACAGACTCGACATCCTGTACGAAGAGATGAATGAGCAGGCAAATACCATAGATGAGTGGCGAGAAGAGGTCGTACAGCTACTCCTGCGGCCACTGGTGGACGAAGAGGAAGGCATCGAGACGACTGGTGAGGAGTTTGCCGACTCCACCAGGTTCCAGGACCTGCTCCTCGTCTATTATCAGGCTCTGCAAGCTGTCATTGCCGATCGCATGGACGCTATATCCGGCCAGAACAACGAGCTTGTCAAACACGAGGTCGAAACCGCTATCAGGCTTGCGAGGCACGAGGGTGGCCCAGCCCCGGAGAAGATGCTGGAGATGCTGGAGAAGCGAGCAGAAATCAAGCCAAAAGCTCCGATATCCATGCGTGGGTCAATTAGCGAATTTCGGAGCCTCCAGTCGCGGATGCGAGATAATGCCCCTGAAGGTCCTCGAGAAACGATAGAGTCTCGGATCGCGGCAGAGCAGCTCAAGGCGACACAAGCGCAGCTCACTGAGCAGAACAGGGCCGCAGTCTCGCTAGAGGCAGAAATCGAAGTCTTCAAGGGGGCGATGAATACTCGCCTGGAATACTATCGCCAGCTACAGGCCGTCTCCGACTCTGTACTGCCGTATGATGGGCCCGTATCGGACGACTTGAAGGCAAGGATGCTCCGGAGCGAGGGAGAGCTGCAGAGAAGGCTGGCCGCAAGTCAGTCCAAGCACAGATATCGTAAGTTGAGAATTGATCAGATGGACAAACACGCTTGGCTGACATTCTGAAGTGCAACATCTCAAGGAAGCTGGCGCAAAGTCAAACGAGCCGCGGATGTGCGTCATCTGCCAGATGAACTTTGTAACGGGCGTCTTGACTGTATGCGGTCATCAGTTCTGCAAGGAATGCATGACCCTGTGGTTCAAGGCACATCATAACTGTCCAGTCTGCAAGAAGAGCCTCAAACCGTCGAACCTGCACGACATCACCATTAAGCCGCAGCAGCTCGAACTCAAGAGCGACTCATCGACGAATGCGGCCGCCCAGGAAGGCGTCCCTGGGTCAGCCGGCCAAGGGGATGATTCGAGTAAAGAGACGGCCATTTACTCCCACTTCAACAACGAGAAGCTGGCAGAGATTAAGAACATTGAGCTCGATGGGCCGTCGTTCACCACAAAAGTCGACACCCTGGTGCGACACCTCATGTGGCTTCGCGAGTCGGATCCGGGGGCCAAGTCTATCGTCTTCTCGCAGTTCAAGGACTTCCTCAACATCCTACGAGCCGCCTTTCGGCGCTTCCACATCGGGCACGCCTCCATCGACGACGCCCTCGGCATCCAGCGCTTCAAGGAGGATCCGGCTGTCGAGGTCTTCTTGCTGCACGCGCGGGCGCATTCGAGCGGGCTCAACCTGGTCAACGCCTCGCACGTCTTCCTGTGCGAGCCCCTCGTCAATACGGCGCTCGAGCTCCAGGCCATTGCCCGCGTCGACCGCATCGGCCAGCACTCGCGCGAGACGACCGTCTGGCTCTATGTCGTCGCCGGCACCGTCGAGGAGAGCATTTATAACCTCTCGGTGCGCCGACGCGTCAAGCACCTCGGCGTCGCTGCTGGACGGAGGGACGCTCCCTCGGCAAGCAGCCTCGAGGCTGCCAACTCGCTCGAACTGGAGCAGGCGGCGCTGTCGCGCCTCATGAGCAAGGACAGGGCGTCTGGCGAAATGGTGGATAGGGGCGGTCTGTGGGAGTGTCTGTTTGGGCATGTGGCTCGGCAACAGGCCGTCGCGGGCGGACCCAAGTGAGCTTTGATGTGTATTACACGAGTCGAGTCCCCGCAAGATCAAGGACGAGCAAGTCAATCAAGACTGATAATTCCGGTGCCCTCCTCTTGTTACGGCCATGCAATCTCGTTTGTTCGCCTGTGACCACGTGAGAGCTACGGATCGCCGATGGAGGGCATCAGCGCGACAAAGGGGGGAAAAGAGCAATTTATGGAGCATCACCTGCCTCGATTCCTCGATCTTCACAATAGGCACGAGCCAAGGCCCTCTCCTACGCCGTTCTTTAGTTATTATCACCATAAGAATTACTCCTCCAACGCCAAATCGTAGTGCCCGGGTATCAAGACAAAAGAACCACTTTGATCGGCATCAAGGGGGGGCCATAGGGGAAACATGGGTCCTACGGTCCCCCAAGATCCATACCATCCCAGCCGTTGAACATGTCCATGCCATCAATGCCCCCAAAAAGGTCTCCGTCACTGGCCGTGTCCAGGGTGCCTCCCCCAGGACCACCGAGACCAAGATCCGACGACACGCCAGCCATGCTCATGTCGAGTCCGTCAACCGTCATGCTATCACCAGGCACTCCCGCTGCGGCGGCCATGGCCTCTCCGAGCCCACCGGAAGCCGCATTTAGGTCCATGGACATGTCTTGTGCCTGCAGGATTGCTTGTGGCTGTGGCAGCACCATCAAGGTTTCCACTCTCCTGTAAAGTCGGACGGTGATCTCAGCCAGTATCGCGTCCTTTTTATGGTTCTTGCGGCAATTTTCGGCCTCCATCTTGAGTACCTCGCGGAGGGTCAGACGTCGTTGCGGCAACGGCTTCATGTTACCAGCCGCATCAAGCATTGCCGCTGCTGCTGGTAGCTCATTACTGACGTCGGGAGCGCAAATCATTGCAGCGACGACATCGTAGACGATGTTCGCGCTTCCTGCTTCTGATTGATGGCGAATCTCCTCCAGCATGACGCGGAATACTCTGTTCGTCCCAACCTGCCGGCATGCTATTATTATCTGGCGATGTGTGTAGGAGGTCGGCATGACGTTGATTCCGTTGTGCATGCTCCATTGTACGAGTCCCTGGACCGTATGCCTGACTGCGCCGACGAGTCCGTTGCTCGAGCTGGTTGACCATGACTCCAACTCGTTGTAATCTGCGGCCCCCGTCCGCCGCGACAAGGGCAGACTATCTTTAAGCGCCCGAAGAAGTGGTTCTATATCCTGGTTCTTGGGGTCCTGTTTTTGGTACGATCGTAGAGCATACTCGAGAGGCTTCGCTACCAGATTCTTAACTGAAGACAGCATGGCACTAGCCTCGCCGGAAATGGAGCTGGGAAGCAGGATGAGCTGCAATATCTTGATGATTGATTTCTGCTCCTTCTGATCGACCCAGAGATAGTCGGCCAGAAATCGTATTGCTGGAACAAGTGAAGGAAGCAAAAAAGTGTCCACAAGATCTGGAAGAAGATTAGCGAAAAGTTCATCACATATAAGGGCAGGATAATACGCGCATTCTATGCCGCTTTTGAGGCTTTCATCGTTGAGGTAACCATACGTCGACGCGACCACAATGTTCTCGAATAAATTGGCAACGAGCAGATAAAAGTCTTGCGGCGGACACGATGACATGAGGTCGTCTCCTAGACCACCAGCCTCGCTGTCGAATAGACCATGAATCCATCCGCTGATGTGGGTTTTGTCTTGCTCTGTCAGCTCATCCGTAGGACGCGGGAGATGACCTCGGCTTATTATCTTGGCCACACACGAGTCGGCCGACGTTACGCCTATATCTGCTGGCGTCAACTTGAAGCGGTATGCGTATGCGAGTACAAGGAGTAGAATGGCGCCGAACTCATCGTAAATCGGCTGATACTCGCCCTGGTCATCGTCATATCTCCAGCCGTCAAGTAGCTGACAGAGCGGTTCAAGTACGGCTGGCAGTTTCTCGAAGAGCAAGAGAATGTCGAGAGATTGGGGCTTCTGGGCCAATTGACTGCACAAGCGTTTAAGCGACATGGTCTCCTTGCTGTTACATAGCTGGCGCATCAGCTGTCAAGTAAGTCAGTATTGTGCGTGCTTCACTGGCTCGAGAGACGTTCGGAGGAGACTCACCTCGACGAGGGCACTGCACACGGCACCTACGTTCCCATCCATTCTGTCAAGCTCTCGTACAAGGTCCTGGATCTTTTCAGGGTCGGAAAGACAGCTCTGTACGAGTTTGTCTTTGGAGCATTTCTCCAACGATCCGTAAGCCATGGAGGTCTCGCCCAGAATTCTTTCGACATGCTCCCGCTGTATTAAGCCGTGTAGAGCGCAGGCAAGACAGAATTCTTCTCTGACACTCTCGGTGTACGGATTGTTGCTCCGCGACTCGTCAAAAACAAGAGATGTCGTTGGGAAAACACTCGAATCCACTTGCGACAGCGCTTCAGTGATGCAGAATTCGGAAGAGGACGTCGAGAACTGAGGAGACAAGAGCTGACAGAGTAGAAGGGGAACCTTGTTGATGAGGAAAGACTTGAGGAGATGTGCATCCTTGGGGCCCTCGTTGCGAAAGACGGTGTTGGCCACGAGATCAAATGATGCAAGTATAAGGCCAATTGCACTAGACTGCGTTTCACCCTGAAAATCGATAAGCCGCTGTTGATGGCGCTGACGTCGAAACTGGAACTTACCTGATATCGGTTGTGAAGGAAAGAAAGCAAGGCTGCATCGTCCACCACCGGCCGTCCTACTAGCTAAGACGAGGGTCAGCTCATGTTCTTCCCGAGGCCTTAGCTCATGTCACGCCCTCTTGCTATCCGACCAACCCAAGGCTGACAGCATCGACTACCTCGGCTCTACGCTATGCCGCGTCTGCTCATTCCAGGTTGGCCGAATACTGAGAGTGGTTCACGTTGAATCGATCGGGGGTGCTCAAGTTCAAGGGCCACAGAGGCAGATGCCATGCGGGAACGTACTACAGCATTTAGATACACGTAGAGACCGGCCCTTGTGTTTGAAATAGGTATATCCGGAATGACGAAGTTCTCCAGGGCGACTGAAGGGTCCAGTAGGTCGTCTAGCTCCGCACTCGCTGCTGCTTGGTTCTTTTTGTCGATGGGATCGAGACTGACCAGTACGTCGGCGCGGAAGACCTCGAGCCGTTCGACGAGGCCGGGCGCATGTTGCATGGTATGAATGAAACTCATGAGGCTCGTGTTAAGTTGCTTGCGCAGGACTTGACTTTGGTCAGTGATGCAGTACAACTGTGGTTCATCAGGTACAAACCTTTAGCCATGGGCTTGCTAATGGCCTTAACAAGAGCTTGTGTCTCGACTAAGCGCAACAACAAGGGTACGAAGGCGGCTCGAGACACTTCCAACTCGTCGCGGGCTAGTGAGTTTTGGACTTGTCCGAGAACATCAGCGGCGAAAGTCGTGGCAGCCGTTGTGTACATGTCCATCCACTTGCACACAACTTTGACGAGGATCAAGGTAGCGCGTGTATCCCGAAACGCTGAGCCCTCAACGACCATCTTGATAACGTGGTAGAACATAACCTCCTCTGCCCAGGCCGAACTTCTCCACAGGCGATTCTTATGGCTGTGTTCTTTTCCCGAGCCGACCGCGCCATTATTGGATTGAGGTAAGTGAGCGCGGAGTGACGAATGCTTGAGTAAGGCCTGGAGGATGGAAGGCGCATCGACATAACCGAGTTGGCTCAAGATCTGGACGTAGGGAGGGATGCGCGGATCGGGGCTGACGTCATTCGTGGGCTGCGGCTTTAGAAAGATGTCGGCAATGAAGATGGGAGCGAGAGGATGCTTGTCGTAAATCAAAGGGGCGAATTGCTTAAAATCGCTATTGCTGAGACGTCCTGATATACATCTCGAGATAAAGGTAGACCAGTACGTCGTCGACTCGCCCAAGACGCGCCCGTTTTTGGATGACGTCTCCATGACTATGGCCGTTGCTGTCAAGCGGTGGTGAGTCGACACTTGTTATGGATGGTTGTCGGAGGCCATGGGGCATGTGGTTGGAGGGCGCGTCCGAATGCGATTGATGTTGGATGCGATGGGCGCAGTTGGAGCTGCTCAGCTGCGTAGGTGGGTGAGTAACAGCTCCAGCATGGTCAGTAGTCGCTTGTCACATCCATGGGAAGTACAAGGCAATCCGGATGAATGTTGATACGGCCGCTGGCTGCCGCTAACAAGACAAGGCCGGATGGATGGATGACTTGACTGACAGTCTGTCTTTCAGAGCTTCATTCGTCAAATAGGCCAACTTTGTATTGGATTATTGCAGCAGATAACTTTTTTTGAAGTCGTCTTGCACGCTCGTGTGGTCAGTCGAGTCCATGATAAGTTGCATCACTACAGTATTTGCGGCTAAGAGCGTTGGATTGAATGTTGCCGGCAGTGATTAAGTTAGGTATTCCGAACACAATAGAGAGCTAGGACCTTGCCCAATTCGGAAGTTACCTTACCTCACCTGGCTGGTATGCCCGGTACCCGGAGCTCCAAGGTACTTCGTGCAGCAAGTCAGTTGAGACGGAAGCCTGCAACTACCTACGAGTACTGCACAGCACGGCTCGCTCGTGTTGAATATATTAACTTGCAACTCAAAAGACTCACCCTGCATAGGAGCGAGGTCGTCGATGGAGCTATTAGCAATTATTGCATCATTGCATGTCTTGTACAATATCCTCTCCCCTTGAGTCGAGATCGCTGTGTCCAACAAGTACCGACAATGTACTTTCCTACACGAAAGCATCTCGTAATGCTGCATTCGCACGGAGCAAGGGACGGAAAGGGCGTCCGAATACCTCCCTTCCCTGCCCTGGACAAACAACAGAGCTCAGGTACCTGACCTGAACGCAGAAGGCCACATTTACACCACCGAGCTCTCGAAGCGCGTACTGTAACTTGTGCTTCTCCTCTGCCCGCCCATCATCGTCATTCTTCCTCCTCTTCCTCCTTACCACCCATCGCATCCTCTTGTGCAATTGAGTCACGACCTTCAAGTCGACTCAATCCCGCCGTCGCCATGCATTTTTCCTCATCACTCCTTACTCTGCTGGTCGTCCAGGTTTGGCGCGCTGTTGCCAAGGTAAGATTTCAAAGAACGGAAGCTATTCCTTTTTTTCCCTTTTCGCGCAACACATCTTCCCATCTCTTGACGCCATGCAAATATCTCTCCGCGGCAACTCTTGCATTCGGCTAACAAGCATGCGCACGCGCTCCCTAGACCGAGGCCACAGCCGGCGCCGACGCCAAAGATACAGCCACCTCGGCCCCGGCGCAACTCGCTGCGACCATCAAGACGGAATTCCCTGATGCCGACATTCTCGGCGTTCGACTCGTCAATGGCCGCCCGACCAAGGCCGTCGTTGAGGTGACCAATAATGAAAAGGTCCCCATCAACGTAGCCTTTCTTACCGGTGCGCTCGCCTCCACGGGCAAGCTGCCCGAGGACGCGCCGGCATACCAGGCCATTCTTCGCAACCTCACCGCGGTCCAGTACAACCTACCCGTCGAGGCCGGCCAATCCAAGGCCTTCCCCTACTCCTTTGTCCTCGATATGAACCCTCAGGATGTTCGCCTGCAAATTATGGCAGTCGTTTCCAACGCCAAGGGCGACATCTTTCAGCTCTCTGCGCACAACGGCACCGCCGCCGTTGTCGAGGCCCCCACCAGCTTCTTTGACCCCCAGATGTACGTGCAAGCTTATCATTAACTCGTCTCTTTCCGCGCCTGTATTGACGGAAATGCGCAGCATCTTCCTCTACCTGGTCCTGACCGCTGCCTTTGGCGGCACTCTCTACTTTGTCTACAAGACGTGGATCGAGGCGCTCTTCCCGCAGGCCAAGCGAACCAAGGCCCCTAGGAAGAGCAAGGTTGTAGCCGACCCCGACGCAGCTCTTTCAGGCTCCGAGTCGGCCGGCCTCGCTTCGGGCAGCAAGACTTATGACGAGAGCTGGATTCCTGATCACCACATTAGGCCTCCTGTTGCTAAGCGCGTCAAGTCTGGTTCTGTCAAGAAGAAGATGATCGAGTAAAGGAGGAATTTTGGATCATGCCCACATCGGATTGCGCAGGCTCGATTGTAGCGTGAACTCGATATGGCCGCGCAGGGAGGTCAAAACTGGTGCCGAGAGGAGCAAGGCCTTTGACTCGACTTACGAATCGTGTAAGCTATTGTACTGGAGGGACGCAAAGCTGCGGAAGTTCTGCACTGCAGACCGTTTCTCACTTGGAAGAACGTTGAGATTCGAATTGAATGGCGGACACGACAAATGATGAAGCTACATGCATTGGGCAGTTGGTTGAGTGGTAGATCGGAATCATGAACAATTTGCGTCAATACGTGACGCTTGTGCACAAGACAGTATCACGATCGGCCCCTATTTCACCATGACACGTGGCTGTAAACCAAAGAGGACGGTACAGTAGTATAATCACCACTTCGCTCGTGACTCCAGCCAATTCATGCTTGCCGCGTTTCTGGTTGTCCTTGTCAAGGGGGCTTGGTCGCAGTGTACATTCTATTCATCAAAGACTTGAAAGATGGGCTGGAAGTGCATCCCGAGCGATAGAATTAATGCATAAAACACGCGCGTAGCGTACAGCCAGCGGCTCTTGTCCATTGCATAGTCAAACTTGGCAACCGCCGACGCCAGACTCCCGTTGTGTACTCGGTAGATCAAATATTCTTCATGACACCCGGTTCGATGCCTTCAAGCACTTCGGTGAGCTCTCCCCAGAGCTTGTCCATAACCCACTCGGCGTCATCGCCCTTCATGGCGGCGGGCCAGCCGTGAAGCCTACAGTTGGTCATCCAATGGCCGTGGGTGTCGTCGCCGGCAAAGGCGGCGGCCATGAGGGTGCGGGAGCCCATCTCGGAGGAGCGGGCGAAGAGGGCGAGGGCCGGGCCGAAGAAGACGTTGAAGGGGAAGGGGACGGCGCGGAAGAGCTGGGTGTTGCAGAAGCCCGGGTTGAGGGCGTTGACGATGACGGGGCTGGAGCTGTCTTCGCGGTCACGGCCGTCCTTGCTCGAGGAGGCGTCCATGGCGGCGGCGAGGCGGCGCATCAGCATGAGCTGCAGCAGCTTGGTGGTGTTGTAGCGCTCCGTGTAGTTTTGGTTGACCTTGAGACGGTTGAAGATGTGGCCTGCTTTCTTCTCGGGGAAGAAGGACTGTCATTTGGGGGGGGACGAGCATTCAGTTAGCTTCATTCTTTATCATCTCTCTCTCTCTCTCTCTCGCCATATTCCTGAAGGGAACATCATACCATAAAGGCCCCGTCAGACGAGACGATGACGACGTGCGGCGTCACGTTACACTTGGTCGCCGTCTGGCGCATCAAGGGCAACAGCTTGATGGTGAGCAAAAAGGTGGACAGCACATTGACCGCGACCATGACCTCGTGGCCCTCGTCGGCGACGGCCCAGTCGACGGACAGCAGGCTGGCGTTGTTGAGCAGCACGTCGAGGCGGGCGAGGCCGGCGGCGCGGGCGGCGAAGTCGCGCACGCTGTCAAAGGACGACAGGTCCAGCTGCCAGACCTCGACGACGTCCCTTCGCTGCGTCGTCGACTCGATGTCGCGCCGCGCCGCCTCGCCCTTGTCGACGCTGCGGCACGCCAGCACCACCTTGCCGGCGTTGAGGCGGACAAAGTGGCGCGCCGCCTCGAGGCCGAGACCTGTGAGTTGAGAATTTGAACGTTAGTCCAACTCGAGAGTCTTGTGTAACCCCCCCCCCCCCCGTTTTGAGATGAAGTGGGTTGATGTTGACGTGAGTTCAGGTCTTCTTCTTACCGACGTTGGCGCCCGTGACAATCACCGTCTTGCCGGTGCAGTCTTGATCGGGATACGGCAGCGTCGAGAACTGACCGAGCACCGAAGTCCAGAATGCCATCTTTTTTTTGGTTTCTTCTGTCTCTTTTTTTTCTCTCCTTGTTTTCTAAAGTGTACAAGACTTGTTCTGCGATTCAATGTACTGTAGGACCTCTGTCGCTAGATGATGCTCAAGGGGGTTTGACAGCTCACTTATATCGGTGAGTTCAGGCAAATGATTCCAGCAAGTTGAACCGAGCTACCGGGACACCTTTTCTGTAAGAATAGTAGATAGTCAAGTACTTCGCAATCATGTACGGATACGGACAGACAGAGTTTCAGGTAACCGAGAAAGGGAGGACAACTTCTTTCAGCGCTACCACTTTTTGGCTAGGAACAATAGTAACATGCATACTCGACGAACCCAAGTGCAACTCTATGACGACCCGTCCGGGGAAGAGTTTGTGCGCTAATCATACTAAGAGGTAAGTTAGACGTCCCAACCAAAAGCCGACTTCGCAATTGTTGTGCACTGCACCTAATGTACCAAGACCTCCTCGGCTCGGGCTCCGTGCGGAGTGACTTTTTGGAGTGATTTTTCTCCTCGTCTCTTCGTAAACGACTAGTGAAACGCGAAAT
Source organism: Hirsutella thompsonii MTCC6686 (assembly GCA_000472125.2). Classification (NCBI taxonomy): domain Eukaryota; kingdom Fungi; phylum Ascomycota; class Sordariomycetes; order Hypocreales; family Ophiocordycipitaceae; genus Hirsutella; species Hirsutella thompsonii. The sequence goes on from APKU01000044.1 coordinate 244,752, forward strand.
CGGGGAATTTCTCTCCTCTCGACCAGGTCGAGCGGCGACGGCGATATGTTTTGTCAAGCGCCCATTTGTCGGACTGGGAAAATCTCCCGTTGGTCCGATAGACGACGCACCGCCCGCCCGGTTGCCTCTCTAACGCTGTTCCGCGACGGACTTTTTTCCTTTCCTTCTTTCTTTGCATTTTGTTCCGTGAATGAATTGAAGTGACGACTTGCATGTGAACTTGTGAAGAGTTGGCTGTGCACAAGCAATTGACTACTCGGACTGCGCGTGTTGACCCGAACTCCACCGGACACTGACAGACAAATAGTGCTGAAGAGCACATCGATCGCCTTTTATTGAACACGAGCGAAATGATGGATTTAAACCTGTTCATTTACTCGTATAATGTGTATCGAAAAATCCAACGCTCGTGAACCCGTCTACTCGTCTAAGCCGAAATGCCCATCCCAAGGAAACACCAAAAACTCCTCGCGCGCGATACGAAATCTACAAAGTCTTCAAGTCTTGGGATCCCAAAGGCAGCAGGCCGCTCTCACTTCTCAAACGTGGTCATCATGGTCCTCTTGCCCATGGCCAGCGCCGGCGCGTAGTCGGTGCCGAGGAAGCGGCCCTTTGCCATGTACACCATGAAGCTAAAGAGCTTGAAGCCTCCAAAGTGACCGACGCCGCGGCTTCGTCCCAGCGTTACCATGGCCATGTTCGTCGTCGCCGGCTTGTACTCGGGCAGGGCGTCCGGAGCGGCGCCGCGGAGGTGCAGCGGGAGCACCTTGATGAGGTGCTTGGACTGGGCCTCGGCGGCGACGGCGGTGGCTGGCTGCAGGTTCCCAGCGTCGCCGACGATGAAGATGTCGTCGTGGCCCTCGGCCGTGAGCCGGGTCGTCTGGCGGAAGCGGCTCGCGTTGTCGAGCATGCTCGAGGGCGCAAAGGCCGTGTTGGGCGTGGCGCCCGTCGCGGGGATGTATGCTTGCGCCGTCAGCTGGCGCGTCGACCCGTCGGCGGATCGCAGCTCCAGCACCGTGTCGCCGCCCGGGGCCGAGCGCACGGCAGAGGTGACGGTTGTGTTGGCGACGAGCTTGACGCCCAGCTTCTCCAGCTCGGCCTTGGTCTGCCGCCGCACGCTCGGCAGCACGGGCGGCGACAGCGGCAGGTCCTGCGAGTGGACAAAGTAGACCTCCTTGTCGCCCTTGCGCGCGTACTCGAAGCCCAGCTCGCCCGCCGTCTCGGTGCCCGTGGCGCCGCCGCCGGCCACGACAATGGTGCGCGCGCGGCGGATGTCGTCCTGCAGGTTGTGCAGCTTGAGCGTCGTCTTCTCGGCCGTGTCGAGCACCTTCCACGGCATGTCGTCGCGCGCCGTCGAGCCCGTGGCCACGACGAGGGTGTGGTAGGCCAGCGCCCGCGTGCCCGAGTCGTTGAGCTCGACCGTCACCCGCCTGCCCGAAGGGTCGAGCATGCTGGCCCGGCCGAGGACGAACTCGAACTTGCTCGACGGATACTCCTTGAAGATGGACCACAGGTCGAACATGACCTTTTCGTCGGCCAGCTGGCCCGGCACCACGACGCGCGGCATGGCAATGGGCCACAGGAAATGGCTGTTGGGCGCGACGACAATCATCTTGAAGTCGTCGCCGGGGAGCACGACGGTGCGCATGATTTGCCGAATGATGGGCGCGGCGGCCACTCCGACGCCGAGGACGACAATGGTCTTCATGCTGACGGACGGTTGCGCTGGTGTCCAAGAGTACGCGATGAGGTATTATCAAGGTGCAGAAAGGCGTCTTTTCCGATCTTGTTGGCGATGATTCGTATCAGACGACAGCCAAGGAGTCAAGAGGTTAGCATGAGGATATATACAGCTCTCGACAATAAATCACTTTTCGGACAGCGGCATCTTGAAACGCAGGGCATTATCTCGTGCCCTGGAACATTAACAATCTCAAACCCACAAAATCTATAATCAGCATAACTCGTGGCTGACGAGATGCCGCGCGCGTCTCAATCCGTCCTGCCACCAGGGGCACAAAGAAAGAAAAGGACCAAGAATGAATGCAACGGCACAAGGAAACGCTCGAGCGCTGGGGTCCAGGGGCTGGAAAGATGGATTCAATGCGACGCCATGCCATTCCTCCTCGGGCTCTAGTCTGGTGCCTGGCGCAGTCTCGTGTCCATGCCTCGAGTCGAGCATTGTGGTCGTTTAATCTAGCGTGGTTCGTCGAGTCTGGGTCTCACATGTTCAAGCCTTGAGGGTCCATGAGAGTACCGTAATGTGACAGAAAGATGTCGGTAACTTGACAAGTATGCGGATGTGAGAAGCGCGCGGCGGAGTAACTTGATTACTCCTTCGAGTCCTTCCGCTGACGGGTGCTTCGTAGCCAATCAGATTTCATAACGCCGGCTTCCCGCTCGAGATGAGCGGTCCGAAGATTGCCCGGAGCGGACTTTGGTAAGCCCCGGTTCGATAGTTTCGGGGACTGGACTCTCGACGACTTCCTTTGAGCATCAGCTGAATAACTTGTCGTCCTGGGAGGTCTCGATTTGAGTAGAATGTCAACAATGCCGCCATGATTCACCAACTCCGTTCCCTGGACAATTGACGATTCCCATCTTTGGCCTCTTGACCGGTCTTTGCTTTGTTCATCATTAATTAGACGGCGTAGTTCATCCGGATTCTGGACTCCCAAAGAGGGCCTGGAAACGACATGGAGAATGAGGCCATCATGACCTAAAGCACAGTCGGACATGGCTTAGCGCTCTACAGTATCACAGATGATTGCTGCTTCTCCGTGCCTTAAACTCGAACCAGAAGAAAAGGCACTGCCTCGTAGAGAATCCAAGACCCCTTGGATCTGCAATGGACAGCAATTCAACTCACTCACCGACAGTCAACCAAATTGCCGCTGCCTGTGCTCAAGCGACAATACACTACGCAGTCTTGTGTCTAGGAAAGGAAACAGACGTCTCATTGGTTGCTAAACAACACAACTCTCAGTTGCACAATGTGACCTGCGTGTGCGTGTGATTCACAGTCGCAGACTTCTTAAAAGGGCACCGTTCGAAGTAGCTCTGGGAGCCATGCTTTGACACCCAGATGCGTGGGCAATCGAAAGCAGTCGTGACGGTTGAAGCATTCGACATGATTGGGATGGTAGGAGTTACACAAGGCATCGAGGCTGTCGAATCTGTCGAGACATTCAGGAGTCTAAGCCATTTGGACCGTCGGGTTCACCCAGTAATGAATCGGAGGTTGCACCTACAATCCCGAATCTTGCTGTTCTCAGATTCCACTGGATGAGTCTGCTTTTCCCTGTGTTGCTCCGTGAATCATCATACAAGATGAAAGTTGCAGCAGTTCCCAGGTGTTACTTTGAGCAATCCCTCGGTGCGTCCTGTGGTCTGATCATCAGGGGTCAGCGTAAAAACGGCTGGGGGCGTCTTCGTCACCGTGTGTCTTGATGATTGCACGCTCCTTGACTGGCTGTCCATTCCTCCCAATCAACGGCGACGAGAAGCGATTCAGCCCCGACCAGGACTCTCAAAAACCACGTTCTACGATCTCATCTCGTGATTCGAGGCATCTCTCGGCTTTCTCATTCATATGCTTCCAGGACATCTGTCTCTACTTACAGGCGTTTTGGTACCTCTCAGCTTGATTCGTCTTTCAGCGAGCCCCGTGAACAAGCTGCACGTTTCCGTGAATAGTCCTAGAGTGTTGCTGGCTTGGCTGATATTATTGTTCACGTACAACACTACACACTTTGGACTGTTTACTCACAGACTATGCCTTTACTCACTCCCAGACCTGTCTCTCTATTCAGTCTGATCAGAGAGCTTTTCAGGCCATCCTACCGGTGATAAAGAGAATCCCGTTCCATCTCTTCCCCGAGGAACCCAGAACCCGGCTCCCCCTTCGTCTCCAACGACTATATAAACCCGCCTCGCCTCCAGCCTCCTTTCCTCATCTTCATCCTCGTCCTGCACGCCTCAACATCCTCAGCAACGCACAGCACCTCACCCATAATACTCTGGCGGGGGTGTTTGGCGCGCGTCGGTTCAGACCATAAGCTCACGCACTCGCACCTGTATGCGAGTCGCAGCTATCTCTGGCCGACTTGCCTTCCGCCATTCCCCCTCGTCCGGAGGAGCTGTGTGGGCAAACGGCCCATCATCATGGCTTCCAATCTTGCACGAGATATGCAAGTCGCAGATGCCTTGAGGACCGCCGAAGCCCCTATCACGTTGCTGCCTCCTCCCTTCCCTCCCGATCTCTCGAGCGTCTTTTGCCGCCCAAGTCAGTCGCTGGACGGACTCCTTTGACCCGAATATCCTCCAGCGACTCACAAGGACGACAAGACTCCCGTGCTCACCTACACGTATGAGCAGCGATAGTCCAGCGCGGCAACTGCGTCTCGTCTTGCTTGGGAAGCGGAAGAGGGCGACTCCTTTCCTTTCCCGTGCGGAGCCACGTCCTCGAGCCCAAGACGTACGGCGATCGAGCTCGTCGGCCGCCGAGATACCCATGGATCCTACAAACCCCCCATCTGGTCGCAATACAGCCATCGAGGGACACGCCCAGGGGACTTCCTCATTGTCAAAAGCCATCACCCTCTCAGGCGTGGTATCCAACGAGAACGCGTTGCCTCCTTTGAAGCATTCCGCAGCGTTCACACGTTGGGTCTGGGAGAAGCAGCGTGTGTTCCGCCGACATATGTGCGGGAGTCGCCCCTGAGCCTGATGGAAGCCATCAACCCGGCTTCCTACAAAGAAGGGGGAGGAGGAGAGGCAGTTGGCATCGACCTGCAGAATACAGGCCAACGCCGTTCTCCTCGCCATCTTACGGGCCTCCTTTTCCTCCGTCGGAGAGAATACGAACGTTGTCGCCCGATACCGGGATCTTCGGCATCTCCTTTGTCCCCTGAGAGCATCGCTCAGAGCGGCGCATCTTCCGGGGTGCTGTCGCGAGACTGCCGATGACTACGATATCCTGTCCATCGCCCCCCGATGCTCAAGCAAAACATGGCCATTGAACTCACCACGAAGCCGCGGACATTAACTGCCCTCCCGTCCCTCGGCACTCAACTCAACCACGATACGCAGTCCATATCCCGCGCCAGACAAGCGGGCCGCCGCGCCTGCTGAGATTTCGATGCTCACCAGCACGCCATTTCTCCCCAACCAACGCCCGCCTAAAATATTGTCCGGCGCGCGCGGACGAGCGAACCAGGCCTCGAGTCTTCCTCAGGGATGACGCTCACTCGGGCCTCTCCGAACCGGTCCTTGTAAGAGAGGGTTCCTCTCGCACACCGGTCGACGATTGAACCACGACATCATAGCTTTTCCCTCTTCCCCAGGAAGGGGAGCTGCGCAAGCATTACTAGGAGGGGAACGAAGAACACAAAATTTTACCATATCGCCTCGTTTTCCCTCTCTCCTTTGCTTCGTATCTCTTTCCCTGGCGAGACACCATTGTCCGCACAAAATCCGTGATTGGACGTCGGCGCCAGGCTGGGGACAGAGGGCCACTGACACCTCGACAGCGGAACGCCTCGACGTGGGGTGGCTCAGGAAGATGAATCCAGCCTCTTTGCAATTGCCTTTTCCCCCGGTTCTGGATCCAGGGGGCTGTAACGAAGCTCTCTTGCCGGAACATACTGTTGGGAAGCAACTCCAAGGATATGGAGCAAAAAGGTGGACTGTCTGGCTGGCTTGCTGGCAAGGCCCGCCAGGCATCACCACCAAAGCGCCTCCCTGCTTGCTTGCTTGCCTGCCCCTGCCAGGAGAAGCTGACCATTCATCGGTTTCGCGGGGGGGCAAAAAGTGGCAAGACATTTGGTGCGCCGTCTGGCGCGCTACTCAGTCATGGTTTTGTATGCGCTGGAAACATGAAGCACAGCTACATCTCAAACTACATCTTGAAGCACAGCTACATCTCAAACTACATCTTGAAGAATTGTATACGAAATCAAAGTAGAACTGCACAGACAACTGTGCATTTAATGAAACTAGGAAGCTAGGTTCAAATCAGTGCATATCACGGTATTCACCGTGTCCACGGAATTATTCATCTTCATGATTATCATCGCCGTTCCGTGTGATGTAGCCTCTCGATGCCGGGTCATGGGGACCTTGTGCTTCTTTTTTCCTCCAGCCGGGATGCTTGAATGCTGCTACCTACTCCAACCTGCCGCAACTCAACCCACATAATTCCACCTGGGCAATCATGAGCTGCACAATTACCCCTGGAGGGGGTTGTACTGGCAGGGAACGGCTTCTCCGCTCATCAGTTCGCAGACTAGCGTCAAAGTGCCATATCTCGATGTTCTAGCCCCAGTCAATATGATATTGCTCTCACTCATATCATATCGAGATCGCTCGTCACAGAACCATGATGAACAGGTCCCGTCCCTTCAAAGAAGCCATGCCGCAAGACAGCCACCACGACGGCAATTTTCACGTCCATCGGTGATGCCGCAGCGCACACTGGCTGGACCGCTAGCTGCCGTCTCCGCTTATGCTGCGCTGATATACGCTCCCTGCGTCATCCCTCACACCATCTGCGGTTCACACGAGGCAACGATCCACAAGGCTGCCTATCCAGCAACGTCACAAGCCTCATGCGTCGAGGAGAATTTGCCGTGTCGCCAACGGGAGGCCCGGTGCGACGCAATCAATGTCCAAGTGTGAACCGCTGATACTGCACTGCATGATGAGGAGGAGCTCAGAGGTGTACGTGCCAACGGCCGAGGCGGACTGACACTATACATCTTTTCATCTCAACGGCCGACGACCATGCTGCAAGGGTTGGGAACGGCAATAAAATGATGCAACGATGGCATCAAGGGCATGCGCCCCTGACGTTGTCAGGCACGGGTCTCCTCATCGTTCGCACTGTCGAATCGATCCTGCCGATAATCGCACCGAGGACCCGAAGAAGACTGCGATCTTGACACATGAAGTCTTCGTTGGTACGAGTAACATCAAATCATCGTAGACAGTCAAAGTTCTTTCGCCTCATGGTGTTGGGTTGACGGCGAGGCCCTTCGCATGCACAGACGGCTGCATCGCGACGTCATTTTCAGTTGTGCGCTCCAGCCTCGCGGTAGCTTTTCCCGGTTTTCAGCAACATCGACAGGATTGCCAGCCGGATCGCACATATGATTTCCTGCCATAGCAGCAGAATGCCATGAGTTCATCATGACGAGGACGATGGCCATGGTAAATGGGATAGATGGGATGTTTGATTTGCCGCCAGACAAAGCCGATGTGCGGTTCGCACGGGGTCCTGCGCGTTGAGATACAGTATCGAATATCAGGGTCTGTTGTAGGGGATGCGAGTTTCAGAGCATCCGATTCCCAGGCCCTTGACAGCAAGCCCCCTTCAGGACATGGCCATCGAAGTTGTCATCCACGCCACTTCACACATTCGTTCAACACAAAGGCGAGGACGGGGCGAAATGGTGGTTGATCGACATGCAGAGGCGCCGTGTTGTGATCCGAATCTCAACCTTTTGGCAATGCAGGATTTAATCAGAGATTTGTTCGTCTTGGCCATCATAGCCCAATTGGGTGTGGGCGTGCAAAGTCTCGGGGCCAAAACAAAAACTGAGATCCCCAGGTCAAGGGGCCGTCTCGGGAATCAGAGAACTCTTAGTGGTCAGCCCGGTAGCTTGAGGCTCTCCCAGCACATGGCGGAGGGTAGGCTGGCGCACCGCGGCACGGCGTCGCGGATAGCTGCAGTCTTGTGCGCAAGTACACAGCCAACAGGCATATCCAGTGTGTGTGAGCAAAGTAGATTTGCCCGGAGCGCAAGTGTGTCAGCAAAAGGTAAGGCTTGGTGGCGAGGCCTTGATGTCAGGTGGCGACGGCGTCTGGAAATTGGTGTCCCCAGTCGAACTAGAACACACTGGTCAATTGGCCGAGACGCACAAGGCTAGGATGCTACCGACGCAGGGTCCAGTCAAAAACTGGATTGAATCTGCGACAGAGCTTTGCGCTGTCAAGGGTTCACTTCGAAAGGCTGCATCACTGGTCAAGCCCGCCGGTCGTCAATCGGCGACAATAGCACCAAGGCGCCAAGGCTAGATCTGCTACAGTATGTTCTTTGGTGGGTGTCCTTGTCCAGGGGAAACGCTGATCAAGGGCTGAAGCGACAGAAAAGCCTAAAGCGGATGAAATGGTGTCAACTTCAAAATAGGGGGCGCTTCTTTCGAAGCAGCGTTCGACGACAATGTGCCGTGTGAGTCTGTGTGAGTCGGCGCTGGAAAAACCAAAAAACCAGGCGGGCACTGGGCAGTCCGTCATGGGCAAAGGTCCGTGCCCATGTGCTTGTGTGGGTGACATCACCGCTGTGGGTTTTGGTTCGCAGTGGAGCCGGCCATAGCAGATCTCGTCCAGGGCGGGAAATGATTGGAGGCCTTCTGACTTCATGGTCCGTTTCGGCCGAGGCAGGGCACGTAATGCTATGATGCGATTGAGCCGCTTGACGCACGCCGACCGACGCTGCAATTGAGCACGCCGTAATCTCGAGGAACTTGCGGTACTCTAGGTGCCCATCAATGTCCGCATGCACCATGCAAAGATGCATGCAACTGAAAAAGACTTTGATGTCAGCGGGCCCCCTGAGAGCGCGCTGTATGTATCGAAAGGTGCGGCAGCTTGTCATCGACTTCATTGACTATGAATGCGCGCAATCGTAAACGCTGTGGCTGTAGCGAATTGACGGCTGCGACGATGGATAGTAGCTTCGACGCGCGAAGATGCCCGATGGCCCGACGACTCGTGACGCGAGTGACATCTGGTTTGTCTGCGCGTGTATGAGCGAGGGAAGGTCAAAGATGGAGGATTGGCGTGGTCGCATGGGAAACCGGGAAGAAATGCCATGCTGTAATCTCGCGGCAAGGAGGGTCTCGGCCCTTGTCGGGGCTTGAGACGAGTAAAAGCAGGGTCCAACAGGGAGGGCGACGAGGGCCGACGACTCGATTCGCGGCTCTCGACTAATCATCTGGCATGCCCAATCAAGCATTTCTCCGATGCTCCACCGACTGCGTCGTTGACGTTGCTTCTGAGACCCGCCCGAGCTGCGCGGTACAGAGCGATGGGAGCGCCCGAAATCTCATTGCCACTGCCATCCAATCACGTCATGGGGCTCTGCGTTTCGTCCGCGCGAACTGCAGGCCCGTCAGCAAACTCGCGTGCCTCGTGTGTCCAAGAGATCTACGAATACGGCACAGTAGTAACAGTACCCATATGCGTCGAAGCTCGAGGCGGTCGCGCTCTTGCTGCGTGCGACAAGCAGCATGGCGAAGGGCTCTTGTCGACGACTCGACACCGCTCTCGTGTCGTTCAAGGACCTTGTGCGGCCCGCGTCCACGCCAAGGATGCATCGACAATCGTCCAACGCATTAAGAATGGGGGGGGGGGGGGGGGCCAAGCTTCGCGAAGCTAGACATGGCCGTCCGAGCTGTCCAGGGAGGGAAAAGCTGTGACGGAGACAATGACATGGGGTATGACTTCAAGATCAGCAGGGTCCTTTGCCTCTCTCTCCACCAACATGTGTTGGATGGACACAATTGCTGTGTACGTAGCCTCTCACCCAAGTCATCCTGCTCTAAATGCAGGTCGTTCTGGGATTCTGGGTCCGGCGGGGCGTCCATCATGGATCTTGGGGGCGGGCGTGGGCGTGCGTGCGTACAGTACAGGATGTGGAGTGTGGATGCCGGGGTTCGCTCTGGGGGGGTGATCACTGATGGCGGGCTGGAGGCATCATCCGGTGGGTGGGTGACACCGTGACAGTGACACCCAACCCCGGTCTGGTTACGCCATCCATAGATGTCTGCGCCGAGAATTGCCAAAACACCAAGCGGGTCGCCAGAGGGCCATGTTGGTGCTTGGAGTGATGCACTGATGGACGGGCAGCGCTCAAACGAAGAGATGGGGGGTGCAATTGCGGGAAAACGACTGGACGAGAGAGATGGGAGTCGAGGGGGAAGTGAATGATCAGGCAGCTAAGAGTTCTAGAGAGTTTGCTAGAGCTTCGACGGTTCGAGGCACCTTCCACCGCGTCAATGACTCCGGGCCATCCCAAGTACCCAGGTATCTCTCCGCGCCCATGTGCCGGCGCAGTGACCAGCTGCAGGTACATGCTACCTAGTACCGGGGAAAGAACGGCCAGAGGGTTCGGCCTGGTGTCGGAGCTCTGACGCGCTATGTGCAATCCCACTCCTTCCCTTTATTACGTTCAAGTGCATTCTGGCAGAGAAAGAGACCAGAGGGTGGTCTGGCTCCCGTAAGCCTGCTGTAAGCCTATGTACGTAGTGGGGACCCCCCTCCCCCTTCTTCATCAGTTGCTCGACCCACCCTCTTTGCACTAGCCAGCGTCCCGCCTCCGGCCCACCAAGCACGCCCCTCCACCCCCGGCCCGGTCTAGACGCAGCTGGGGTGGTACTTTGTGCGCCGTACTTGTGCCCGCAGTGACGCATCCTTGATTTATAAAGACCCTGTTTCTTCCCGTTCAACCTGTACCCTATCAATTCAACCTTATTCCACAGACCACTTGACATCTCTGCAACCTCAATCTTATTACCTCTCTACACGATTCTCTCCTCCTCTGAGCGACTCGCAACCACGTTTTCGCGACTGCGCAATTGTCATTAAGAATTCGTCAACGCTCATCGCCGGCTAAAAGTCGCCTTCATTTCTACCTAACCAAAGAACCATACACAAACACTGCAAACATGCCCGGATCAACAGCCGCATATACCATCGCCGCTCCCAACTCTCCTCCTCCTCCTCAGAGTTTGACAACATATTCGCGCTTTATTCATGCCCACACCAAGAGGCAAATGGAGTCATTCGGCGCCATTGCTCCTCCTACTGCGCGCGGCCACTCTGCGTCATCAACCAGTAGTTCATTAGTCAACGGTGTCGGCCCATCAGATTATCAGTCGTGAACATTGCACGCCTCACGAAATTGGTCTCGCCTCGACAGGGCTTGGGTATTGGCGTACGGGGTTTTTCAATCAAAATGGTTGGGGAGAGCTGGCTAAGCTGGTTTGCGAGCATTGGAAAGGCATACGCGGCGTTTATGTGTAAGATCACACAGCATACTTGTGTATACATGAGGCGCGTACAGGAGCAAGCAGTCTCCAAGCGAAGCGAAATATTATGACATTGCGAAACACCTTGACGATCGTTACGAGACTGAAGCGAATTTAGTTATTTCAATGTTTATCCACGTAACACATGAAGCTGGCCGTACACCCATTTTGTTGCTATAAGTCGTCGGCAAAATCTCAATACGTCTGCCAAAGCGGGATACAGATCACATAGCCACGATGTAAATGAAGGATAGGCTCAGTAGGCCAAAGTCCGACACTGTTGCAGGCAACGACATGACTTTTTCGGGATGCATAATACATCGCTTGTACGTGACGTACGTGACGATGTTGCCAACGTACTCAGTTATATGAATACTTTTGATTCATAAAATACACCAGCAGCCTAAGTGGCTACTGAATTCATTGCTACGCTATCGCGAGTAGATGGGTATTAAAATATCAACCACCCTTTCATGACTTGGCGGGCTTCTTCTTAAGCCCCATGGCTGCCGCCAGGTCCTTCTTCTTCTTCACCACACGCTTAAAAGTCGCCGGCGGCGGTGGCGGTGGCATATCCTCGACAACCTCTTCATCCTCTGGTTGCGACTTGGCCGTCGCAAACGCTTTCCTAGCCGCCTCAGCGTCCTCCATGTCTTGGCGCGCGCGCAGCTCATCCTCGGCTCTCACAATGGAGTCCGCATAATCCACGCCATCCTTTTCCGACCTGTTGATCCGGGCATTTCGGTGTCGAATCTCATCGAGTGCGTCTGCCACTTCCATTTCCCGCCGCGCGTCGGCGTTCTTGGCCTCGAGGTCGGCCATGGGATTCTTTTCCTCCTCCCCGTTGGCCTCTTGCTCCTCCCTCTCCAAGCGATCTAGTCTTTGCTCCATCGTCTCCTCCTCGGCCTCTCGGTTCCGCCATGGTTCCATGTTCCGGACTGCGCCCTTGACCATGGCGTAGTCGGTGTTCTTGGGGTCGGTCCGGAAGATAATCTCGGCGCTGCACCGGGTGCATCTGATGTGGAAGAAGAAGACTTGGATGCCGAGATACTTTTCCTCCAAATTTGTTTCTTTCCTTGCATTAAATTTTCGACCCTTGTATATGTACTCGCCGCACGTTAAGCATCGCATGGAGAACGGAGCCATCAGTCGAACATCTTGCAGTCTGGGGCCGCTCTGCTTCTTGCCCTTCTGGCGAACAATCTGCCTCGGATCGAATTCCGGAGGGTAGTATTTCTGCGAATGTTAGGCAACTGCGTTATAAGTAGGGCATAGCGCATCTCACCTGCAAGACTTTACGTTCAGACATTGTGACTTTCGATCTGTTGTCTTGGGGATCTGGCCCAAGTCGATGCGAGGCAAGCCTTCAAAATCGTGGGCGCACAGGGACTTGTGGATTTAAGGAGTCTGTGGGGCGCGAGATGTGTGTCAACCCGCCGGACACTCGTGAGGGCGCTGGATGGAAAAGTGCTGATTTAGAGGAGTTTGAGGGAAATGCGATAGTGTTAGAGGGGGAAAGTCATTCGAGCGAGGCACGGCGGGTTGCAGTCGCATTTCGGGTGTGTAGATTAGATAAGCCGGCGGCAAGGCTCCGCGCCAGTGCTGTCAAGTGTCGATTCACCCGCCGCGCCCCTCGAACATCAGGTCGCAAATCCGATTCTAGCTTCTTCATCCCAAACCCTGTAACACCGTCTAATTTTCTCTTCGAAGCCGCCAACAACGGGTCTTCACGCCGAACATCCGTAGCCCGTCTACACTTCTTGCACTCCACCACTGTCTCGTCGCGCAAACGCTACTATGCCCAAGGCCGAGGTCGGCTCGACGAAGCATCTATCCAACAAGCTCAAGAGCAAAGGGTTGCAACGTCTACGATGGTACTGTCAGGTGTGCGAGAAGCAATGTCGCGATGCGAACGGCTTCAAGATGCACTCACAGTCTGAGAGCCATGTGCGACAAATGCTCGTCGTCGGCGAGGACCCCAAGAAGTTCATCAACCAATATAGCAACCAGTTCCTCAGGGACTTTGTACAACTTCTCAAGACGGGTCACGGGGAGAAGCAGGTCCAGATCAATCATTTTTACCAAGAGTACATCGCCAACAAGGTGGGTAAACGAAGCGTTCCCCAATACCTAGCACACGAGCCTGACGCTAACATGCACAGGAACACATTCACATGAACGCCACGAAATGGCCATCCCTCACAGAGTTCGCAAAGCACCTCGGCCGCGAGAGTATATGTAGAGTCGAAGAAAACGAGAAGGGCATCCACATTTCATGGATAGATAACTCCCCCGAGGCGCTGCGCCGGCAAGAAGCGCTTCGTCGCAAGGAAGCGCAAGACCAAGGCGATGAACAGCTGGAGCAACGCATCATACGGGAGCAGATCCGCCGAGCCCAAGCGAACGCGGCGACGCGCGATGAGGAAGGTTCGGACGACGAGGAAACCCGCATGCTAAAACGGAAAGAGGGTGAGAAAATCAAGCTGTCTTTCGGGGCAAAACCAAACCCAGACGATGACAAGTCGCAGAGCGCGGGTGCGCTGAGGAAGAAGTCACCTGAAGCTGCTGAAGCGACAGAGTCACCACAAGCCGAAGAACCTCCTCCGTCGGCTGGCAAACCCAGTAGCTTCGGGGGCCTGTCAATGAAGATGGGTGGAAAGCCGCAGACGAAGAACGTATTTGCGCAAGCCAAGAAGAAGAACGCACTCAGCGCAGGCGCAACGAAGGGTTTTTCAGGTTTCCAACCGCCAGTCAAGATGAGCGAGGCTGAGCGAATCATGAAGGAGGAGATTGATCGAAAAAGGTCTCGCGAGTCGGCTGGTTTTGGGCAGCCGTCGGGGAAGAAACAACGAAGCAACCACTGATCATGATGTTACGATGGACTGGACGGCGTTTTGGAAAGGTGGTCATGAGTCTTTTCGCAGATACCAAATCGAACATGCAATGTGTAGCAGGCCATTTCATGGCCGCCAAGAAAATCCGCATCGTCCAAACGCCGTGTTCGCCAGAGCTCCGTACCCGATCGTCAGCCTCGCTAGTGCTAAGAGTCTGCTTCCGTCTCGGTTCCGTCTCGTCTGCCGCATGTGTCAGTAACTCGATGATCGACAGCGATTTTGCGGATAGGAGGGGCGCTTCGCCGCGACGTACGGAATGTACTGTATCCTATACTCGTCCTCCAGAGTCGACCGGATCTCGTCGGGCAGCTGGCCCGAGACCTTGATGGCGTAGACGCCGCCGACATAGCCGTCGAGCCGCTGCCACTTGGCCACCCACGACTTTGCCGGGTTGGCGAGCGTGATGAGGCCCTCGAAAACCTGCGACGTGCAGCTCTCGATCTGGTCCTGCGAGCCGGCGAGGTGCAGAAACTCTTCGCAGTTGGGGCAGCCCTCGTCGCGGAAGCGCTGCGTCTGTCGTCAGTAAGAGTCTCTTTCTTTTGCCGACATGAGCCGAGTATCTCAGCAAGATGCCTAAAGGGGGGCCAGGGGCTTTCTGAAGGGGGCGGCGGAGGGTTGCGTTACGCTGTAGGTCATGACGATGGAGCACACCATGCAGGCGCGCATGTACCGCTGCTGGCCGGGCGTGATGAAGTTGGACGACGGCATGGTGAGCTGCGCGGTGAACTTGCCACTGGACACCAAAAAGTTCCACTGCGAGTCGGCTGTGTCGCGCGCGCGCAACAGGGGCGAGGTCGAGCGAGGGTTGCGAGATGGATGAGGCTCAAAAGGTCCCACTTTCACAATTGCAGACGGAGCGAGCCGCATGATGGCCAGCGACGACCAAGGATGTGTATGCATGTAGCCACATTATGCATATAAACATCTCATCGCCCAATTGCTGAGCTTCACACTTGTTCGACTCTCTCAAGGACCTTTTGCGACACGAAGAACTGAAAGGGGAATGGAAAAGGCCAGCAGCAAAAAAATTCACAGAATGACACCAAGCACCGCACCGGGCTCGCAGCCGAGGAGCACCCCGAAACAGGGCCTGGAGTCGTCCCACGAGATCCTGACCTGCACAATCAAGGCGCCGCCCTTCTCGTACGCCCACCTGCAACTGTGCACCGACGCGCCCGACGCGCCCGAGCTGGACAACCTCCAGGTCAAGTCCTACTGCACCGCCGCGCTGAAGCAGTTCCTGGGGCTGAGTGGCATGGCGATGCCCATCGACATCCTCAGGGTCGAGGGGAGCGAGTGCTGGGTCAGAGTCCCGCGTCAGGACCTGGGGTCTTTCGCCGCTGCCATCACCGCCTGGAAGGGCACGAGCGAGGGCGGCGCGCATTCCATTCTGCGCATCATGCAGTGCTCCGACTGGCTTGGCATGATGGTCGGCACGGATGGCCAGGACAAGGTCTGGGCGAGCTGAGATCTCCAATGCTGTCAGGCAGTATTCAGCCCTTGGGGCAGCATGATTCGCACCTATCACTGAATCGCAGCCTGCAAGCACTCATCTCAAAGCTCAGAGGACGACCGAGCCTTGACTTCACAGTCAGGAACACTACCCATTATGCGCAGGTCCTGCACAGTGGCCATTGCAACAGGGCCGCCTCGCCTATTTGCAAGTGGACTACGGCATAACCAAGTCTCTGGAATTGTGTGCACGAATCTAGATTTACACGGGTATCTATGTGCTCGTCGCGTTTCACCGGCCACAAACATGATCCAAGCTGCTGGTCCAGACTCCGGGGCTGATGCGAGCCAAACCCGCCAATCGCCGCGCCGCTTCACATCAAAGACGACATAAGGGAGCTTTGGGCGTAGGCCTGACTCATCATTAGCATTGCGGCTCATGAGTTAGATGGAGGTCTCTCACCATTGGCTTAATGTTCGGATGAGGCACGGCGTCAAACTGCTCATACTTGAGCTTGTAATCGGGTCCGACGTTGATGTAGGCGCCCCGGTTCTCCGTCGAATCGCAATACCTCGGCGCCGAGAAGACTAATTTGGCGTGTAAGCAGAGGTCACCGAGTCAATAAATCGAAGGAAAAAGATAATTACCTGTAATGCACTTTCCGTCGTGTTGTACTTCGTAGCCGTCCATGCGAACCTCGTGGCTTCGAATGACGGCCTCGAGACCGTTCTTTTCGCAGAATCGCTTGGTGACGTCGGGACCAAACTGCATGCCAACGCCACGCTTACTTGGTCCACGTCCCTTTTCTTCTTGCGGGTCTGTCCATAGCATCTCCATCATCAAGCCTGCTTGGCCGGGTTGCCGTTGGTTATGTCGGTTCAGCTTGCGGATATCGTCCAGCGTAACGTTGTCGTCGGAGAAGAGGCCGCCGTGAAGAACCAGATATTTCTTGCCGACCAGCGTTGCCAAGGGCAGGGCGGAGAAGCTTTCTGAGAAGAGCTTGAAGGTCCTGCAGCGAGTCAGAAACCGCGTTTGGAGCCACGTGAATAGAGCCTTACCGCTCGTTGTACTTGGCCTTGCACTCGCCCTCGAAACCGTAAACGCGGTTCATATCGTCTGTCTCGTGGTTTCCTCTATTCAGGAAGAAGCCATTGGGCCTCAGCCACTTGTAAGCATACAAGAGCAGTGCAATTTCTGTTGACCAAGACCCTCGATCGACGAAATCGCCGTTGAAGAGATACCAGTGCTTGTCGTTGGGCAGACCGTTACGTCGGAAAAGCTCCATCAGGTCAAAGTACTGGCCTGGTGAGTGTTAGCGTGAGAAGGGTGCGAAGCATCCCATTTTGAGCACTTACCATGAGTGTCACCGCAGACGGTAAGCTGGACGTCGCTGGGGATCTCCATTTCCACCATGGTCGGCTCGTCGTAGACAATCTTCTTTACGGCGACCACAATTTGGTAGACGTATTTGCGGTGAATCTTCTTGCCGTTCTTGAACCTCTCCATCATGTCGTCGATGAATTCTTGCGTCATCTCCTTATCAAGGCGCACGCCGTCATAGTCATCCTCGACAGCCATGGAATCGAGATCTAGGCCTTCTGCTGCTGACGGTTCGTCGCCGATCTCGATGGCGGCGAAGAAGGCCAGTTGCCGCACGATCTTCTTGCATTCTTCGAGTTTGAGTCTTGCATCTTTGTTGTTGGGATCTAACCTGACGCATTCTTTAAAGTCGTCGATGGCTTCCTTTGGTCGCAGAATGGCAGTGCGCGCCAGGCCGCGGCGGTAATACGCCTAGACAGATTGAGAGTGAGTTGTCGCGAAATGAATCACGCAGTTTGCGACGGCTCACCTTGACAAGTTTGGGATTGAGCTCGATTGCCTTTCCAGCATCCGCAATCGCATATCCGTAAGCTTCGGTTTTGATGTGTGCCTGAATGGGTCAGCCCAACCGGCGCATACGTACGGCGCACAAGGCGCAACTCAGACATACTTGAGCTCTGTTAGTGTAGAAGGTCGGTTCCTTGTCGTGGAGTTCAATCGCTTTTGAGTAGAGATCTACGGCGCCAGGGAAGTCGCCGGCTGCGAACGCCTTGTTTCCCTGGTTTTTGAGGTCGATGGCTTCCTGTGACATGGCGATGCCTGGATGACTTGTCAGCAGTCAGTAGACTCAGTACCTTGAGCTATCAGGCGCTCACAGAGGCGCTGCTTCGTACCTGAGACGGGATGGGAGCAGGGTTCTGGATGTCCAGTCAATCGATGGTCTGCTGAGAGTGGTGGTTCGTGGACGCCACAGAATCTGTAGCCCGGGCAGTTCGTTGGTCAAGTCGGCTCGGCTCGGTCGGTCTGGATTGTCCGTCTAAGCAGAAGAAGCTGGAAGATGGCTGCAGACTTTTGGCCTTGATTTTTCCATGCGGGGTGCCAAGGTCAAGACCGGGCTACTCGAGTGGTAGCGCCGGGTCGTACCGCTGCGCGAAGACTTGATAGACTTCCACAGGCCAAGGTACCTAAGCTTCGATGCGTTGTACGCAGCGGGCCTTCAGTAAGGTAACGTGTAATTACTGCACCAAGGCAGGCCTAGCTTCTGGGGATTGGGGGGCTTTGTGATCCTCTGCGGAGAGAATGAACCCTTCGAATTGGAGAGGATGGTGCTAGAAGGCGAGCTAGCGGGGTGCTGCTTATCGCTCCATCCCCTGAGCTGCTGTTTCGCGGTCGGTGAGTCGACAATGACGCTGCTATACAGTCAGGAAAGGGCTAGGATATTGGTCAGAATCTGCCGTCTTGATCTCGCCGGCATAGATTCGCACCATTCACACCGTCCTTTCTCTATATCCTCTCTAGCGCGTAAACTCTCTATACTTAGTCATCATGCTGAATGGCCATTTACCGACGACTGACGCATGCATGCAAGCGTCGCGAGTCCCTCACATCTTCTCCATCGCGCCTCCCGGCCAGCAGCAGCGCAACGGCTTTCGACATCGCAACTCACGATTTTTAATATGGGCTAAATCAACGCGCAGGGTCCAGCGCGTAACCGACATTATGGACTCTACAACACCGGGCACGAAGGCTCTCGTGCGGAAGAGATCCGACACGGAACTGATGCCTCCGCCGCCGCAGGTCAAGAAACTAAAAAGGCCCAAGGAGGTGCTGAACGAGGACGCGTACACGGATGCTCTCTCTGATATCATTGTTCGGGATTTCTTCCCGGGTATCAAAGTATCGGCCGTGCAACACGAATATCTCGACGCTTGCGAATCGCGAGACGCAGCATGGATCTCCAGCGCTCGCCAACGACTTTACGATGCCATGACGCCTCGCAGACAGAGAGCTTCTTCGACGCCGGTCACTTTTCATGACAACGGACGTACTCCGACGAACTTCATGGGCGATACGCCGAGCTCGATAGCGCCATCGATGGCTGACGCAAAACCGCATCCTTGCGCCGGCATGAGCCTTTCTAAATTTCAGTCGAAATACACCAGTGAAGATAACGAGAGCTTCTACAAGCTGCTGGACAAGCAAAACCAGAAAAAGGCCGAGAAGCACGCGTGGATGTGGAACAACAATAAATTACCATCCAAGCAGATGATCAAACAGAAAGAAGTCACCGATCGACTGAGGAAGACACAGAGTCTCATCGACGATGGGTTCAAGCGCGATCGACTCGCCATCAAGGACTCCGACGATCGACCTGCGCGGCCGGATGCCTGGATTGCTGCCCCACGGAATGGTCTGATGTTCGAGCCGACTGGCCTCGAGGATGGCGTTGTGACGGTCGCGCAGATGGCGGAAGAGTCATCGCGCATGGGGCCGAGGGCTATCGTGTACGAGAACACGAGAATACCTGAACCCCATGTTCCCAAAAGACCTCCCTCGCCAACCGCGTCGTCAATTCGAGACGCTGTGGCAGGTAGAACACGACCGCGAGACCGAGGTACAAGCGATGTTGGAGGAGGCGAGACGCCCAGGGTCAACGGCTATACATTCGTCGACGACGAAGACGACGAGGAAGTAGTCCTGCCGTCAACCTCTCCCCTCAGCCTCGGTCCTGGCGACTCTCATAATCCATTCAAGCTGCAGGAGCAGAGAAAACGAGAGTCTCTGCATGAAAGGCTAGTTGAAAGGATCGCCAAGTCAAACAAGGAATCTTCGCGCCATGGTCTCACTGGGAAGTCTGAAAAAAGTCAGGTCCCCAAATTCCCGAGCAGCCCCCGTATCACCGGGAACTTCACACCGGCGGCTCAGAGACTCCTGAGCAAAATGTCTACCCCAAAAAGCAGGACCCCAGATAGTGTCTTTGGCCAGGCGACTCCCATGAGACATCGTGGGTCGCTAATGAAGAGTGTCACGCGTTCCAACTCGAAGCGAATGGAATAGCTTTTTGATAGGTTTTTCAGGAAGGCAGGTTTCATTTAGGAGTTTCAGATACCAAGGGTTTGACAGTCTTGCGTTTTTCATTAGGGTTCACGGGTATGGTCAGCGCATTTGAGATGTCTACAGTGATAGACTATGATGAAGCGCGGTTCATGGTTCGCAATACATATTTGACTGGACTCATTTGAGATGTACGGCGCCGCGCTCTCAATCTCTGTGCTGAGCAACTGAGCCCTCTGCTCTGAGAAGGTGAGCGCGAGTGTGAAGATGAGAGGTCACTCATATACGCAACTCTGGTGGAGAAGTCGCGACATGTTGCAAAAACAAAAAGTTTCCCTGCACAATGTACCAGGCTGAGGCAAAATTGCGGCAGATGCTCTTACACGTGAGATAATGGAAACTATTTGGCGTTTCAAAATGTAGAATTAAAGCTCGTCGACAGTCATGATGAGAGATGTCGAGGCAGCCGTCGGCGATGCTCGTTTAGCTGCATATGCGGCGCTAGAAGGTACTCCAGGCAAGAGAAAGTCCGGTCGCCTTTTACACCAAGAAACCAGTCTACGTCGTCACCATTGATCACGATAGAACAGCCTTGCCGAAGAAAAAAAGGCCGACAAAGCTGACGCGACGCCTCGGTCGTCTGAGCAAGTCACCCAGTCCTCATGCGCTTCGTCGACTTGGCCATTGACGTCGCGGCGGTGCTACATGCCTCACGGTCAGTAGCATCCAGGCACATTGCCCTGCGCAGCAAGCAACTCGGCGTCTACGGCAGGGCATCGGCCGCTGCGGCTGCGGCATGGAGTCAGACGAAACAGCAGGTCGCTTCAAGTCCCGTCGGTGATGCGGGAGTGAAGAGTGCGCAGGCCGCGCGAGAAAAGGCTCGGGATGTGGTTGGTGAGAAGTCGGCGGCTGCGCCTTTCACGGAGTCTCATGATGAAGTCGACACACAAAGACCTGAGACAACAGGAAAGCCTTCACTCAGAGACACCAACACAGTTCATACGGCCAGTGCAAACTCAGAAGTTCCTGGAACATCGGCTGCGACACCTATCAACCAGGTGGAGGACGTCAAGAGTGGACTAGACGCCCCTCCAGGTCTTGACTTTGGCGTTTTTCACACAGCTCGGGGTTCTAAGCTGCTGGACTCGACGAGAAGGAAGAACGTAGCTGCCATTACCAGACCGCGCCCCGGGGCGCCAGCCAAGGAGCATCCGCTACGTTACTGGCCCAACCCACCTCCAGTCAATGACGATCCAGTGGTGACCGCCGAAAAGGAAGCTGTTACGGAACCGATTACTCCCCCCTCGCCGTCGCCATCACCCGTTTCATTCTCACCAACGGCATCATCCCCTCAAGACTCTTCGTTGCCAACACCTCCGTTGAAGCCAACTGCATCTGCTAACCCAAAACATCTGGATCCTGATGCTCCGGAAGCAGAACCTTCTACAACGCATGCTGAACCGGCAAAAGTTGACACCGAGACGATCAACATTGCCAAGGAGCTCATTGGATCCGAGGCAGTGAGCCCTGCACCCTATAAGCTGCGAGAGTCCAAAGTACCCGCTTCTCGATTCAGTCGTCTATGGAACTATGGAGGACTCGCCGCGGGCATGCTCGGCGGAGCCGTCACCGAAAGCGTGAGTCGGGCGTTTGGCGGCGGCGGCGAGGGCTCACTCATGCTCAGCGGAAAGAACATGGAGAGGCTGGTCGCCAGGCTATCTCGCATGAGGGGAGCGGCACTCAAGCTTGGACAGATGATGAGTTTGCAGGACTCAAAGATGCTTCCCCTATCCATCCAGCAGGTCCTTCAAAGGGTGCAGGACAGGGCCGACTACATGCCAGCGTGGCAACGAGATCGGGTTCTCGTCAGTAACCTTGGTGAGAACTGGAGAGACCTGTTCAGCGAGTTCGAGGAGACGCCCATCGCGGCGGCGTCCATCGGTCAGGTCCACAAGGCCGTGCTCAAGTCCAACGGCAAAAAGGTCGCCGTCAAGATTCAGTTCCCGGGAGTCGCGGCCTCGATCGACTCCGACCTGGACAACCTGGGCATACTGCTCAACGCGACGAAACTCTTGCCAAAGGGCCTGTATCTGAACAAGACGATCGACAATGCCAGGACCGAGCTCGGATGGGAGTGCGACTACGAGCGCGAGGCGCAATGCGCCAAGCGCTACAGGGAGCTGCTCAAGGGCGAGGACGTCTTCCTGGCGCCCGACGTCCACCTCGAGGCGTCGGGGAAGCAGGTGCTGACCATGGACTTCATGGAGGGCGTCGGCGTCACGCGCGTGCAGTCGTTCACGCAGCAGCAGCGCGACTGGATCGGCACGCAGATTATGCGCCTGTGCCTGCGCGAGATCGCCGAGTTCAAGTTCATGCAGACGGACCCCAACTGGACAAACTTCCTCTACAACGCCGACAGCCAGAAGCTCGAGCTGCTCGACTTTGGCGCCTCGCGCGAGTACCCGGACGAGTTTGTCCGGCGCTACGTGCAGCTGCTCGACGCGGCCTCGCGCGCCGACAGGCTGCGGGTCAAGGCGCTCTCCCAGGACCTGGGCTACCTGACGGGCCACGAGAGCAAGGCCATGGTCGACGCCCACGTCGACTCGGTGCTCACGCTCGCCGAGCCCTTTGGCGTCGCCGCGCCCCGCGTCTACGACTTCAAGGACCAGACCATCACCGACCGCGTCAGGGCCCTGATCCCCGTCATGCTGCGCGAGCGGCTCGCGCCGCCGCCCGAGGAGACGTACAGCCTGCACCGCAAGCTGAGCGGTGCCTTTCTCCTCTGCGCGAGGCTGGGAAGCAGGGTGCCGTGTAGAGACATGTTTGTACAGGCCCTCGACAAGTCGGGCTACATTGAGAAGGCATAGACGTATTACCATGTATTCCCCGGACCAGATAGAAGGGAGATACCCTGTACAATACCGCATGACACGAATAGCACCGCTTTTGGATATTGCTTCCGGAAATCGGAAGTCCATGTGAAGACGTCTATGAAAGTCGTGGGTATCATTCTCTCTTCTTCTATCAAAGCACGGCGCTGCGTTAACCAGATGGAAAGGCCTAGTGCCGACTCCTGACCCTCGTCAGCGAATCGAGTTCCTTCTTCTCCTTGCCAGCGACCTTCTTGCGCTTGCGCTCAATGGCCTTGTCGACCTGGCCCTTGCTCATGCCCTCGAAGCGCTCCGTCAGGAGCTGCTCCTTTTGCGCGCTCTTCTTGAGGTAGAAGGGCTTCTTGCCCTGGGCGACGAGCTCCTTCTCCTGCTTGCGGTGCTCGCGCAGGAGCCGCTCCTCGTCCTCCCTGCGCTGGCGGGCCTTTCTGCGCGACTCCATGGACATGAGGCGGCGCTTGAGGCCCTCCTTGGCGTCCGGGTCCTTGGTCTTCTTGATCTGCGCCCGCAGCTCGGCCATCTCGCCGTCGCGGTACTCGTCGAGGAAGGCGTAGGCCCGCTGCGCCTTGGCCTCGTCGGCGCCGCGCCCGACGAGCGGGTCGAAGCGCGGGTCGCGCACTTTGCCGCGCATCGGGTCCGGCATGATTTCTCGTCGTCGCGACACGGGTTTCTTGGATGACTGCTCCTGCGGCGCGTGCTTGGACGAGCGCTTCGGCTTGGGCTCTGCTTTC
Organism: Hirsutella thompsonii MTCC6686; assembly: GCA_000472125.2. Taxonomy (NCBI): domain Eukaryota; kingdom Fungi; phylum Ascomycota; class Sordariomycetes; order Hypocreales; family Ophiocordycipitaceae; genus Hirsutella; species Hirsutella thompsonii. Next base: position 268,182 of record APKU01000044.1, read on the forward strand.
TTGCTGCTGCTGCTGCTCTTCTTCTCTCTCCTCTCAGGTTGTTCTTGGGCTGTGGATTCGTCGGGGCGATTTTTCTGCGCTCGGCGGCCGGACGGGGGAAGGGTGGCCTGGGCCCGGGCTAGGGCGCCAAAGGAGACGGAGGAGAGGTCGATCTTCGGTGTGGGTTGGTCTTGGTCGTCGGACTCACCAGACTGCGCAAGAATTAGCGATTGTCAACCAGATAGAAATCTCTGGAAATACCTCTGAGCCGGCATCAGACTTGTCGTCTGACGCCTCTGATGCGTCGTCTTCGTCGCTGCCGTCGGCGCTCATCTCGGACGGTGCATCGTCCGACGACTCTTGCTCGATATCTGGTTCGGGCTCCCAGTCGTCCGCTCGTTTGGCGCGCACCCGCCGCCCCAAACCTAGAGCTGGTAATCTCCTCTTGGAAGACATTGCTTCTCACAGGAAAAGAAGATAGACAGGGAAGAGGTGGCTTTGCTACGAAAAGCGCGGATACAATTGATGTCGAGGTCCCCTCCAAAGGCGGTGAATTTTCGAGCGGCGTCGAGCTTATCGATATCAAACGCACCTGCATATCGGTAGGGGACCTTCAGGCACAAAATGCAAAAGCTGCATTGGTGGGGCAGATCAGTTAGCGATTGAGCTGCATACCTGCTGTACCAGTACTTGAATCTGATCGATGAATCCTTGTCTTGATAAGTATCTATACAGGACGCTCAGCCGCGTCTTGTTCTGCCGCTGATGCTGAGCAGCATTGAACCAGACGGCAGGGGAAAAAAGTCGATGCTTGAGAAGACGCATGTCCTTTAGCAAACCGTTTCACATCAACATTCACCACGCTCGTTCTTTTTTTGGTCCAGACTCTCTTTTTAATTGAGGCCGATGTGGTCGGACAAGATCTATCGGCACCTTTCACGATTTTTGTTCGGACCGTCAAAACCGACACAACCTCCCCCTCTTCCGCGACTGCCTCCGCCGACCAAACGGCCGCTGGTTGGAGATAGCCTCACGCCTCCTCCTCCTCCTCGCCAGCCCAGCGCTGCCACTGCAAGCCAAGTCCCCCAGCAACAACCGCAGCAGCCCCGACGAGCAGACCATGGCACCCCTCCGAACCTGAGTCCTTCCTCGAAAATGAGCTACCACTACCCCATGCCCCAGACCGTGCCGCCCGCGCAAAACGGCAGCGCCTGGTCCCCCCGTCCATCCCTTCCTCTTGGTGTCGCTTCCGGCAACCCTTCACCCGCGCCGCCCACCCCTCGAGCACAGGGCATACCGGGTCTCACGCTGCTCGACAACAGCACCAATCACAATAGCAACGACAGTAGCATGGCGCAAACGACGAAGCAGCCCCCGGTGCCGACCGAACAAGCCAAGATTGCGAAATCAGCACCCGCACCGCCCGTCAAGAAGGGCAAGAAACGCAAAGAAGGGAAGAAGTCGGCCGCCCACGGCAAGAAAGGCGGCGCCTCAAAGTCCAGCGTCAAAACCGACGCAGCCAAGGCCGAAACTCACAGAAGTCCCTCCTATTCACCGAGGCTCTCGCCGAGGTAAGTTGTGGCCGTCGTGCCATGCTCCCGTCGGGAGTCCTCGCCGCTAACCTTTTCTGCTTTTTTCGCTCGACAAGACCGTCTGCTGGCCATAACGACCCGAGAGAAGCGCGGCAGGTGCCGAGCCTCGCGTCCGGCGGAGTCCCCGACCCGACGCCGCTGTACCTAGCGCGCGCATTCGCGCCACCGGCCAAGCTCGAGCAGCCGCGACGGATCCTCGTCATCCTCGACCTCAACGGGACGGTGCTGTACCGACCGACGCGGCGGCAGCCAACGACGTTTGTCGAGCGTCCGCACGCCAAGCGCTTCCTCGCTTACTGCCTCGAGGCCTTCTCGCTGGCCATCTGGTCGTCGGCGCGACCCATCAACGTAAGCAACATGCTTAACCAGCTGCTCACCCCGGAGCAGCGCGACCGCTGCGTCATCGCATGGGCCCGTGACCGCATGGGCCTCAGCCCGGACGACTACAACTCGCGCGTCCAATGCTACAAGCGCCTCACGGCCGTATGGGGATGCGAGAAGGTCCAGGCCTCGCACCCGGCCTTCGCCGACGGCGGCCGCTGGGACCAATCCAACACGGTCCTCGTCGACGACTCGCCCGAGAAGGGCCGCAGCGAGCCTCACAACATCCTCGCCGTTCCCGAGTTCGCCGGCTTGGAGAACGAGGCGGTCGATGTCCTTCCCCAGGTCCACGACTACCTGAACTCCCTCTGCTATCAAGAGGACATTAGCCGGTATATGCGCCAGCATCCCTTTAAGCTCGACTCCAATTACCGACTGCCGGATGACGCGTCTTCCGAGCCACTGGTGCGCGAAGCATCGGCTTGATGGCAGACAAGTAGTCGCATACGGACGGCCAACGGCACACCTGCTGCCCCTGTGGAACGGCAGCTATGCTGCTCATGATACCCCTGATTCAGCGTGGCACGACACACAATCTTTGCCTACCTAGATAGATGATGACTTTTGCATCAGCTAATGCACCCCAAGCCAGACTACGTGCCCTTAGCTTCCAACTACGCGACACATACGGCTGGACTTCACATGCAAATCACGATGTACTGACACAACGGCGTTGATGTACTACATGTTCTCGTAATTCATGTCTTGCATATTTGCGGCGTACATTGGCAATATACCATGTCAACTATTCACTTGTTCCATCAGGTGAGCAGACATTGCTTATTTGAAGACCTTGCCGCAGGCGTGCTGGTACTCCTTGCCGTCGACGGTGACGGGCTTCTCCCAAGACCACATGTTCTCGAGGAAAGCACGGTCCTCGGCGTTCTTGGGGTCGAGCTTGGTGAACTTGTAGCTCTCGTAGTCGGGAGCAACGTCAAAGACGGGCTCATACTCCTGGCCACGGATGACAAAGGCACCCTGGATGACGGAGTTGTTGCTCTCGCCGTAGACGGAGGCGCTGCCGAAGATGTACTTGCGGGAGCCCTCGAGACGGGTGAAGAGACCGCCAATCAGGTTGTTGGACATGAAGGTCAGAGTGAGCTCGTCGTTGTACTTGTAGTCGCAACGCCAGATGGAGTACTCCTCGGCGAGGGGAACGTTCTCCCAGAAGTACTTGAGGGCATCAGGGGTCTCGCTGTTGGAGAACTGACGCTTCCACTCGTCAAGAGGGTAAGAAGCCTTAGGCAGAGCCTCGCAGGGGTGCTTGGGCTTGGGCGCAGGGGCATCCTCCTCAGCAGCGGCGGCGGCCGGGGCAGCGGCAGGCTTGGGAGCGGCCTTGGGCTGCTCGACCTTCTTGGGGGCCACGTTGGTCAGAGCGGGCTTCTCGAGGTACGCGGGAGCCTTGGCAACAGCCGTGTAAATGGGCTGGTTGACAATGGTGTCGTACCAGCGAGCGGTGTTGGGGTGCTGCTGGCGCCACTGCTTGTCAAAGAAGTACTGGAAGCCGCGGTGCAGCAGGCTGGCGCAGAAGAGATCGGCCAGAGTGACACGCTCGCCAACGAGGTAGGTGTGGCGGACGAGGTACTTCTCAATAACAGCGACGGCCTTCTGGACGCGCTGAGCGGCATCATCGACAGCCTTCTTGTTGTAAGGCATCTTGCCAATGAGGGGCTGGAACCAGTCGCCCATGTTGGGGACAATCTCGGAGTTGAAGAAGGACATCCACTTCAGGATGGAAGCGTAATCCTGCTTGGTCTTGCCGAGGAGAGTAGTCTTCTCGTTCTGAGAGGTGACTGCTCTTAGTCAGTATGGATACAAAAGAAGCAATGCCAAGACGAGAGCAGAATGGTCAACATCATCAGAAGTTAGGCTTTATCAACAACCAAAGTTCAGACAGGGATAACTGTATAAATGAAAGGCTAAATCATCATATGAGAGACCTCTAGAAAAGCAAGGCGAAAGAGCACGATTAAAGAAGGATGCACGTACCGTAAATGGCAATGGCAATGGCCTCAGACAGAGCATAGCCATCCTCGCCGAGAAAGGCGGGGATCTTGCCAAGACCGTGAGCCTTGAGGTGCTCGACGGAAGGCTTGGTGGTGTCGGCCTCAACAATCTTCAGGTCGAGGTTGTTGGCCTTTGCAACCGCCTTGATGGCAGTTGAGCGGGGGTTGTCCTGAGCCAAATTAGTACGACTACCGACACATTCTGCGCGAACGATAGTGGAGTTAAGAGAAGGAAACGACAGAAATGAGACGACAAAATCTGCGTCTCTGTTCGATTCCTCCACGGCTGACCAAGTATCTGAAAGCCCAACTCCAAGAGCATTGATCATTTCGGCCAAACCCCGCGAAACCTTATTGAAAAGCCCGGAGCCATGCCAGGTTATATGCTCTCGAACAATCTCTGGGCTGGAGGACAACGAAGTGCCTGGGTTGTGAACATGCTGGGGTTCACAGACTAGATCCTCGCGGCGCGGGGAGCTGTCTGAGGACCAAGTTTGGCAGCCATTGAATAGCAGACGCAGCAAGAAACAAATCAAGAGTGAGCTGAACAGAAGTGTAACTTACCGCGCTGGTGAAAAGAGTGCCGAAAGCCATTGTGAAGATAGTTCTGGCGTTGAGTGAAGGGTGGATGAAGGGAGGTGGTGATGGAAGAAGGGACACGAATTGAAAGGAGGAGAGGAAATTTTCGGGAAGCTAGGTGGTGGAATTGGGATTGCCCCGCGTGTGGCTGCAGTAGCAAGGCTGTGGCGCGCCCTCTGTGGCTGCAGCGAATATCGTGGCCGCCATCTTATCTCTGCTGCACGTGACTGAAAAGCTTGTGAAGCTGCCGAGTGCCTTCGTGGTCGAACGCGAGACTAAGAGAGTCACTCAACCGTCGCTGACGGTCCACAACCTTCACAATGGCGTCACTAGCAGCTGGCCTCCGCCAGTTGAGATGTCAGAAAAAACTGACGAGCTTCCAATGGCGGCACCTTGCCGGCCTTTCACAGGGTGCTCCTGCTTCCTCACGGCCGATGTCGACCGAGACGACACCCGAATCGACGCTTGCCGATGCCAACCGGCTTCTGGTCGAGTCCAGCAAGATACCGTTCCAAGAAGTCAAGTACGCTCGCTGCGTGCCTGCAACGGCGTCATACTTTTCTCGAGAACCCAAGTTCAACGATCTGTACATTCGCGTCCTGAACATGTTGAGCCGGCATCGTCACCTTCCGATCCTCCCGAAGCATGAAGCTCCCCAACTCCCGTGGATGAGGCTGGAGCAGATTCGACAGCAACTTGGCGAGCCCGTCAAAGCGTCGCACTACGCAACGGTCATTCGCGTGGCCAAACGGCTCAACCAAATCGAGCCGAGCCTTGTGACCGAGGAGATCAGGGAGGCGATTCAGGGCTTTATACGAGGCGTAGACCCGTCGCTCAATGTGCCCAAGACACTTACTCTGGACAAGTTTGGACGCGCTGTCGGCGTGGGAAGGAGAAAGGAAGCAACCGCTCGCGCTTTTGTTGTCGAGGGCACTGGGGAGATCCTCGTCAACGGCAAGCCGCTGAGCGAAGCGTTTGGTCGCGTTCATGACCGCGAAAGTGCCGTTTGGGCCTTGACCTCAACTGCACGACTCGACAAGTACAATGTATGGGCGTTGGTTGAGGGAGGCGGCACGACGGGTCAAGCAGAAGCGCTCACGTTGGCTGTCGCAAAGGGGCTTCTTGCCCATGAGCCAGCATTGAAGACGGCGCTGAGAAGAGGTGAGTGCGCCGCGCAGCCGGCTATGCCCTTCAGAAGAGCATTTCGAAGTTTTCGGACTAGATTTATTTGTAAATCGTGCACTAACATGTCTGTATCACAGCTGGCTGTATTACCAGGGACGCCAGAACAGTTGAAAGGAAGAAGCCTGGTCATCTCAAGGCTCGCAAGTCGCCGGCATGGGTCAAGCGATAAAGAGCAAGATCGCAACGGGCGCCGCGCGTGTTATCTCGCTTCCATTCCGACGTTGACGTCCGAAAGAGTTCAGCGTGTTGTCGTCTGTCGCTGTGGCTCGATGCGAAAAGACGCTTGTATGTATATTAGGATATGTCGACGGAGGCAAGCGTATGGAGTACAGCATGGGGTCCTTCAAGCCCGGATCAAGGAGGCGCAATCTGGCAGAGCATATCAAATTCAGGCACAGGGCCCTTTCAGGACAGCAGCAACCTGTTCCCAGCCCTCGATCATGCGCCTTCGGTTTCACTGTCGTGATTGCATCCACGCACGCCATGAACTGGTCGATGTCTTCATACACTAAGTGAGCGCGACGCCAGGCGATGAACTTTGATCCGTGTGTTGCATAGAATCGCCTCATCAAAATTACGCTTCAGGTTGGCACAGCCGTCATTGTAGCAACATGCATGGTTGGAATAGGCTATCAAGAGGCCCAGAGAGATGTTGATGGGCTTGAAGCTGGGACACGTCGGTGCGAGCCGAGGCGCGGCTTGAACGCAATGCGATGAAAGACACGAGGTGGAAAGGCAGCATCGTGCTCGCCGTCGGGGCGCGATCTAGCTTCGAACCATGTCACTCTATGTCGCACCACCCGCGCACCTAGCATTTGTCCTATCGCTGCGACGAGTACATATGGAGAGCCAAGCTCTAGCCTCCACGGGGCGCAGAATGACGCTCGTGTGTGTCGATTCTATTAGACAATTAATGCAAGTGCGCCTATTACCAGAGAGTCGCATGGGATCGTGCCGGGCATTGCGAGACTGAGATTGAATGAGCTAATGCTTGGTCGGCCATGGAACATCATTTTAGGCAAGAGGCGCACGACTGAGCATCAGGATGAACTCAATCGACACAATAGCTTTGTTTTCGCAGGCACAAAGTTTCGCCCCCATCAAGCGCTTCACGTCTCACCACGTGATCATCCAATGCGCTCGGTGGTAATTCCGCGGACGACGCATTGGTCGATGTACAGATTATTGAGCAGGTCAAGCACCAACACGGAGCGCGGCTTGTGGATGGCGGCTCGTGAGACGTGAATTGTGTCTGCCTTCGACGGGACGGCACCCTCACGATCGGGATCAACCATTTGGGCAGTCACAGCCGGCCGGTGTGAATTAGAGTTGTGCCTTTCCCGACGGATAAATGATCGCCTCATAATGGTAATTAATCGATGTGGATATTGCGCTGGAGACGATGCGACGGACCGAGCAGGCCAGCTCACAATAGACGCAATGGCTCCGGCTGCGGCCATGATTGTGAAGACGAAGCGATTGTGTATCAATAGGTTTCGACAGATATATCTTTGAAAACATCTTCAAGTGCATGATGCACCATGTCGTCTGAAGTTGCTGAGGAATCTCGTTTGATCAGCAAGAGGTGCCGTGATGCCGACGGCAACGGAGGTGTTTGCAAGGGATTGACTCAAAACCTCATGATTGGGCGCCGCCAAGTGCCAAATCCCGCGGCCAGGATCCATACTGTACTGTACATATGGACTGTACATATTTTGCTGCACGCTCCACAGACCGGTCAGTGGGGCGGAGCTCGATACCGTCCGATGCTCTGTCATGCAAAGGTGACGATGATGCACGTTACCGACCAACCAGAAAGACTACCTGAATATGCGCGTCAATGTAGGCTGCAGACCGAGAAGGTGGCCCCCGTTGGACCGGTGGAGATTTGGAAAGAGGCCTCGCTGCCGAAGACAGGTGCTAGACGAGTTGGAGAATTTGGAGGCACCTGCGTCAGTCGTAATCGAGTCCGCAGCAGGCAAGCATGCCTCAACCTCCAAACACCATGATCAAGATTCCTCATGAAGCTGCGCAAGTGGAAGGTCCCCAACAAGAACAGACTCGGCCACTGCTAGCTGTAGAGCTCTTGCCTTTTCGGAACCTTGCCGCCATGTGTAAGGCGCGGACGTAAAGCAGCTGGGATATTGCATCATGGCTGGAGTATGAGCCAACCGCAGCTACCTAGGTACCTTGCTGTATTCTAGGTACCTGCCCAATATACCAGACCAGTAATATGTGCCTTCCGCTTTCTCAACGCACTTTCCCGATTGATTGGGCGCCATCGTACCATTGGCAGGTTCGACCACGCAACTTAGAAAAAATTCTTCGCCCTAGTTCTGGCAAGAGCCACAAAAGTCTCCATCTCGCCTCGTCTTGGCCACTCGTGCCAGATAGAATCCAGTTTAGGCACGAGAAGCTCTCTTGGCCGAGAGCCGCATCGCCCTACGATCCGACCGAAGCAAAGTGAAGCCCGGAGTTCTCTCGACTCCACAGTACCGTGCTAGAAACCCCACCGGCTAAAACAGTGGAGTGGGTGGGCGGGAAATGCGCAATCTCTGCAGCTTCTCGATCTCGCCTTGGCGTGGGCACAACGGGCGCACATGCGAAAAGGTATTATGACTTTGAACGTCCGGTCGAAGGGCTCAGGCTGGCGACGAAATCCTGTTCGGAGAAACGGAGGTACGTACAATACGAAGAGAGAGTCCTCTGATTGGCCAATGGCGAACGATTTAGCTTTTTGCCGTTGAGAGGCCATTTCCATCTACCTAGGTAACTTACTTGGATCGCTACGCTATTTACCTGGGTACGAACCTACGTGCTGTGCTGTACGTACGCACTTACCAAGCCAAGTGGAGGGCACGCAGCAGAAACAATTCCTTGGATGCTACCATGCCACCGAGGCGACGGCACGGATCTTTGTAACCTCAACCAACCTGGGTCACGGACAAACAAGCAAGGAACTCGCTTACCATAGCAGCTCTGCCAATGCCTTTTACCCCGTTATCGGCCCTGGAAGCGGACCAACCGTTGGCTCGGGATTCAGATTCTGCGAGATCATCTTCATCTCTGATTGGCAGGGCTCCACACGGAGAGGATTGCCCTCGTCTGCATGGCACCCCTAATTTGCTCCACCGGCGCTGCAAGCACTTTGTCCAACCTTGGCGATGCCCCATCCTGGCCCTTCTCGGCATCTCACTCAGGTACCCGGTACGGAGCGGAGGATGACCAAGGGGAAAGCAGCCACTCTACTGGCCACAATCAGACGAACAAGTCGACGCTGCCCAGCCTTACAAAATTCGGCGCATAAACACGTGCGCAAAGGCTGTGCCCCTTTTGTCTTCGACCGGACGAATCACAACCTTTGCCTTCACCTCTTGCGGTTTCGCCTGCGGGGGTTCACCTTCAGCCGGGCCGGGTTCGTTCTGTCAGTTCCTGCTCGTCATCCTTCGCGGCACTTGTGATCCGACTGTGGCATTACGGGGCCTCGACCTGTGTGATGCCATGGTGCCATTCAGCGCTCGGCCAGATCGCATTCTGTGTCTTCGGGGCCCGATTCGAGGCAAGCATCGACTGGCCATCTTCGCTCGCGATCGTCTCGCCAGCAGGGCCTCATCGGCCTATTCTCGTTGGTTTTGCGCCTTCGGTCCCGCTCTTTAAAACTTGGCTCTGTGTTCTACGCTTTCGCCCTCCCTGCGTGCCTTTTCAGCGCCTTGGGTGATGCCTTGCGTTCTTCGCATACGGCGAGCTGTTGCCGGAGCACTCGGATATGTCTCTCATCTCCCATTTTTGTCTCTTGGTTCCCTTTGTTTCCCGTGGTCTTCGTTCAGCTGTCTGCCATGGTGGCGTCACTAAACATTGACTCAAGTGTCTCAGATCTGCAGGTCCTGTCTTGCCCTTTGGTTCTTTGGGTTGCGACCGGCCCGTCTTCACTTGTGGCAACGTTGAACGCCGCGGCCACTAACCAGGCGCGAGGGCATTGCAATGTTTTGACTCGCCGAGTGGCACGCAGTCCCAAAAGTCCGGGACGCCCACAAGCCTAGGCCTCGTCAGCCTAACAAGCGTGCTCAGCTGCACAGAAGCCGCGTCCAAGGATCCTCCTCGAGAGCCCCGGCACTGGCGGTGAGATGCAGCTGGCAAGATGGCCAATGGTAACGCCGCAGCATCGTCGAGACCGAATGCTCGTTCAAGCAGATAGTAACAGTGAGAGCGCTCAGATGGCTTGTGTCCTCGACTCTGAAGGGGGCAATGGCGGTTGCGACCCCGAATCTCGTCTAATGAGAAAAGGACCACGCCATTTCTGGACCGCGGACTCTATGCCCTGATAAGTCTTCAGACTAAGGGCACTCCACCCGGTGGTACCTGTACAAGGATGGTGATTGAATCCAAGTGGACACGCACCCCTGACCGCTCCTCTTTTTTGTCCACCCCCCCTCTGCTTCATGTGACCCACCCCCCTATTCCTCGGTGAGCCATCGGTAGCAGGTAACAGCCCAGGTGGTCACAATTCATTCCTCCCTCCCGGACCGCGGTGGTGAGTAGTACCGCGGAAGCCGTCGAAGAGGCCCTGACTTGCTGCTTCTCGGGCGTTACGGCTGTATGATCAGATGCCCGACAGTCCCGGTTCAGGAACAAGTCAGTCGCCTGTTGACATCTGTCAGGTAACTTAGGTATGTTTTGGTGCAGCCAAGGATATGAGGCCTAACGAGGAGACAGCTGTGACGGCGTGAGCAGAGGAAGCGCATAAGCTTTTTCACGCAATACTCTTGGCCTTGAGCTGTGTGCCCAGTGGGTTTCAAGAGAAGCCAGAGCCGGGACCATGTCCGCCAGGTCCATCCTGTTCCCGCTCTGCAGCAGTGCCGGCGCTCTGCAATGTCTCGGACAGCTCATGTCAAGACGTCTGTCTCTCTTTCTCTCACGGCCGAATCCCTGCTCCCGCGCTTGTCACTGCAACGACTCGCTCGTTTCTGTCCGTTGACGATTCAAGCTCGGGCAAACATGACGTCCCGCTCCGGGGACTGGTTCACGTCAAAGAGGGCCTGTGCTGGGGTTGCGTCCGCCTCGAGGCAGATGTCTGTGCTCGCATGAGTACGTGCGTGTTGCTGCTTGGTCGGCCAAGAACAGGCACGCTGTCCGGCAATGAAAGAGAAAAAAACGTCCGCTTTTCTGGCACATCTGGGGCGCGCATCCGCTGGGCGACTCGGCCTTTATTTAGCGTAGATCCAGGCATGCGCCATCCGCCTACCTGTTCGGTCAATGTATAAGACATTCCGGACACCGAGGCCGCCTTTTACGCCTTCTCGAGTGCTTCCGTCGTTTCCTCCTGTCCTCGGCCGCCCTTTTGCAAGGCGAGAACACAAAGCACCTGGCCTGATCGTCTCACCACTTCTCAGACTAATAAGCGACATAGACAGTTGTCAGAGTCGGCAACCTGACTCGGTGCTTCTTCGTCAGCCACTGAGACCCTGGTGCGGCTTCAAGTCCATCCCCCCCAGTAGATCGGGCAGGGGCGAGGTCGTTGTGCCTGGGGGCCGCATGGGATGTCCGGGATCCTCCTTGCACGACTCGTGACAGCGGCTCTGACAACTCATCGGCGGTGGTTGGCAAGCCAGACCATACGGCTTTTGCCTATCCTGTCACAAGCACATCTGTAAGTCTCGTGGAGGCCCTTGGGCGACTTTGTGGGACCCAAACCTCGTTCCGTTTTTTTCTTGCCTCCGGGGCATGAATCAATTATAGTAGCTGGTGGCTCCGCTGGGCCTCTCATCCGAGAATCTCGCCCAATGACCTTCGCATCTGACTCGATTCCCGGTGCAAACCCTCTGAGTCTGCCGGCAAACGGACACTTGATATATAAGACGGGCCGCGGCTTAGAGTTGTCCGCTCCGCTACCGCGACCGACGTCAACCAAGCCCGAACTCGACCCATCCCTCTCTCACCCACATCTTCGCCGGGGTAACCACGCGAAACGGATAGAAACCGCGAATCCGGTAGTCATCGTCGCTCTCAGACACTTGAGCGTCCTTCCACTCAGCCAACCTGTGTGCCCCGTCGCCGCCTTCACGTCGCTGAACGAGTGTCGCCGACTCGATCGGGGCTGATAGCCAGGTTCGCCTTTCGCTCCGCGCGCCTCCAGCGACTCTCCTCATCGCTCTTGTCTCTGATCCTACCGACCGGCGCCCATTCTCGTCTGGGGTTCAAAGTCTTTGAGAGGATCGAAACTCGCGGGGGGCATGGATGACCCTAGTCGGAGGAGAAGGCAGTATGAACCGCCTGCTCAGCGCTCCTCGAACCAAAGGTACCAGATGCAGATGCCCTCGCCGCACGGCAACTCGTTCAGCAGCAGCAGCGGCACCGAAAGATATCGACCGGCGCCTATCAACGCGTCGCCGACGACGCCGCGAAGCATGGGCGTCACGGGCAACTACAGCTCTTACTACCAGGAGCCGCAGGCTCCCTTCTCGGCATCCAACATGTCGACGTCGGCTATGAGCTACGGTTCTGAATATGGCTCGGACACGCGAGGGCAGAGCCAAAGCTTTAGCAACTACAACGCTGGCATGATGATGTACAACGTTCCACAGCCGAACACGCAAACGCCCGTCTACGACACGCAACCATTCTCCCAGCGCCAGCAAACAGCGTTGCCGATGATGACGCCTGACGTTGCGTCCTCGTACTTTAACTCAGAGGCGGGAGCAGCGTCCTCCCCGGGCCTCCAGCACACGGGCCAAAGCTCGGGCGCAGCGTCTAGCGAATACCAACAACAAGGCGCGCACCTCAACTACGGAAACAACCTGTCGAGCGTCGGCGCGATGCAGCAACAGCAACAGGGCGCTGGTGGCTCGGGTCCCACGGAAACGGAGAACTCGGATTACCGCGACGCTGCTCTCAAGGAGCGGTGGCTGAATTACCAGCGGCAACTGGGGACAGTGTTCCAAGACATCAGGAACGGATCTCTCGAAAACGCTTGCGACACTCTTTTGGCATTGTCCAATTGGTTACTGACGCAAGTCGTGGATCTGGGTAAGCTACTTTATCTGCCTTGCACGTCATTTCCTCCCATCCGCCGTGTCAAATAGCCAAACACCTCCTGCTCTTGTTGCATAATGCCTAGCTCCTTGGACTTGCCCGATGGCCAATGGCGTTGCGATGAAGTGGCTGACGATGAAGGCAGGTCTAAGTCAAGACGACGCGAATTTGCACGATGATCGGATCAAGCTCTGGAACGACTTTAACCATGCGTGGCTGGCCCTGTGTTTTCAGCAGAAGCAATTGATGGAATCGGGACAGCAAGTTTCCAGTTCGCAGGTGCTCATGTCGGAGGAAAAGATTAAGAGGGCCGGCGACGACCTGGTCCGACTCTGCGACGGCATTGAGCGGCACGGCCTCGTCGACTATCAGTACGGAGTATGGGAGGAGGAAATTGAGAGTGGTAAGTTTTGTTCTCGCACACAAGACAGCTCAACGCTAACATTGAGGTGCAGTGCTCGAAGAATGCTTGGATCTCTACGAGACACGAAGGGTATCTAGCGCAGGCGACGGCGCTCGCTGAGGCCGTTGTCGCGACTTGCGCTGCCGAAGACTGAGGCTCAGAGAGAGGGCACTTGTCAAATCACGGAAACAGCGCCAAATTGCCATCTTGATCCCATCGTCGCGGCGAATGACGGCTCTTGAGCGATCAGTCACGATCAATTACGGCCAGGCCGGGGCCTTTCAAGCACGAGCAGCCACGAAGGGCTCCGGTCGAGTGAGAAATAACGCCAGGGTCCCTAGACGACACAGAACTGAGGAGTCGAACAGGCCGCGCGAAAGTTTTGGATTCGAGGCGCAGGCGGTGGGACTGGATCGCTCGCTGGCGACGGCAAACCCGCGGCCGAGAGATCCTTGCCGGCCGTGGTCGCTACGAACCCCGGAACATGGAAATGTCAACATGACGGGCGCAAGTGGAAGGATGAGCTACGCAAGAGGATTGGACGAGGTGAGCGGCGGGGAGAAGTGACCGCGGATGGGACTAATCTCCTTGGACTCGTTGGGACCATCTGTCCTTTTTTTTCCTTTTTCTGGGCGGCGGGAACGGCGTGAGGCGCGTAAGCAGATATCCATAGACGGCAGGGGCGTGGCGTTGGCATCATTTTGATTCTCGGTTAGTCGTTGCTGCTGCAAAGAGGGATGGCATTGCATCTTTTTTGTTTTTCTTCACTGTTGGGACACAACGGAGGGGCTGGGCAAAGGCGAGTCGAGGCGAAGCAAGGATTGGCGGGCTGGCATCGGACTATACCTCTGTGCTTTTTACAAGTTTTTTTGGCATCTTTCTTCCCATTTACTACAGAGCATGAGATGATTGGAGACTCGTGGAAGTTGACCGTGGCCGGACAACGTAGGCGAAGAATTGAAGAGCGATCTTGTTCAAGCTTGGCATGTCTTTTTTCTGTGACCGCATGACTTGGAACGCTTCATACAGGACTGACTACATGGCAATGTGTTCAAACGTGCTGAAAGAAAAGGCCGAGTCAGTTTGGGCAGCTCGGAGGACGCAACGTCCGGTTCAAGGACATGGGGGCACATGACTGGGGTATGCCTTGAAGGGGCGACTCATCATGCTCGCTGGGGGGCCTTGAACAAGAGCAGAGAGAAGGGCGAGAGAGCGCAAAAGGCCGCCCACTGGTAATCAAGGCACCGATGAGACGCTGAGCTATGTGGAGGGGAAACGGAGGAAAAGGACCATCAAGACTTCCGCTCCGGGCGTTTGGGGAGAGAAAGGGGGTTGAGAAGGGAACCAAGGACCGGCCGGGACGAATGTTTAGTAAGTTATTGATGGGAAAGGGCAGATTTGACGGCGGGATGAGAAGATCTGGGGGAAATTTGTGTGGACGAAGATGCGGAAGCACGTGGCCAAGTCCCCAAAGAAAAAGAAGAAGACGGATGCGGCGTAGGATCGCGCGTTTCGTCGTCGTCGAGAAAGGAGTAGAGGAGGCAAAGAATGACAGAAAGAAAGGGGGAATGGAGAGGGGGTGGTGGGAGTGATCTATTTGCAGAAAAGGAACTGACTTATGGAGAAAGAGTCAAGTGTTTTTCTGCTTGAGAGGGGGGGAGGGTGGACAGTTGTCATTGACGTCTCTTTGCGTGGAAGAATTTGGGAAAATAAAAAAGTACGGATGACATGGGGGGGGGGGCAGAGGCAAGATTGGCGTCGGCGATGGGGCGCACCCCCAGGGGGGGATGAAGAACGAAGAAGAAGAATCGGTGGTGGTGGAGTCCCGGCAGGTCGGGACGCGCGTGTCGCGGATCCAGCACCGTCGGCGGCGGCGGCGGCGGCGGCGGGCGGGCGGCGGGTGGTATTGTACCGATACTGTACCGGAAGGAGGGCAAGATGAGTGGGTGTGTACCTATAGATTGCTGTCAGTGAGGTACCGCAACTTGACGTCAAGAGTCAGGGAGTCGCAGACCTTGCTGAGTAGGACTCTGTTAGGGGAAAAGGAAAAAGACACTCGTGAAGAAGAAAAAAGACGGATAGCACCGAGTCGGGTTGCTTGTGAGCGAGGTCGTTCTCTTGGCGAATGATTCGGAGAATGGATAACGAGGACGCATACACGAATCGGCGTCGATAGAAGGAGGAGTGTGTACTGTACTGTACCGTACAGTACAGAGAAGCCGTTGGAAGGGGAGGCGTGTAATTCTTGGCCGCCAGCGCTCTCTCCTTCCAGCCACTCCCCTGGACACCACCCTTTACCAAAGAGCAAGGTTGTGGGGGACTAGGTCGATGGAATACATCACCTGTCATCTCTCTCTTGCTCCCCTTCCCCCTCCCCGGTTGCGAATCAAGTTTTCCCTCTTGTATTTGCTGCGTGAAAAGTATTGGTACCAACTGACAGGGCGCGCGGGAGAAATCGAACGCTGTGGCGGCCGCGGGTGGCATACGTGAGGCGTAATTCTTCCCCAAAGGCTGGGAATTTCAGCCTTTTTTTTCTTCTTCTTCTTTCTTCTCTTTTTGGAGGTGTACAGTATGAAGTAACTACAATATCACTTGGTTGGAAAGAGAAGGAAGAAGAAGAAGAAGAAGAAGAATAGGAAAAGTATGTTACTATATATTCGGGACAGAAACGCGCCGAGTTCGTTTTCCTTGTTGGCGGATTTTTGTTCCCTTTTTTTTCCTTTTTCTTCATCAAACTACATCGTCATACCATCCTACCGCGCAAGAAAGCAGCCCCAGCAGTCACCCTGGTCTTCCTCCACAGCCCGTCGTCACGGATTCAACATCGCTCTCCCCCTCCAAGTTCGTCCACCGGGTACGGCTGCCTCTTTTGTCCTAATTAGGGATTGAGGTCTGCATCTCAAAAGGGAAACGGGGGTGGGAAGGGATTCGGGAGAGTGTACATAAGTTGCAGTACATGCTGCAGGAAAAGGGGGGGATGAGAAGGGAGAAGGGGGGGGGCGTGAGCTGGGCGGCATGAACGCGCGAGCACGTGCTGGCTGCATCTTCTTCTTTTTTTTTTTCCTGCATATTCGTATGTTTCTTTCTACAGTGAGCAAGAGAGAAGACGTGCAAACTGCTGCTGTTACGTCTTATCCGCCAACTAGAAGTATGAGACTGACGATGAGGGGGGGGCGTGTATCGAGGGACTCGAAACGTCGGAGACGGCAGACCAGGACCACGTGCGAAATGGAGTCGACGATTTTGCCTGTGTGTGGGGGGAGGGGGGGGAATGACAAGCGTCAAATCCGTGAGCGTTGCAGCTGACATGGAGAACAAGGGTGAAACGTTGAAAGCAGTATTGCCGTGAATAGCTCTCTGGATAAGACGGAAACGATTGGGGGGGAAACTAAGGAATTCTATTCTTGGATTCTTGTCGCTTATTTTATTAAAAACAAAAAAAAAATCTGGTCCATGACATGGGATGAGATGAGGCAATCGCCGTCGCGGAAAGAAAGGGTTGTAGTTGGAAATAGAGTTAGCGTTGCGAAGGGGAATAACGGCGAATACTTACAGGATTGTCGATTTCTTACCTGTTGTAAGCAAAGTGTACACTAATTTTGTCTTTCTTGGATGTGCGCTAGAAAAGACAACTTGAGAAAGACCTTTGGATTAATGAGGTAATGAGGTGGCTCAATCGTCTGGTGCCAATCAGTCAACCAACACGCACCATGTAAGTGAACCCTTCTACACACACGCCTCCCCTGCATCCTCCTCCTCGTCCTCCTGTTCCTTTTTGTCTACGTACATCTTTTTCTTCAGCACGATGAACCCGGTCCAATAAGCAAGTCCTCCCCCCCCCCCTTTCCCCTTCCCTTTCCCCCGGTCCGGCCGCCACGAACTGGTTCCGCCACACCGGCTACCGGTAACCAATGGCGACGGCCTTTTTTTTTTTTTCTCATCTATGTCTCTTACAGCATATGCCCCCCTCCCCCCCCTTCCCCAATCCATGCCCTGCTTTTCCCGCTCGGCTGGACGGGCGGTTCTTCCCATGTGTTCTTTTTCTTTAATCTAAGCATCGCTATGCTACCCTGGCCTCCGTTGGCCGTGCGGCCCGTCGTCGTTTTTTTGGTGTAAGACATTCCTGTCGTCACAGGGGGAAGGGGAAGGGTGGTAAGGCGTGAATTGCAGAACGAATCTCCACTCCCTGCTGTCTTTTTGTGTTCGTGGCTTTTCTCGCGCTCGTCCAATGACGGATCCGAGGCCATTACCCAGCGCCGCGGAGCACGTACAGCACGGTACAATCCCTGGCAAAACCTCGAGGCTGGATGCTGAGGAATAAAAGGGGGCGCGTGGGATGGGGTTTGGCAGGCCCGCGCCTTGATATCTCTGTCTGTCCAAGCTGAAAAAGGGGGGCAGCCGCGTGAATCATTCGCATCTCATAGGCCTCTTCTATCCGAAGTCGGGACTGAGACTTTGGCAGGACAGCTGCCCTAATAACGCCCCGTTCCTTTCTTCTTTTCCGTACCCCAGGGTTTATAGTCCAGGCATTCACATTCACGTATGTTGCCGATCAACGGCCGGCCGAGAGAGTCTGCACCTGAAAAGGGCAAGAGGCCGAGTCTCGTCATCCGGCCGAACCCAATCCACCCCCCCCCCTTGTCCTCAATTTCATTTCCCTCCCCCTGCGAGCGTGGGAATACAAGATGCCACTTGCGTCTGTCCGGGGGGGGAGGAAGGGAGGGAAGGGAGGGAGTCCTGCCCTTTTGCGGCGCGCGCCTCTGGGCCGAGCCGAGCTGCATTCCTTGGGTCGGGGCGGGAAGACGCGGGACGGGCCTTTTCTCTTCAAACGATTGACCCTTGGCTCTCGACCACGCGCGTAACTTGGGGGTTATCCCTAGGAATGCATGTGAGGCCCGTCCCGGTGGTCCCGTCTCTCGGGGGCTGGAACCAGGGATATGCCTTCTCTTGAGGTATATAGTTATCGGAGAGAGAGCGTGCGTGCGTACATGTACTTGCAAGTAGCAGGGCCCTTTACGCATCGAAGAGAACTGCACTCCCCCCTCCCTGGCCTTGACGCAAGTAAAGGCCGATATAAGTAAGTTGCTTGGTGGCCCGGTAACGTCGCATTCGGTAAGTCGACAAGTTTTTCTTGGGACAGCCAGGTTTTATTGCAGTAACCCCGATACATGTAAGTTGATACTTCATGTTTCCATCAATCACTGTCTCTCGAAAGAGATGCGGCGGAACGGGTCGGTCGCCGTTCGGAACTGTTTTTGCCATGACTTGAACTTACTGCTGAAGATTTGGAAAAGGGGTCCAGTTGGCCATGTGACTGAACACAACAAGATCATCCCCCGCGGCCCGAAATATCTGGAATGAAGGGTGTGTCCGCATGTCTCTGCCGTACTGTACAGTACGTTGCTCCTGGTACTATCCCCACCAACAACGGGTCCCCACCCCCCTTTTTTCTTTCCTTCTTCCGAGATCCGGCCCGCATCTGCGGCCCGCTCGTCCGAGCCCCACCCCTCCGGTCCCGATGCGCTGGGCCGGATCCGCCGCATCCCACACCCTCGATGCCAAGGAGTGGTCGTCAATATCAATATGCCGTCTCCGTTTTCTCGGCCATGTGGCACCGTATCACATTCTGGGCAAGCTGCGGCGTTCGGTGCTGCGGATACATGATGTCATTTCAACTTGTCGCCTTGACTGTCCATCCCGTGTTTCGGCAGCATCGCATTCTGTACTTCGAAATCCTATCTCGGCTTGCCGTCGTGCACTAGCATAGACGGACGATTAGCGAACTCGGTTCAGCGAATCGGACTCGCTGGAGTGTTCAACCCAAAGGTACGTATACTGCCATTCACAGGTAGATACGATACCCAGTTGATTATTTTAGGGCAGGATGCGCAGAGACAGATCTGACCCCGACGAACCAACCACTGCACTGACACAGCCGCGAGACTCGGTGTGTCTCCGTGGCAGTCTCGGTCAATCGGTCACTTTAGTTGCGCAAATTATGTCGAGTCTCGCCGTGATGTTGATCGAGCATCCTATGCCATGATGAGTCCAAAAGATCAATCGTTGCATGGCAAGGGTACCAACACACGTCTTCTACGGTCCAGTTGTCACATACAACCTCACTTACCACGATCTACATGTACACAGAGGCATGAAACAGAGACTTGATTGCCAGTTACACATCATGGCTCCGTTAGTGAAGAGGGAAGCAACTCCATGAGGATTGCGCCTGGAGGCTACCCTATACTACCTCGATTGTCCGCAAGTTTCGGCGGTTAATGATGAAAACTCGGTCTTTTATGCAATGTCAAATGCCTTGATGATTCTCGACTAGATGGAATACCTTGAAGCTATGATCAAGTTGATCCCCCTACAACATTCGGTCTTTGTTGTGGTAAATGAACTGTTCTTGCTGTGATATCTACGATTGCCTTCAAGTGTTGGGAGTTCTACACCAACATTATGAACCAGGGGTGATGCGCTATAGGGATGATCATTCATCGGGTCGTGTTGAACGATATCCCAAGTCAAGTCATGTTGTCGTGATAAGATATTGGTTCACGCAAAGCCAACTCAATACCACGACAACACGAAGCAGCAGGCTGCGTTTAGCAACACTTGCCTTTTATACACCTCGCCTGAGGGATTCCTAAAGTTGACCTTTTGACATGTTTCCTCCCCTCTGGTCTTACGGATCTAACCTCACTTGTCATCTTGAACAAAGAGAGAAAAAATATTGGACCCAAAGACTTCCCCATCATCACGTGCACCAATACGAGCAAACTTGGAGATGACCCGACTCAATGACGAGGTTCTCGACCAGTCGCCCACCGCGCGTCTCAATCGGCACCAGACTTTGAGGAGCATGTTGTGTGATATCAACTGACACAGGATAATTAAAAAAAAACTGGGGACCGCGCTGAGTCCTCGTCGTCACTTTTGATGGAGTTCAAGTCGTTTTCTCGTGGATGGAGTCATAATGCAACCCGCCCCAACTTTCTCTCACTTGCAGACAAAGCTGATGTGATTCCATATCCCGACTTTTCTCCAACAAAAATGGCATGATAGCTGGGCGTTGGAGAGCCACGACAAAGTCGGTTGTCGGAAAACGTACAGTCCTCGCCTCGCCTCGCCTCGCCCCCGGGCTCGTGTCCCCCGGCCGGCCCCATTCGTCAGCTTACCGGGAGAATCATGTTTCCACCTATCGGGGCGCACGATCGTGGGGTCCGACAGATTCCAAATTCTGCATTCGTATCTTCCATCCCCCCCTTCCCCTCTCCCGTCGATCCGCCTGATGATCCTGGGGGGGTTTTCCCCAAACATTTGGGACAAAGAAGAGAAATCCCGCGAATCACCAAGTTCGGGACCCCGCGCCGGAGGAGTGGTCGCCGTTCTTTTCGACGTGAGCCCGGGTGCCGGCCGGACTGTTCACGCTGGTTCGTGTAACGTGGGCTGCTTACGCTGCGTGTTGCGGACAATGATGGCTCCTGCTCTCTCTGTGCCTCGCTTACTCTGGCCGGAAAGGAAGGCATCGTGAGATTGGAGCCGAGCTTGGAGTGAGGAAGATGGAAACCAACAAGCTTGAATCACAGAGTGCGAAGAATGTTGCACCGGAAAGGAGTATATAAGCTCGACTTTGCCGCGGGTTGAGAAGAAAGAAGAAGAAGAAGACAACACGCTCAGCATCAATCTTCTTCAGACAGCTCACTCAATCTCATCTCTCTCGACTCAACTACAACTTGTCTCTTTGGCAACTCACCACTCAACTTTTACTCACGTACGTCTCTCTCTCTCTCTCTCTCTCTTTGTCTCCAGGACCGGTTTTTTCAGTTGCAGCAACTCGACTGACAAAAGAATAGACATAACCAAGATGCGCTTCTTCGAGGGACTCACCGCCGCCGCCGTCGCCACCATGTCGCTCGCCACGGGCGCCCTGGCCGAGGGCATCAACTGCCACGGCAGCAGCAACTGCGGCAACGCGGGCTTCAGGCTGTCGGACCTGCGCAACACGGCGCAGGGCGTCGACGACAACCGCTGGTACCAGAACGGCCAGCACATTGCCTGCTGGCGCGCGCTCGACGGCTCGGGCTTCTGCGCCTTCTTGCAGAACACGGGCGGCCTGCCGGGACGCGAGATCAAGCGCCTCCTGCAGGAGCTCGTCAACCACGGCTGCGCAAAGTGCGGCAGCGTGCCCGCCTTTTACCCCAAGGACAACGACATTCGCTCCCACGGCATCCTCACCGTCAACTATGTCAGCTCGACTCGCGGCTGCCGCGGTGTCTGTTAGAATTTTGGGGCCGTGTGTCTGTGTCTTTTCAAGACTTGACAGGAGGAGAGGAGAGGAGTGAGAAGAAGAGGAGGAGGAAGAGGAGTGGTAGTTTGTTTTCTCTACAAGTACAAAAATAGACTTGCTTGAACAGCCAAGAGACATCTGTTTCTTACCGTCGGCACGCGCGTTACTCTAAACATTCATCTTCACGAGCCCACTCTCCACCCGAGAAAAAAGGCAAAAAATCCAAAAAACATACAGCAGCCGGTGTTCGCTGGTCGTCACCGACCCAACTACTAATCTGCCCTTTGCCCGCTTGTCGCTCGGAGATCAGACGGGATCCAGATTTCTCGAGCAAGTATGGCCGTACGTGATGATCTGATTAGCACATTCGCATTATAAAGGCTGAATTCCAGCTCCGACGACTCTTATGTAGTATCGCTTCTTCGCGACACCATTTGCAACGCCCATTCAAAGGTCAATCGATGCTCTCATACATCTTCCAAAGCAATGGCATGTTCTTGCACATGGGATTCTCTGCTATACCGTGTCAATGAGTGTAATTGCCGTCGCAATTGACGTCCCCTCGGTCAGCCTCAAGAAAAACCACGCACATGATCTCGATAAATGCTACGTCGATTTCATGGTACGATGCAGAGCCTACTGCACATACGCTGCGAGGCCACGTTAGTCCAAGAGCTAAGTTAAATTACCTATTCGTACTGTAAGTTAGGTTACAAGGTGGGAAACTTGGGCAGCACGCCGTCCGGTTTCTCTGCCTCGAATATGCATAACATTGTGCAAGACTCCCATAACTGCACACGAACTCCGGACCTGATTCCCCGTTCACTCTGCTTGCCCCTCGTCATGACGCAACCTCGATATGCCCCTCGCCATGACGACGAGGCGGGCGGGGCTGTAGCGATTGCATTCCTTGATGACTTCCTTTGCGTCCCCTGTGCGTTTGCGAAGCGAGTTGGCTAGAGTATGATGTCAATTCGACGAAGCAACAGTGGAAAAGAAAGGAAAAAAGAAGAAAACCGGGGAAGGACAACAGGTCGATCAGATCATCAGACTCTTCTTGATTCAATCGGTCTCATCACTGTACGAAAAGTGGTCAGTCTCTGAACCCAAGACGCGATCAGCACAAAGCAGCCAAGGCAGCACCCAACAGTTCCCAGTCTTGGAGCCCATGACAGCATCAACAGGTTCACGAGCATCGGCCGATCCAATTGGCCATCAATTGTCTACCAATCATGCTTTTTTCCCAGTCTGGTCTACGAAAACGCCCGCGTCCACGGGCCGGCAGGGATGGAAGAAGCCGCAAGACCAAAACCTTGGTCTCTGGTCTGGCGGCTCTGGCCATCGATGGGGCTCAGATGGTTTTCCCCATGGTTTTCCCCATGGCTCGCTTAATTAGTTATAGACCAAGAGACTCAGTGTCGTAACCAAGTCCACCACAGTGTTGGTTCAGTGTCGGTCCCATCTTTTCAGCCCTTTCCAGCCTGTTTTCGGAAAAGGCGGACAGCGTCTTCTCTTGCGTCTTGTATCTATTCACGATGGCCTGAGCCTGTTTCCATGCCGTCTGCCTGATTATGGCCCAGTCTAACAAGTCTACCAAGGACCAAGCCGTGCACAAAGTACGAGTTTGTAAGTGGGTTGGTAAGTAACGTTAGTCTCCCACGCCTAAAAAAGCAAATAAACGGCGTCTACCTACAGAGCCTCTCTCTCTTTCTAAGTTACCTACCTGTCTAGTATGTGTGTCTCGGACGGCAGCTACCGTTGGGTACATGCCGTCTGTGCGTCTTGGTGCGTGATCGCCGGGTACCTTTTCCAACCCCGCTGTCATCATGGATCGCGATCTGAGTTTCTGTTAGTCCCTGAAACACGGCTCATCGGTCATGAATCATCATGGACGTCTGCAGCCCAGGGCCGACTCAAAGGCGGTAGCCGTTTGCAAAGGCTGGATCTGGGAATTGAGGAGGGGACAACGACGTATGGGTATGGTAAAGACCAAAGACGGTTAAGAGGCAGGAGAGAGATGATTATATAAAGATGCATCAATTCATCCCTCAAACTTGACTTCATCATCGGCATCTCAATCATTCAACTGCAACATACACAAAAACAATCAACGCTTTTCCCACTTACACCAACCCACCACAACCCTTCAACATGCCTACCGAAGCTCAGATCGCCGGCGGTCACAAGGCTACCCTCAACAACCCCAACGTCTCCGATGAGGCCAAGCAGCACTCCAAGGAGGTTCTCGACAACGAGTTCAACGGTGGTGATGTCCCCAAGTCTGGCGACAACGAGCAAAAGAACCCTGGCAATGTTGCCGGCGGCCTCAAGGCGTGAGTAACTGTGTAGTCCATCTTGCGAAACCAGTTCCTGACAAACTCTCTAGTACTCTGAAGAACCCCAACGTCTCAGATGAGGCCAAGGAGAGCGCCAAGGAGCGTCTTGACAACATGTAAATCATGTTTGCGCAACGCACTGGCCTTGGCGATCCCTTCACGACACTCGAGTAATCTTTTTCGCTCACGCGAATTATGATGACGGTCATGGAGTTAGTAGCTAGCGTTCCAATTGCCAATAGAATCTGTTAAATCTTCCTTGCAACTGCTACGACTGGCGTGACTGGTGTGAAGAATTTTCGCTATAATATCAGTGAGTGTGTATCAATCAAGTTGCAAGTGCAAATGCTTTTACTCCGACATCGTGACGAAATCGGTAAAAAGAATGTTTGCGGGAATATATCGTTAAGCCTGTGCCGAGGTAGCAAAACCTTGGGTATGTGAAACTTTGCTGTGGTGTACGGCTTGATCAATCATGTCGAAGCTTGTGTCGCACACCACGCTGTTACAACTTACTAGTATCATCCAGTTATGGACTAAGTGTGAACCATTGGGTTACTTTGTCGTTCAGTATGTAACAGTTTATTATCATCTACCGTCTTTCCAGTCACGCCGAAGTCTGTGTCGCGAAGCATGCTGTTATAACTTGCTAATATCAACCAGTTCTTGGCTAAGTGTGAACTATGGAATTACTTTGTCGTACGTTCGACACATTTTCAACTCAGGCACGTCCGCTGACTAGAACGCTATTATCCTCCTTAATCATATCAGCTCCCTTCTCAGCCACCATGTACACCGAGTTCTGGATCCGACAATCTGGAATCACCGGCATAACGGAAGCATCAACGACCCTCAAGTTCCCGACACCATGCACCCTCAAGCGGGCATCCACCACGCCCTGCTCCACGGCGCGGGACAGGCGCGCCGTGCCGCACGGGTGAAAGGCCGTCTGGCATCGATCCAGCACGGCGCGCTTCATCTCTTCGTCCGAGTCGAGCGGCATGTCCCAGGGGTACTCGGCCTCGACGAGGTCGCAAAACGCCTCGCCCTTGGTCAGCACGTCGTAGCTGAAGCGGATGCCCTCGCGCATCGCCACCACGTCGAGGTCGCTCGCGAAGAAGTTGAGGTTGATGGCCGGCTGCTCGAGCGCGTCGCCGCTGCGCAGCGTCACCTCGCCCGGCTCCGACACGGGGCGCACCAGGTCCACGACGACCGTCGTGTAGCTGCCGCGCTTGGGCGTCGGGTAGTGCCACTGGAAGGCGCTGCCAAAGACGCCCACGAAGTCGAGCTCAAAGTGCGGCTGGCCCTCGGGCGAGAAGGGATCCCGTCCGCCGTTTGCCGCCTTGGCCTCGCGGTACTCGGGCACCTTTTCCAGGTACGAGTCGATGCGCGGGAACCCGACGAGCTCCAGCGTGCCAGATGCGACGGGGCCGGTGTGGTCTTTGGTGTAGGCGGCGATGGCGGCGTCATGTGGTTCGCCGGGACGAAGAAGCGCATCATCGAGGCATATCCCGTCCTTGACGCGCAGGACAAATGGAACAGCAGGATGGTCACTCAGATTCTGTCCGACATGAGGCGAGTCGACGAGCACCTCGATGCCGTGCTGCAGGAGCTGCTTGGATGGTCCAATCCCGCTCAACATGAGTAACTTTGGTGTCTCAAAAACACCTTGAGATAGAATCACCTCGCGTGTCGCAAAGAAGCTGCGCTCATTGCCATCCTTGTCGATCACGACCACTCCCTTACAGCTGTGATCCGGCCCCTCAATAATCAGCCGCTTTGAGTGTACCTCGGGCAGAATCGTAATATTTGGCTTTCCCTTGAGGAAGAGAAAACTCCCAGATCGACGTCCGTGGTAAATGGTATCGACACAGTGTGTCAAGCCAATCATCTCGCCGTCGAAAATGTTTTCAGTCAACGGTTCTCCTCTCGACGTCCAGGCTTTCGTGAGGGCATCGCGAAACGGCTTCAGCTCGGGAAGCAGTTCGGCGTGAGATATAGGAAGCGGCCCTTTTGGTCCAATCTTGGCCAGGTCCTCCGAATACAGCTTGTTGTCGTCGTGATACGTCGCGCTCTTGCGCAAATACGGCACCAGCTTGTCCCACGTCCACTCTTCTCCCCCATACTCTCCCCATCGGTCGAAAGTGCCCTTGCAGCCCGGTACCCAAGTAAAGTAGTTGAGCGAGGAACTGCCACCGAGAACCTTCCCGCGAGTATTGGGCTTCTCGATGCGCTCGTAGTCATCGCGTTTGACAATGGTAGTCTTATACGCCCAGTCGTACTGGCTGCCACGCAGCTTCATGGCCTCGGACGGCGTCATGATTTGTTCCACCTCTGTTGGGTTGTCCGCGCCCGCCTCGACAATCAGGATCTTGACGTCTGGGTCCTCAGCAAGTCGTCCGGCGACGGTGTTGCCCGCGGTACCACCGCCGACGATAACATAGTCGAATGAGGAGCCATCAGAAACCGTCGGGAGGCGTGTGTGTGAATGAATGGGAAGCGATTGCGACGAAGTTTCAGCAACCATGTTGAATGAGATGAATTACTATGATTTTTGTTTCGTCTGATGGTGATGAGACTGGATGCTGCTGGATCCGAGGCTTTCGATGGAGACGCAGGGAGGAGAACTGATCTATTATATCACGCACCTGCTCGCCGTTGTCATAGGGCTATTCGACGTAACCACATCCCGGAGTATACTACACGCGTTCATTCGTAGGGCTCGAGGTAGTCTGAAGTCGTTTGTCCACCCTTTCTGGCGGGTTGGAGACCGTTGATGCACATCCATCCGCAAACTCGACACGTCCCTTGTACGTCCAAGACATTACATGGCTGCCGCCTGGTTGTCAGAAGTATGCATCGCACAGTCATTGACGACTGCGGAGTATCTCCGAAACGATTGACGCTCTCTCGTCGACGGGATGCCGTGCATCATCCTTTTTTTCGGGGTTCGGTCCGAGCATCAAAGTCTGTCAGCCGGAATATCAAGTCCTCGATGATTCGCTTCGCGTCTTCTGTCCCTATACGAGCCTGCTGAGAAGTCCTCGTATGGAGAATGAAGGGAGTGTTGTGATGGCAGCCGGTTCAGCCGAGAGTCGCCCCATGTCCTGCAGCCCATTATCTCCAAGTGATAGACCCGGATGTAATCCGAAGTCCGAGAGATCCCGGAACAGACGGACAGGGGTTTTACTGCATGACATGCATGCATACTTCGTAGACTGTGAGGAATCCATGCGTCGGGGTTCGATATCCCCGGATTTCAGTCCGGTGGACCCGGTCTCCCGTCCGGAACCTGCGATTCGAACATTCGAAGCAGGTCGTTGCGGCGCTCACTCGGCGTTCTCTAATCTGGATTGGATTGTGAGTAGTGAGCCGGTCTCAATGGGTACCTGTCGAGAAGCGCTGCCGTGAGCCGATGCAACCTCGACTCTCCGCAGGAGTCGCCCAGGCCGTGCTGTCACCTGCATGCTGACTATTTTGACCAATCATGGCGGAACGGCAACCGTTCATATTGCTTGAGTTGCGCTGGCTGAGTCTCCCGTTGTTCTTCCCTGAAGCGTTTGACTACCTTGTGTTGGACGAATCTCATTGGTGACTGCTGGGCCTGTACACATACTGTACTGTTACTGTTATTTCGCACCGCGAGTGAACGACGCATAAGGCCGGACGATGAAGACAAGTTGGCACACTTCAGCGCAACACCAGTGCTCAATGCCTGTCATCCAGAACCCAGCCAAGCATTCGTCCGCTTGATTACCACGACGAAGATTCATGTAAATCATCCACCGCATGACCTCTATCGCGGCTGGGCCGAGGTCAAGTGTGCGAGTACCAAGACTTCGGATGAGATTGTGTTCATCCTCGAGACAGCAGATTCGAGAAACCGACCTGGCTCACTGCCAAGCTGTGGGAAAGCATCGTGAACGACGCATCATCCTTAGGTCGAGGCGCGGACCCCGCGCCTCATGTCGACCCTACCTCATAAGTTATAATGACTTCTCACACTTGACTCCAAACTCATGCGCAGCCCTCCTTCGTCTTGTAGGAATGACTTAGGCAATGTTTGGCGGCACATGTTACCGCACGCCATGTCGAAGATTAGCTGAGGTGACGACGGCAGCTTTCGGGCTTGGCTAGGCTTTCAATATGCGCCGCAAGCGCGTAGTGTGCCAATAGGCACGATGCCAAAGTGCGTGCCATCAGTGGCTGATCCCGTCGACGATTTCAACAACTTCAGCTAAAGGCACTGGTGTACACGCTGAGTATCTGCATCTCCTGCAATTGTAAATGGCTATAGGTCGACCGCCTGAGTAAGTCGAAGACGAGGTGGATAGCCGGTCTGAACAATCCCGCCATTGAAGTCCAAGGATCATAAAATGCGCCGGCAAGGGGGCGGCGCTAAGGCCGGCGGCGTGGCTGATAGAGCCTATAAGTATCTTCTTCTTATCAATCTCGAAGGAATCCTTCTAGAATCAGTCAGCCACACGTCAACGCGAGCGTCACTACCAGACGTCCCAAAGACCAAAGCGAGCGCACGGGGTATGCTATTCAGTTGGCAGCCATATTTCAGCCACGTTCCAAAGGGTCATTCCGCTGCATGTATAGATGGGTAATCATTATCATGGTTCTAGCTTTTCATATCCAGTGAACGCTGTCAACGAGGCCTTCCAGCGGACTCGAAGTTGCAGGCACTTAGAATTGATCTGTACAAGGAAAAGTCAGCTTCGTTTCTTCGGCAAGGGACACCAGACCTGAAGAGGGGGGGGGGGGGGGGATCAAACTGACCAAGTGTCATGCTCATGCTAACGTCTGTGTTCTCCACCATCTTGGTAAACTCCTCGAAGCTAATCTTGCCGTCCTTGTCCAGATCCGCCTCCATGATTGTCTTGTCGACGATTTGCTGCAGCTGCTGGTCCTTAAGGTTGCTACCAACCATCATCTTGAGGACAATGAAGAGCTCGCCGTTGCTGATGTAGCCGTCGCGGTCAATGTCGTAGACCTTGAACGCGAACCGCAGCTTCTGCTCTTTGTTGCCCTTGCTGCTGAAGGCGCTGAGACCCGATACGAACTCCTGGAAGTCGACGTCGCCGCCGCCGTCCTCGTCAAAGATTGCAATCATTCTGGTAAGAAGAAGAACCCCCACTACGTCAGCGCGGGGCACGGGTTGCGGGGGAGGGGAGACGTAGGGCCCATCATGGGTCGCAAACGCACCGTGTCGCAAGCGGGTTTGATGAGATTTGTGGTAAACTGAGGAACTCGTCGCGCTCGATCGTGCCGGAGTTATCCTTGAGGAATGGTCAGCGCCGTGAGCGGTCAAGGTAGATTGGTTGACGGTTCTCAGTCACCTTATCAAGCTTCATGAATCGCTTGCGTAACCGGTCCACCTCCTCTCTGTCGACTGCGCGAAATGGTCAGCCTGACGACCTAGAGTATGCGGCCAAGGCAGCTCACAGTTAGAGCCCTGGACAATGTTGTCCAGGACGGCGCTGGTCGTGTTGCCCATGGTGGCGGGAACCGTCGGCGCTATTGGCCGTGATCAATTAAAGGTAGGAGACGATTCAAAAAGGCACTGTTTAAAGACGGCGAAGGCGGCGGGGTCGAGATTGTCGGTAGGACTCGGTCGGCGCGGCTATGGGGGGTTTCGATGGTAAGGCTGAGTTGCTGATGGAAGATGGTTGGCTGAGGCTCTTGGGCGGGAGCTCTCAGGGGAGGGAGGTCCGATTGCTGCTCCCGCCCGCACGACGGAGCACAATAACTGCCTACCGTCGCCGCTGCCGCCCCATCCCCAAGTGCACGGGCCACACGCTCGTGACGACATGAGCAACAGCACATGAGACTACATTGAAGTCGACGTATGTAGGTATTTATATCACGGATTTCTGTCACATTTCAGATGAGTTTTTTGGTGGTTTATCTAGATCTACAGTATCAACCATATCACAGACCGGGTTCAAGTCGTTTGGCAACCTTGACATTGACATGGCGCAGGCGCGTGTGGCTGTGCGCGAGCAAGAGAATCATCGTAGATTCGGCTTGGCTGAACGCAGACACGCAACAAGCAAACACCCACGGTTCAAAGCCGCCGTAGCGCTGCGCTTGTCATGGCTCGCGCACGACGTCTGATAGTGCAGCGACCAAGTCAAGCGCCTGACTTGCGTGATCGGTTATTACTCGGCTCCAGCCAGGTCGCGGCTATACCTGAAGCATCCACTGCGACTGCTTAGTGGCTTTTTCGTCCCCGGCCGCGGCAACAAGCTGACTCTCGCTGCGGTGCAGTGGCGCCTGGGAAAAAGAGGGGTGCAAGGGAGGCAGCGGCCCGAGCGTGCAAAAGTACTCTTTCGCCCGCAGGCTCAGCGCTGAGTGACTTTGGGCTCATGCCACAGTGGCCCTCAAACAGCGCTGCCGGCTGCAATCTTCCACGCCGCCACGCCAGTGAAAAATTCTCGCGCGCCAAAACAATCCCAACGTCACCCCATCGATCGTGACACTTCAATCATCGAAAAAAGGCAACCCCAACGCTCTTTGCATCTTCATTTCGGCATGAAACCATCGTGCACACCTCGATTTATGACTTGATCGCTTTTTTTTGCGGAATTTCCGCCGGCTTTTCGCCAACCTTCTCCACCCCGGCATCATGTCCTCCCGCAAGGTCCGAGTCAAGAAGCTGAGTATCAAGACGACGCTTCCTGTGCTCAGAGAGGATCAAATCGACCCTTCCGAGTATGAGGCCCTTACTACAGATAACCTCATCGCAACCGGAGTTGAACAGGCCGAGGAAAACGTGAGTTTCTCTCAACGCCCCAAACGCCTTCTGATATCACGTGCCTTGGCACGTGACATCGCTGTCCCAAATTTTGGTGGCTGCGCCTCCGTGTCGCATGGTCTATAAACCAAGCCTCTTACTGACGGCATCGCTGTAGGAATACCATCTTCAGACCATCCTCAAAGATGCGGGAACCAGCAATGATCAGGAAATTCCTGTTCCGCCTCCACAGCCGAGCGACATCAACTATGATGAGCTCTATCCAAGTGTATTCCATCAACCTTCCTCCTACATCCGGTTTTCACAGACCGTGGAGGAGTGCATTAGCTGCCAATATGACATGACAACCGAGGACGATGAGTTTCTTAAGAAGTACAACGGCAATGGTCCCGCGGGGGGCACTTTGTCCGAGGACGACTTTGAACGCATCATGGAGGTCTTTGAGGATACCGCTGCGGAGCAAACACCATTCGCATCAGTCGACAACACTGTTGCCGCTTATGATCTGATGGTGCCGCAGCTTAATCATCTCAGCTCTCCTTCCATACTGCAACATGCCAAGGCCATATATGAGTACTGGAAGGGCCGAAGGCAGGGCGCGAGCAATAAGCCGTTGCATCCCACCCTGAAATTCGAGACTCACCAGGAAACCGATGACGCCGATCCGTATGTCTGCTTCAGAAGACGTGAAGCTAGACAGACTCGGAAGACTCGGGCACGTGATAACAAGATTGCCGAAACGCTCAAGCGCTTGCGGCGCGAGTTGGAAGACGGTCGTCAACTCGTCCTTATGACCTATGAGCGTGAGCTCATGAAGCGAGACTTGCTGCAATCGGATCGGGCCATCTTCGAGGAGAGGGCCAGGCTGAAGCAGATGAAGATCAAGCTAGGCATCAAGGGCGATGATGACGACTTGGTAAACCAAAAGGTACGTTTGTCAGTCGCACCTAAGCATATCGGTGCTAACGATTCCCAGCCTCAGAAGCGCAAGGCGGCAGAGCCTTCGAGCGCGCAACGGCCACCCGGCACGCAATTGCGCGCGCCGGTCCGTCCCGACGGACGCAATGTCGAGCAAGAGCTCGTCTTGTTGTCCGATTTGTTGACGCAAAAGGAAAAGGAACTCAGGGATGAGATTGAGAGCAAGGTGCAAAATCATCGGAGATGGAATCAGAACCACATTGATCTCACTCGAGATCCCCTGTCACCAATAAAGGAACAGGGTATGGAGCTCAAGTTCCGACCAGCCAAGACTCAATACCTCATGACGCCGCCCGCTAGTACCTCGGAGTCGATGGAGGTGGACGATGAAGCGCCGGAACCAATGCAGGTGGACAAGCCGGTTCCACCCGTCTTTCAGTTCAGGGCAGGTGCCGTGAGCGAGTCTGCGGAAACCCATCAGCCCTCGTTCAGGCGGCGCATCGGTCGACTGCAACGACTCTGGATCGACCGGAGAGGCATGAGAACACCCCCGAGAGAAACGGGGGAGTACTCGGACCGGTGGAAATACGACTCTGATGATGACGATGTCGAGCCGCCGGTGTACGAGGTGGATCCTTTCGATACCAGAGCCCTCAAGTTTCGAGCGACGATCCCTATAGGCCAGTACATGTACCGAAGCGGACGGCCGCCGATAGGTCCGGATGGTGCCAACGGCGTACCAGCGGGGGTCAGAGGTTTGCCAGCATCGCAGACGGCGACGACACAAGCGCAAGCACAGGCGCATGCCCATGCCCAAGCCCACGCACACGCACAAGCTCACGCTCATGCAAAAGCGCATGCGCATGCACATGCACATGCCCAGGCTCATGCCCAAGCCCAGGCCCAAGCCGCCGCTCAAGCTCAGGCTCAGGCCCAGGCTCAATTGCAAGGACAGACGACGAACCAGGCCTCGGCCAAGCCCCAGGCAGCTTCATCAGGCGGCGCTTCTGGATGAAGGTCGGATATCGACTGTATATACGTCTTTTTTTGCTTTTTTGCTGCAGACAGCGACGAGGGTCGTTGATGCCGTCGGGTTGTAACAGTAAGGGCGTCGGGCTGATGGGCATTTGCGCGGAGTTGGGGATTCGAGCGGTCTTTCGAGGTTTAGAAGCTGACAGGTAGCGGTATGCGGCACATCAAAAGAAGTAAAAGATGGTCCGACAAGGGCCAAGACAGCTTGCTCGCTTCAATCGTCATGTGCCAAGTTTCGCTTCGGTAGGCAGAAGTCTGGTTTGCGACATTGTGTAACATTGTGAAGCTCGGCGCAGACCCCGGCGGTCGTCATGGCGGACGGCGTGATCGACAAGAGTGTCGCTTCGCGATCGGTGAAGACATGTGTTTGGCTGAATGGTGTGGCTAAGTGGAAAGTAAGTCGACCCATCTTTGAAGTCAGGGCGGAGTTCATGAT
Organism: Hirsutella thompsonii MTCC6686; assembly: GCA_000472125.2. NCBI lineage: Eukaryota > Fungi > Ascomycota > Sordariomycetes > Hypocreales > Ophiocordycipitaceae > Hirsutella > Hirsutella thompsonii. The sequence continues at coordinate 301,114 of APKU01000044.1, forward strand.
GCAGAAGTACTTACCTTGCTCATGGCGAACGATGGATGACTGCGGAGGACCGGGGCGTAAACGTATACGGTGAACAGCCTCGGACGGCTGTATGATAGGGTCACCTGGTCTGTGGAAGAGCCGAGGGAGCAAACATGGCGGCGCGACGGCGTTGTGACGAAGGAGAAGAGCGGAGGCTGGATCTGGCGGCCGCTGCAGACCGACCGGTATAAGGTCAAGTGGGAGAAAGGATTGAAGCCCGACACGCCATGATAAACGAGATGGAGGCCACCTGATAGAAGCGAAGAAGAGAGGGGCGTAGGGTATCCGGCTAGGCTTGTGGTCAAAGAAGACGAGGTATTGGGGGTGGAGGGCAGAGGAATTTGATAGGTATAGAGGTAGGAGACGGTGGGCAACGTTGCTTGGGCGAAGCCCTAGTAGATAGACTAAGGTTGGAACGGTTTTTTTTCAAAGTCGATAGGGTGAGTGTAGTAGGAAATCAGAGGAAGAAGCCAATGGATCTGAGGAAACTAGGGGAGAGGGGGCGTGAGTGAGAGATAGAGTAAAAGACGAACGACGGACGAGGAGGAGGAGGAGGAGGAGGGAAATTTTGGTTGAGAAGCGAGGCGAGGTGGAAAATGGCGGCGGCGGCGGAGGCTGCGGCGGCGGCGGGTCGTGGAGAGATGGGTGGTGGTGGTTTGTTAGCGAGCGCGGGCACCGTAGCACAGTAGGAATTTCGACGGCACAGTGCGACTATGCGATATCCGATAAGTTGGGTGTGTGTCGGAGAAGGGGGTGAAAATGCCGAGGGCATCCTCGCACTGTCTGCCTTTGTTGCTCTCGTCAGATGGGCATTGGCCGTCCACACGCTTGATAATAGATAGACACTACCTACTAATACATTATACGCCACTATTTTCCCATTTCCCATTAAGTCCCACGTCTTCTATGAGGTAATGGTACTGTTACATGTTGCGAGGTATCTGCTGAGCTATCATCGTGCGGTAACAGAGGAAGCCATGGGTTCGTGTGCAGATGAGCAGATGGGCAGATTGGCAATGCAGATATCTGCCGGCATTCATGCAGGCCAACTGCCAGACGGGAGAAAAGAGCGCTCACTTTCTCGACAGTAACGTACATTTGTCACACCACCCCTTGGTAGCTCTAGGCCTACGGAGGATGAAGACATGCGGATTCATCATTCTCTTCTGTCCGAGAGAAATGCAGACAGTGCGCGACTGGAGAGCGTGTGAGAGAGAGAGTCTTGTCTGGCATGTCGGTGCCTGAGACCGTGCAGCTTCCCCGAGCGCATACTGTGCTTCCGCTGAGAGCGCCTTGAGCTTACACGTAACTTTACAAATATGTCAAAGGCACTCTGCTTACATCGACATGGGACTTCTTCCGGGTCTCTCGCTTTAAGTCAAATGCAACACTCTCGTTTCCAGACGCAGCTTTTTTCTGGCCAAGCTCGCCTGAAAAAAAAAAGGCGACATGAAGCCGGCCGAGGTTGTTCAGTGGAGACGCCCGAGGACCCTTTTTTTGCGCCTGACCAATCATGTAGCTCCATATTTTACTGGAAACTTTTGTACGAATATTTTTTTTCCTTTGTTCGTCCACCGTATTCGTACAGTACTTTCTTCAGAGGCAATCGTCATTGAGACTGGTAAGGGGCCTTTTTTGCGAAAGGAAAAACAAAAGTGTGCTTGTGCCTGAGCCAGGCCGAGCGCCGTTCGTTGTCTCGGGTAATAAGTTAAACCCCTCGGCGGTGCTTTATCCCGAGATCTTGGGTGTTCGAGATTAGACGTCTCTGATATTGTGCGACAGTAGAACAAAAGCTGCGATTTCTGCAAATCTGACGTCGTCAAGAATCGCGGCACTTGTCAAGCGAAGCGGAACCGAAAACAGTGTCCCATCTCTGTCAGGCCCCCCTCTACTCTACGAGAAATCGGACAAGACGTTGCCCCACCATTTTCCACCTGCAGATCGGGGACCACACCCCTCCTCAACTTCAACCTCCAACTTCATCCGCCGACCACACTTTACAGCACTCCCACCGGAATAAGCAGCGATCACTCGCCACACCTTGATACTGATTTTCGTCCCTTCTTCTTTCAGCTTCCCAACTGCCATTTGTCGTCCCTCGATTGTCCTTGCGCACACGTAATAGCCCGCACCCCCACGCAATAACGAGGGCAAAGGCCTCAGACCCGACGACGCCAAGGTAATACAAGGGAAAGAGAAGCAAAGAAAGACATACCCTGAAAGAAAGATGGACACGGCGGCTGCGGCGGCCGCGGCGATGCCGCCCTTCACGCCCGACAAGCAGTCCTACATCGCCATCGGCCTCGAGGGCTCCGCCAACAAGCTCGGCATCGGACTGATCCGACACACGCCCACGGCGACGACGATCCTATCCAACCTGCGACACACCTTCGTCTCGCCGCCCGGCACGGGGTTCCTGCCAAAGGACACGGCAGCGCACCACCGGACGCACCTGGTGCGCCTCGCGCAAGCGGCGCTGTCGGCAGCGGGCGTCGCGCCGCACCAGGTCGACTGCGTGTGCTTCACGCAGGGCCCCGGGATGGGCGCGCCGCTGTCGGCCGTGGCGC